>FXXK01000634.1:285735-371118 GCA_900184695.1 Betula pendula
AGTTTTGGATAAAAATGTAATTTTAGATTTTTGGGTTGCGGTCTTACATAATTGTAAGAGTAATGTTATATACACTCTCAATTCTCTACACCTATTTCTCCATACTCGTAGATGGCTTTTCAAATGACAATTAGATTTCTGATGAATTTTTATTGAATTTTAATTCAATAATAATTTTAAAAACTATTTATGAGTATGGAGAAATGTGTTTGAAGAAATAGAAGTATACTTGATGTGAAAACAAACCCTCGTTGTAATAAGAGTAACCCTCCCTACTCTTACAATTGGTTTGTTTATTCATTGCTTGTGAATAATTTTTATAAAGTCTTGACACAAATCAAGTCTTTTGCGCCATCCAATAAGAAGTTGACACATTAGCTTGGAACAAAAACCTCAAATAGTACCAAAACATAAGATCTCACCTCTTCAATCCCTCATAAAATAATAATAATAATAAAAATAAAAAGACCCTCTCCCTCACTTGTCTCTCTCGCACAACTACCATCGTGTCATCAATTTTGCCATTCTTGACTATTTCTCAGCCTCACACAATTACCATTGTGTCCATCTAAATTTATCTATTTTTTGTCTATCTATCATTACATGACAAAATTTATATTATTATTTTATTACATAAATCTTGTCATGTAGTAATAGATGGACAAAGATGGATAAATTTAGATTAACAAATAGCATTATTTTTATTCTTTCAGTTGGCCAAAAAGACATAAATGGAAGAAGACACAACATGGGAGCAAAGGCTTCAAGCCTTGACCCACATCCTAACCATAGATGGGGTTTCTCTCTTTCCTCCAAAGGGTCTGCAGATTTGGGCTCCCTGAGACCTCATGGAGGTCCAAGTGCCCATTCCAATAGCCTCCACCGTTTGATTTTTGCAAGGGAGTACAGGAAGCTCAATGGGGAGAAGAACAAAGGAAAGAGTGCGTCAGGAAAAAGCTGAGAAGGAAACGACTTGGAAGTATTGTTCACCCATTGATTCCTATTTTGATTCTGGCGTGGGCGTGGGTGGCGGCGTCTGGCTCGGGCTGCTCCTACACGACGGTGGTGTGATTTCTCTCTCAAGAGACGTGAGAGATAGACAACTGAGGGAGAGGGTCTTTGTTTTTTTTTTTCGTTGATAAGGGATTAAGAAGGTAATATCTAGTGTTTTGGTATCATTTAGGTTTTTTGTTTCAAGTTGATGTGTCAACGTCTCATTGGATGGTATAGAAAATTTGGTTTGTGCCAAGACCATTCTCATCCAGCTCCTTACTTTTATCCTCAAAATATGGAGTACAATTATTTTTTCCTACTTTAGAGAGTCACTTTTTCTAAATACTTAGAAAAAGTGTAGGGAAAACTGTTAAAAAAATATAAAAAAATCTCTGCAGCAACTTCTCTAAGTGTTTCCTAAACCATAGAAATACCAAAAGAACTACTTTTGGTTCCCTTCATTTTCCTTAGTATTATTTTAATATAAAAAATTTTTTCTCTCCTCTACCATTTGTTTAAAATAATGTTTAAATGATTTATCTTTCCTTTATCTTTTTTATAGCATTTAATTCATATAGGAAAAGATGAAAGGAAGTTGCTGTGGAGTTCATTTAAATAGGGAACTAAAAAATTAGTTTTGTTTCCTACATTAAAGAAAAGTTTAAGGAAAGCTGCTGCTAATACTCTTATATCTGGCTTTCTAAATTATGAATCCACTTTAACTTTTTCATTTAAATATAATATTTTAAGAATTTTTTTTATTCTTTCTCTAACATCCTTATATTTGAAAATTTGTATTTTTCTAATAATTATATTTTTTAAAATTTGTCTTTTTGTTTTTTAAAGTAACAATCATATTTTTTTGTTATTAATTTTGATTGTTGTCAATTCACAAAAGTTGCTATAAACAGTCATTTTTAACATACGACTTGGCAACCAAAAAGTTAATGGTCATATTTTTTTTGAGGCAAAAAAAAACTATAGCATTGGAACTTACCATTAACATGGGAACTCACTATGAATAAAAAGAAAAAAGAAAAAAAAATAAAGGAATTAACTATAAAACAACCGTAGCACATAAATTAAAAAAACAAATTGTCTTTTCAATAGTCATATGCACTGTGGCTCTTTATTAGATGGGAGCACTAAAATGGTCCAAAATTAATTTTGACTCTTTAAAATTAAAAAATTTTGACTCTTTAAAATTAAAAAATTCCTACAATAAAGACCCTCATAAAAAAAAAAGAAGGAAAAAACAAGGTCAGGAGGATGAGTAATGATACAAATTACCTTCTATGTCTATCTTGTGTCAATCAAAAGTGACGTGGCTTTTAAAATTACCGTTAGATTAAAAGTCAATAATCATTGATAATAAATTTAATAGCTTTTAAAATCATCGTTAGATTAAAAGTTAATAATCATTGATAATAAATTTAATGGTAATTTTAAAAGTCACATCACTTTTAATTGACACAAAATAAACATGTAGAGTGATATATATATTTATTTGAGAGGATCGTGGCGTTAACTTGAGTAATGCTATACCTTGACCCGTACTCGACTTTTGGCCGACTGAAGCTTACGTTGTTTTTTTTTTTTTTTCCCATTAAGAGCCAGACATTCCTCTTTCTCCACCAGGCGGGAAATTTTCATTTCACCCAAAATCTCTTCCCCCAAAACCTGCGATTTCGGATTTCCCCCCAACTCTGCAACGAGAAGAAGGTTAGCAATGTCGGACTATCTCCCAGACGAAGTGGTGGTCCAAATCCTCGAGAGACTACCCGTGAAATCCCTAATCCGATTCAGGTGTGTTTCCAAATCATGGAACTCTCTCATCACAACGCCTACCTTCATCGATTCCCATCTCAATCAATCGATTCTAAACAACAACAGCAACAATCTCCCACACCCACCCTTAATACTCAGGTACTGCGTTTCTAGTCGCCATAGAGAGCAGGATTTAGAGCACTACAAATTGTTCCATGATAATGAAGCATTCGAGGAGTGTACGGAACTGGAGTTTCCAGTAAAAAGCCGTAGTCTTAAACATTTTAGGTTAGTTGGTTCTGAGAACGGTGTGATATGCCTTACAGAAATTGAGCGCTTTATTCTTTGGAACCCTTCGATTCGAAAAGATGTGACTCTTCCAACACCTTGCATTATATATAGGAAGCACGGCACCTATACGTGTCACGAAGCTTTCGGATTTGACCCACGAACCAACGATTATAAGGTGGTGAGAATTGTATTTCCTGATTCGAACAAGGAATCTCTGGTTGAGGTTTACTCTGTTAGCACAGGCTCCTGGAGATTAAGCAGTGCCTCTTTTCCGGCTTTGGCTGAACTTACTGATTGGAGGCAACCCAAAGCCTGCTTAAAGGGCTCTGTACATTTTGTAGCAGGTGCTCAGCGGAATGGGACTTTCATTAGATTTGTCTTGTCTTTTGATCTGCGTGATGAAGTGTTTCGTGAGATGATCTTTGCAGATAATATGGTCTGCTTGAACACTGATTTTGTTACTTGTGTACTTAGTGGATCGCTTGCTTTGTTATGTTATGATAGGAAAAGGGAAAGCGGTTGTTGTTCCATATGGGTGATGAAGGAGTATGGTGTGGTTGATTCTTGGGTCAAACAGTTCACTATTGATATAGACGGACAAATTGAGAAAGTGCTGGGTTTCAGGAAGAATGGTCATATAATATTGGAGACCAAAAAAAAAAAGGTTGGTTATTATGAGCCTGATTATTGGGAGCTCTTCTCATACGACCCTGAAAGCCAACAAGCTACAAAAATGGGAATACATGGGGAGATGCACACATTTTGTGTTGACACTTACAGGGAGAACCTTGTATTGCTCAATGTAGTTTCCAGAAGTAGAGTGACCAAGAAGAGGAAAAATAGGTAAAAGCGTGATTCACCTCAAAGTTTTAGCATCAAATGCTCTCAGTCAATTCTATCTTATTCATGCTATATACTAGATGATGTGTTTTTTTATTTAAATGGGTTTTGATTGATTAAATCTAATTCGTTTTATTGAGTGTGGGATTCAACTGATAACAGTAACAACTTTAGGTAAAGAAATTGCTTCATTTAGTTGAGCTTTTATGATCAAAATATCTCTATTTTTGGCACTACTTTTGATTTACTTGGGTGTGTTTGGATGTAAAAGAATAAAAAGGTTTATTAATGGTTTGTGTTAAGTTGTAATGGTGAAAAGTGAGCAAAAGATGTTTTAAATGGATTTTAGCTAGCGAGAAAAGGTATATGGTTTGGTATTGAAATAAAGAATAAATCTTGAGTTTTGGTTGCTTTTCTGGAGCTGTGAAGAATACTCCTATAAGGGTAAATTGGTCTTATAGTTAATTTAGGTGCTATTTAGTGGAGGATTTGTGGTTAGGATGGGTTTAGTATCATTTTCCAGTTGTATAAGGTCTTGTTTGCTCTAGGCTGCAGATATGACCTGTGGTTATAGTAAGAAAGAAGAAAAGAAAGACAACCTTAGGGTTGATGGCACTTCCCACCCCATATAACAAAAGGTTGGCAGGAACTTTGGGTTTTCCTTGCCTTTTTCAAGTCTTCAATGGCTGCTTCCTGCAACATTCTGAGTTGTAATATGTATATGCTTCTTAAGAATCTTTCAATAAAATTTAAAGTAACTTTTAGGTTGTAATTGTCTTTGGTCTCACTTGTTCTTGAAACATCAAAAACATTATTTATTAAGTTGAAATTTACAATACACTCATTTCAAATCTATTGATAACAAAACAGGATACATGGACAGAGTTTTACATGGTTTAATAAGTTTTCCTTCTACTCCAGTTCTAACTGTTTTATTTATGTAATTCAGTTTCTATCTGTTTCTAAACCCATTCGAAATGCTACTAGTTCCTCATTGTTTCCTTGGGTGGCTAAATCAGTTATATTTGTTGAATTATTCTATGTGTAAGCATAGAGATCTTCAGTTTATTAACATGTACATTGTGTTTTAACTAGAGGTCGGTAATTTGTACTTGATGTTGGATAACCTTTAATTATGAGATTAGGGTTTCCTGTGATCGATATAAGCGGGCCAAGAGGCTTTAGATTTGAAGATTTTTTGGTTTTAAATTTATTGCCAGTAACTCTGGGAAGGCCTCGGGGTCTAACCCACGTGAGGGCAAGAAAGGTACGAGAGAGCTCAACGGTTTGTTTAGCTCCATTAACTATGATGCACATAGCGGAGGCACTTCCTGTGGTAGGAGAAAGGTGAGAGATCACAGGGGTTGTTTATGAAGCCCTCATTGATCTCGTGGAACGTTCGAGGGCTTAATGAGGTTGGCAAGCGGTTAAAAGTCAGAAACCTCTTATGACTTTGGAAGGCTGACATTATATGTTTGCAGGAAACGAAGTTGGAGTCTGTTTCTAATACTATTGTGAGAAGCTTGTGGGGTTGCCTCTTTGCTGATTGATGTTATCTTCCTTCTAGAGGGGTTGCTGGTGGTATTTTACTCATGTGGGATGGGAGAGTTGTGGAGAAGGTTGAGGTGTATGTGGGGGAGTTTGTTGTTGCTTGCTCTTTCAAGAATGTGGCCGATGCTTTCTCTTGGGCTTTTGCGGGAGTCTATGGTCCTCAACATATCAGTTCTAGAAGACTTCTCTGGGAAGAGTTAGCTGGTCTCTTGAGTTGGTGGGAGTTGCCTTGGTGCATTGGGGGTGACTCCAATGTCACTCGTTTTCTGAATGAAAGATCGGGAGTTGCTCGTTTCTGCCCAGCTATGATGGAGTTCTCAGATTTTGTTTCAGAGCTAGACCTCATGGACCTTCCCCTTGCAGGGGGGACGCTCACGTGGTCCAATTCTGTCTCTTGGTTCCGTATTGATAAATTTCTGGTTTGTCCGGAGTGGGAAGCCAAGTATCTTGGCCTTCTCCAAAAGAGGTTGCATAGATTGTGTTCTGATCATTTTCTCATTCTTCTTGATTGTGGGGTATTAAAGGGGGCACTAGATCTTTTAAGTTCAAAAATATGTGGTTAAAGTTTGACGGGTTTGTGGATAAGGTGAGGCATTGGTGGTCATCTTACTCCTTCCTTGGCACCCCTAGTTTCGTTCTTGCTCAGAAGCTTAAAGCTTTGAAGGCCGATCTCAAAAGGTGGAATGAGCAGGCCTTTGGTAATGTGGAGTTTCGTAAGAAAGCTCTTTTGGAAGAGTTGAATGCCCTTGATTGCTTGGAGGAAGAGCGTGGCTTACATCCTGAAGAGAAGCTGCAAAAATCTGGGGTTACTTGTGAGCTGGATCAGGCTATTCTTCAAGAGGAGATTAGTTGGAGACAAAAGTCAAGGGTTCTTTGGCTTAAGGAGGGAGACAGATGCACTTAATTCTTTCATCGGATGGCCAATTCGAATAAGAGGCAGAATACCATAGAATCTCTCTCAATTAATGGCTCGGTTTCTTCGGACCAACCAACCATCAGAGATTCTATTGTTCAGTTCTACGAGTCTTTATTTACAAAAATCTCATAGCTGGCGGCCGAGCTTGGATGAGTTGGACTTCGACTCTATAAATGTGAATGAGGCTTCTTCTTTAGAGGCTCCTTTTGAGGAAAGGGAGGTTTTAAAGGTGGTAAAGGGCATGAACAGAGACAAGGCCCCAGGTCCGGATGGTTTTTCCATGGCTTTTTTCCAAGACTGCTGGGATGTGATTAAATCTCACATCATGGGGGTTCTTCATGAGTTCCATGCTCATAGCAAGTTTGTTAGGAGCCTCAATGCCACGTTCATTGCTTTAATTCCAAAGAAGTTTGGGGTGGTCGATCTTAAGGATTTTCGGCCTATCAGTCTGGTGAGTGGTGTCTATAAGATCATTGCTAAAGTCCTTGCTAATAGACTCAGAAGGGTTGTGGACAAGATTATTTCGAAACCTCAAAATGCCTTTGTGAAAGGTAGGCAAATCCTTGACCCAGTTCTCCTTGCTAATGAATGTGTGGATAGCCGTATCAATTCTGGCATTCCAGGGGTGATTTGCTAGCTGGATATTGAGAAGGCCTATGATCATGTGAACTGGGGGTTCCTTTTGTACATGCTGAGAAGGTGTGGTTTCGGGGAGAAATGGTGTTCTTGGATTTCTCATTGCATCTCTTCGGTTCGCTTCTCTGTCTTGGTGAATAGCACTCCGGTTGGTTTTTTCAGTAGCTCTCGAGGCTTGAGGCAGGGCGACCCTCTGTCTCCTCTCCTGTTTGTTATTGTTATAGAGGCACTCAGTAAAATGCTCACTGTCACTGTCAACAAGGGTTTTCTCTCAGGATTCTCAGTCAGTTCTAGGACCTCTGAGGCGGTTAATGTCTCACATTTATTGTTCGCAGATGACACTTTGGTCTTTTGTGGGGCCAACCTTGATCACCTTTGATATCTTCGTGTGTTACTACTTTGCTATGAGGCTGTCTCTAGTTTAAATGTTAATTTGGCCAAGTCAGCCTTGGTTCCTGTGGGGAATGTCATCGATGTGGAGAGTCTGGCTGACATTTTGGGCTGCGGGGTTTCCTCTTTGCCCTTGAATTACCTTGGCCTTCTGCTTGGGGCCTGCTTTAAGGCCAAGCCTATTTGGAATTGGGTTGTAGAGAAGATTGAGCATTGGTTGGCTAGTTGGAAGCGGATGTACTTGTCTAAGGGGGGCAGAATTACCCTTATAAAGAGCACTCTCTCCAATTTACCTACTTACATGTTGTCGTTGTTCCTCATTCCTGCCAGTGTGACCAATCGTATTGAGAAGCTTTACCGTGATTTTCTATGGGGTGGGTTAGGTGATGAATTCAAATTTTACCTGGTTGAATGGTCTAAGGTTTGCTCCCCTATTTCTGAGGGAGGGTTGGGGATTCGGAACTTGAGAACCTTTAACAGGGCCCTTTTAGTGAAGTGATTGTGGCGTTATGCGCATGAAAGAGAGGCTTGGTGGAGAATTGCTGTGGATGCTAAATTTGGTAGTGTAGGGGGTGGATGGTGCTCTCTTGCCCCCACTGGGCCTCATGGTGTGGGGTTATGGAAGAATATTAGGAGGGGATGGAGTTTGCTTTATAGTCACACCAGGTTTGAGTTGGGAGATGGGTCTAAGATCAGATTTTGAGATGATGTGTGGTGCGGAGTTTCGCCTCTTAAAGTGACCCTTCCCGGCCTTATTTGATATAGCTCGTGAGAAGAATGCTTTTGTGGCTGATTACCTAGACCTTTCTAGTGGCTCCGTTCAATGGGATGTTAGTTTTATTCGTGCAGCTCATAATTGAGAGTTGGTTATCGTGACTTCCTTTTGCACTCTTTTATATTCCCTTTGTGGGAGAAGGGAGGGGGAAGACAAGCTTTGGTGGTGTCCTTCACGCAAGGGAAAGTTTGATGCTAAATCCTTTTATAGGGTCCTTGCGTGTAACGATGTTCGTCCCTTTCCTTGGAAGAGTATTTGGAAGACCATAGTTTCTGTAAAAGTAGCTTTTTTTGTTTTGGTCGGCGGCTCTTGGGAAGATTCTTACCATAGACAATCTTAAAAAAAGACATGTCATCGTAATTAATAGATGTTGTAAGTGTAAAAGGTATGAGGAGTCTGTAATCATCTTCTTCTTCATTGTGAGGCTGCTGATACTTTATGAGATACCATTTTTAGCCGCTTTGGATTATCTTGGGTTATGCCTTCTCGAGTGATTGATCTGGTTGCTTGCTGGTGGACTGGTGGTAGATCCCAGAGTGTTGTTGTATGGAAAATGGTGCCTTCTTGCCTCATGTGGTGCCTTTGGAGGAACAAAATGATCGTAATTTGTGGACGAGAAAGATCGATTGAGGAGCTCAAGTTTTTTTTTTCCACCTCTTTTTTATTGGACTGCTGCTTACCTAGCTCCCTTAGTGATACGCGTATAATGACTTTTTTTGTACATTTCTCTTCCCATACTTAAGCGAATGCTTTGTATACTTCCTGTGTGTCAGGGTTGCGTTAATATATTTTCTCTATTTATCAAAAAAAAAAAAATGATTTTTGGTTTTAAAGACTAGTGTAAGGATTATGGAGGATTTGTTGTCGAAATAACATGTGAAACAGAGAATCAAAACGAGCAACCTAAGGTTGTGAACCGGAGTCTCACCTAGACGAATTTTAATGGAGTATAGCAATTAAGAGAGAGCAAATTATGCTGAAATTTTATTAATTAAGTTCTCTCTAATTGTTTCAAGTTCACAAGGTTTGCTTGGTTACATACATTGCAGTGAAGTCCTAAGATAATATGGAAAAGCTAAACTTCCTAGTTAGGAGAGGAAAAAATTTCTTAATAAACAAAAAATACTCAAACCAACCCCAAACAAGAATAAAATAAGCTGCGCATCCTCAAATTACCAAAATAACCGTAGAACTTCTAATTTTAATACTGTCACAGTTCTGTAAAATACTAAACTACCTAAAATTAGAATATTGGTAATATGTAGAACTTTTTTGGAATATATTTGTAAATATAATGTTTGCTCTTTGAATCTTTGAGGTTATCTTCCACATAAGTGCTGCTCACTCTTTGTTGCAGTGAAGTAGTGGGGTGCCATAGGTAAACTTAAAGGGAAAAAAAGGGTTGAAATAGTGTTATTGATGTGAATAACCCTGACTCCTTTCCAAAGTAATATTTTTCAGAGCAAAAAGAGTACTTATGATTCCATGAGCTTATCCATATATTATCTCATCAAATTTCTCCTTTCAATGATTTGCGAATTTATTTATGTATTGTTTATTAGCGCCACTACTTTTGAGATGTTTTGTTGGTGGCAGAAGTTCCTTTATACACATCTTTATTGCCATTATACTATCAGCGACAACAGTATGAGTTTTGTGTTGTTGTAGATATATTGCTTCTAATAAAGCATATTTGTGGATGCTTGTGGTTACATATTGTCTATTTGTGTGTTTAGACTTTAATATGTTATATTCTTATGAGACCAGCTTGTTGATTGATTTCATAGTGATACATCTACTCTTTGCTTGTTCTTTCCCTGTGCAAGTGTCTACATCTTATTTTGGTGGTATAAATTTTATTAGCACCTTTCTGAACCATTTCTACTTTAAGATACATGTTGTACATGCTTGAATCTAGTTAGGTATATACCTTACTGTTGTTAATTTTTATGGATAGCACATAATTTGAAAATGAAAGCTGGCGGCTATGATGGTAGCCCTTGGCCAGTTGTGGTTAGCCTTTTGATAGTAATGTGTTCAAAAGAAGATGATGTTGTACTGTTTCAAATTTTTGTTGTGTGAAAACTTTATAGTTGAACTAGAGGTAGTACAATATATGGTTGTCCCAGATCTTTTGTCACATTTTTGTACAAGAAGTTTTTTTCTAGGGTTTACTAAGAGTTAAGGTCATTGTTTGTGGTGTTTAAGGTGTGTAAGAATATGGGGATTTACCGATTTAGGGTTTCTAAGAGGATAACGGAAAGGGTAAGGTTTAGAGGAGAAACCAAAAGGTAAAGTCATGTTGTCATGTTTGGGTTACTGTTATGGGGCTTTGAATTGTACCCTGGGATTAGTAAATTAGACTTTTAAGGAAATTTTGGATGCTTATTGATGGAAGGATGATTATGGTTTTAGTTTTAGGAATCTCAGGGTTTGAAGAGAGATGACATTGTTGGAAATTAATGAGAAAGAAGTAGGAAGAAAAAAAGATAACTTAATTATCGTGTCTAATTTGTTTAAGCATTAAAAGGAATGCTTGAAGATTCGATGATTGTGATAAGACGAGCTCGGATATACATATTCTTTTTCTTAAATCCCAACTTGAGTGAATCTCTATTAACTCCTTTCTCCATGTCTCTATCTTTATAGATTTTTGGACTCTTTTTTCTCCCTCTTGAATTCTTGGGTGTTTTTCTCTTGTTAATGTCCAGGGCATGTACCTCTTGTATCTTTACCTCCAAGGAACATGAACTTTCACTCAAAGTGACACAATTGAAAGATAAAATTCGTCATATGGAATCAAAGCATGAGAAAGAGAGGAATGACATCCGGATGATGCTCCAAATGATTTTGGATGGAGGTGTAAACCCCAGTGGAGTGCAAGGCGGCAATATGGCCATGGGAAACCGTCCAGACATAGAATCACCACGTGTTAGTCCAAGATCATCTGTTGGTAGTCGACCGGGTGACGTTTCGTATTAGTTCTTTTCCTTAACTAGCCATTAATTTAGTTTAGTTGTAACAAATAATAACACAATAGTTTTCAAAAAAAATAATGAAGTGACGTGTGTGACTAAAAATTGCAGGGGAATCCCTAGTTGTGGAAGAAGATGTTGCTGACGCGGGACAAGTTGGCGCGGAAAGGGGATAATGTTGAGGTTGGTACAACTTCATGAATCTCCAAGGGCTGGACTTGTGCTTGTTTGTATCTTTTAGTAGTGAACGATTTCTAACCTTGGCATTTTCATATTGGAATGAATTGTTGTTAGAAGTGCAGTCTTGTTTCCATGTTTAACATTTCAGAAGTCTGTATTGAGTTCTTAGGAGGCTTGATTTTGTTGTGTGATACTCTGCTTGTAATGTCTGCTAGATTCACATGCCTTGTACTCTAGCATTGTAGTTATGCAGCTCATGGTTGGAATCCATTCCGGCATGACATTCATTTGGTTATCTAATATTATTTAATCTCAATTTTTCNTATAATATTATTTAATCTCTATTAACTTAAACTGAATTAATTAGGTGTGATATAGTGAATTAGTTGGATCTTAAAGCAATATGGATCCTTTGTGAGGCTAAGTGGCAATTTCTCTCATTGACAATAATGATAGATGGATGGGGAATTTTATGGTCGAACTTGTCATGAAGTGGAGAATTTTATGTTCAAGAAATTGTTTTCCTTGTGATCCAAAGAAGCGACAAGTTGTTGTGTAGTGTGTAATTTTGAGCTTGGACCTCCTATGAATTTAAGCCTTTTTTACTATTGAATATAATATTATTTTATGCATTAAATTGCGGGTTATCTACTGCACAAGCTTGACCTGGAGTGCAGATGAAAGCACACTGTTTAGCGGTTCTACCGATGGTGTTGTCAGAGTGTGGGGGATTGGGCGTTACTAGTAAAGTTTGAAAAATTGCACATCCATTTTTGTTTTGAGAACAAACCAGTTACTCTTCTTAATTGTAGTTCTAAAACTTTTAGGATTTTGTTGGCTATGTCGGTGTACTGGTTGTATTTATGTTGGACATGACTTTGAGGCCAATGATGTTTTGGTTTTGGTTTTGGTTTTATAACTAGATGGTACATTATTTTTAATTCCGAGAATGGTGGATATGAAGTTGGTTTGCCTTCTTGCCTTGGTTTGGTTGCAGATAGATAGCCCGTTATATTTTATTTTTTGATGCTATGGATCGTGTACAAAAAAAAAATAAATAAAGGTCTGGTTGCATGCGAACCGACATACAATAAGCAGATGAAGGAAATCATGTCGGTTGGCATGCAACCAACGTCAAGAATTTCATGTCGGTTCCATGCCAATTGACGTAAACAATTCCACGTCGGGTTTGCATGCAATCGACGTGATTTATTCCACATTGGTTGTCATGCATCCGACGTGTAATGTTGACATCGGTTGCATGAAATTAAACCAATGCGGATAAATTTACGTCGGCTGAATGCAACCGACGGGATTAATTTGACGTTGGTTGCATGTAATCGACAACAAATTACATCGGTTGTCATGAAATTGACGCCAAAAAATTTTAGTCTAAAATCACTACTCGGTTTAGACCCAATGCAAATCAAGCAACAACAAAGGATTCACGTCGGTTAAATAGCCCATTAACGTTGTTTTGCAAACGACTCTAACAGGCGTCTTTTTTTTTTTGTAGTGCCATGAGAGAATTTCTATGATGATTTGGGATGGCATATCTTGCAGGGTAGTCCCACAGTCTCTCTTCTTGTGATTCTCTGCTGGTACAGATTTGGGTGTGTGGTATTTTCCGTGGTTGGTTTTCTTATGAGCGAGGTAATGGAGAAACCCTTCAGTCGGAAGGCTCCATGGTATCATAATTTTTCCTTTTCCTTTCTACTATCCACAATCATCATTCTTTCATAATAATCTAATTGCCTCCTTTCCACCGTTAAAATTTCAACGAGTAAACCCTTTAGTCGAAGACTCCATAGTATCATAATTTTTCATCACCATTATGTCAAAATCACCTGTTTTGCAATTTTACCTTCAAAGAAATTTTTTTTTTGCTAATGTAGTCCTTACATAATTTCTCAAATTTGTCAATATTGCCTATATGTCAGCAATTTTCGTCTTATTCAACAGAAAATAAATAAAAAATCCAAAATGCCTTTTAGGCTCATAAGGTGGAAAGCCCTTTGTTATAATTAGTTAAATATGAGGGGCAAATTTGTCTTGAAAAAGTGTAATTACTAGTTTGCCCCTTATATTTAACTAATCGGCTCTTCTCCATTTCGTTTGATGATTGATATATATGTTGAGGTATGTGTATAAGATTATATCAACTAATCATCACTCGACCCATTTAACTAAACGGGTCAACCCTTCAACTCAAACCCTCTAATTTTGTATTTTGCGTTCGTGTTAAGTTTTCAAGTCATGATAAAAATTGTCTGCTATTATGTCGTATGTCATATTCGGATCATGTCGTAATGTGTGTAAGACTATAGGTTAATTCTAACTCTTACCCTTTAATTTGTATTAAATTTTTATCAAATTCACATGTTGGGTAAAAAATTTCCCACCCTAATGGTACCACGTTCAAATGAAACAGCTGAACAACACTAGATTGGAACCCAAAATCACGCGTCTGAAAAGTCTGAGGAGTTGGGACACGCGGCAATCATTCACGCTGTTTTGGAACTTTTCCATGTCTCTCTCCCTTCTCTTTATCGCTCACATCTTTTTAACTTCTATATATAGTCACTCACAGCAGCCAAGAGGCGCAAAACGGCGTCATATCAATGTCGTACTATCTCCCACACGAAGTGGTGGTCGACATCCTCCAGAGACTACCCGTGAAAACCCTAATCCGATTCAGGTGCGTTTGCAGATCATGGAGCTCTCTCATCAAAAGCCCTGCCTTCATCCATTCCCATTTCAATCAATCAATTGAAAACAATGACAGCAACAACCTCTCCGATCCATCCTTAATAATCAGGTACTGCGTTCCTAATTCCCCTGTAGAGCGATACAAATTGTTCCACGACAATGAAGTATTTAAGGAGTGTACGGAATTGGCATTCCCAATAGAATGCCGTCGTCGTCGCCATTTTAGGTTAATTGGTTCAGAGAACGGTTTAATATGCTTTGTAGAAGAAGATCGCTTCATTATTTGGAACCCGTCTATTAGAAAAGTCGTGACTCTTCCAAAACCTTGCATTGCGGTCAAGACATACGACGGCACTGTGTTTAACCAAGCTTTCGGATTTGATCCGCGGACCAACGATTACAAGGTGGTGAGAATTGCAAATTCTCATGTTAGCAAACCAACTCTGGTTGAGGTTTACTCAGTTAGCACAGGCTCCTGGAGAATAATAAGTGACTCTTTTCCGCGTTTGTATACTTCTCAAAATTGGTTCGAACCCAAAGCTTGCTTAAATGGCTCTATCCATTTTAGAGCACTTGGTAGGATGAATAGGACTACTAGAATTGTACCTAGAATTGTATTGGCGTTTGATTTGCGTGATGAAGTGTTTCGCGAGATGATCTTGCCAGATAATATGGTCGGCTTTAACAATGATATCGTTACTTGTGTATTTAGGAGATTGCTTGCTTTGTTATGTTATGATCGGGCTACATGGAAGCGTTGTTCCATATGGGTGATGAAGGAGTATGGTGTGGTTGATTCCTGGGTGAAACAGTTCACTATTGATATAGCCGGAGGAGTTGAGAATGTGCTGGGTTTCAGGAACAATGGTCATATAATATTGGAGACCAAAATAATGGGTAATGGGCAGCTCTCTTCGTATGACCCCGAGAGCCAACGAGCTATAAAATTGGGAATACATGGGAGGATGAAATATTTTTGTGTTGATACTTACAAGGAGAACCTTGTCTTACTCAACCAAGCAAACGATGCAGTTTCCAGTAGTAGAGTGAACAAGAAGAGGAAAAATAGGTAAAAGCGCCATTCATCTACTGTTCTCAGTCAATTCTATCTTATTCATGCATGCTATATAGTACTTGACGATGTGTTATTTTATTTTATTTTTATGGGTTCTGATTGATTAAATCTAACACGTTCTACTGAGTGAGGGATTCAACTGATAACAGTAACAACGTTAGGTAAAAGAAAGTTCCTTCATTTAGTTGAGCTTTTATGATCTTAATATCTTTATTTTTGGCACTACTTTCTAATTACTCGGGTATGTTTTGATGTAAGAAAAAAATAGAAAGGTTTATTAATGGTTTGTGTTAAGATGTAATGGTGAAAAGTGGGCAAAACATGTTTTAAATGGACTTTAGCTAGAGAGAAAGGTATATATATGGTTTGGTATTGAAATAAATAATAAATCTTGAGTTTGGGTTGCTTTTCTGGGGCTGTGAAGAATACTCTTATAAGAGTAGATTGGTGCTATATTTAATTTAGGTGCTATTTAGTGGAGAATTTGTGGTTAGGATTGGTGGAAATGGATTAGCAATTTATGGGTTTAATATATTTTTCCAGTTATAAGGTCTTGTTTACTCTAGGCTGCAGATAAGATCTGTGATTATAGTAGGGAAGAAGAAGAAGAATACTCCTATAAGGTTAAAATATGTCTATAGTTAATTTGGTGCTATTTAATGGAGAATTGGGTTAGGGTTGGTGGAAAAGGATTAACAGATTTATGGGTTTAGAATATTTTTTTCCAGTTGTTATAAGATCTTGTTTGCTCTAGGCTGCAAATAAAATCTGTGATTATAGTGGGGAGGAAGAAGACAAAGACAACCTTAGGGTTGATTCCACCTCCACCCCATATAAAAAAAGGGTGGCAGGAGAGGTCATCGGACATGAACTGATGCCAACCTTTGGGTTTTCCTTGCCTTTTTCAAGTCTTCAATGGATGCTTCCTGCAACATTCTGGGTTGTAATATGTATATGCATCTTAAGAATCTTTCAATGATATAAAATTTAAAGTAACTTTTAGGTTATAATTGTCGTCTGTCTCACTTGTTTTTTTTTTGTAAGTAATAAGCCAATTTCATTAAAAACTTAGTAAAAGCGTAAGGCACTCCTAAGTATACAAGAAGTATACAAAAAGAAACACATAATTAGGGGGAGCAAAACGAACAAGGAAGTCACTATAACTAAACGATCGAAGAGAAACATACGGTGCCAACATCAAAAACATTATTGCTTCAGTTGAAATTACAATATACACATTTCAATTCTATTGATAACAAAACATGACACATGGACAAAGTTTACATGGTTTGATAAGTTTTCCTTCTGCTCGAGCACGAGCTCTAGCTGTTTTATTTCTGTAATTCAGTTTCTATCTGTTTCTAAACCCACAGTAAATGCTAGTTCATCACTGTTTCCTTGGGTGATTAAAATCAGTTATATTTGTTGAATCATTCTATGTGTAAGCATAGAGATCTTCCGGTTAATTCAGATGTACATTTTGTGCTAGCTAGAGGTTGGTAATTTGTACTTTTTTTGATAAGTAACCCACACCTTGAATTACCAAAATAACCAAAGAACTTCTAATTTTAATACTGTCGTAGACCTGTAAATTACTAAACTACCCTTAAAATTAGAATAATCTAATTTGTAGGACTTTTTTGGAATAGATTTGTAAATATAATGTTGGCTCTGTTAATCTTTGAGGTTACCTTCCACACAAGTGCTGCTTACTCTTTGTTGCAGTGAACTAGTGGGGGGTCATTGATAAACTTGAAAGGAAAAAAAAAGTGTTGAAGTAGTGTTATTGATGTGAAGAACCCTGACTCCTTCACCAAAGTAATATTTTTTAGAGCAAAAAGACTAGCTTATGATTTCATGAGCTTAACCATGTATTATCTCATCAAATTTCTCCCTTCAATGATTTGTGAATTTATATATGTATTGTTTATTAGTCACAATACTTTTGAGATGTTTTATAGGTGGCAGAAATTCTTTTATACACATCTTTATTGCTATTATACTATCAGCGACAACAGTATGAGCCTTGTGTTGTACTATATATATATATATATATTATAATATTCTGTTTTGTGTTTTTTATGAATAATAATATTTATTGCAAGAAAAGAGCAAAGCCCTCGTACACGAAAAGTATACAAGAGAGCTGAATACCCTAAAGGCTGTGTTGTAGTATATATATTGCTTATGATAAATTACGTTTGTGGATGCTTGTGGTTACATATTGTCTATTAGAAGTGTTCAGACTTTAGCATGTTATATTTTTATGAGCCAGAAGATTGATTGATTTCATACTTATGTATCTACTCTTTGCTTGTTCTTTCCTTGTATAAATGTCTACATCTTATTTTTGTGGAATAATTTTTATTAGCACCTTTCTGAACCATTTCTACTTTAAGATACATGTTGTAAATGCTTGAATCTAGTTATATATATACCTTACTGTTGTTAATTTTTGTGGGTAGTGCATAATTTGAAAATGAAAGCAGGTGGCTATGATGGTAGCCCTTGTGGAAATACTACCCAGTTGTGGTTCGCCTTTTGATGGTAATGTGTTCGAAAGAAGAGGATGTCGTACCGTTTCAAATTTTTTGTGTTAAAACTTCATAGTTGAATTAGAGGTAGTACAACATAGGGTTGTACCAGATCTTATGTAGGATTATCGGAGAACACGTTTTTTGCAGGGTTTAAAAGAGTTAAGGTCAGTGTTTGTGGTGTTTAAGGTATGGAAGAATTTGGGGATTTAGGGTTTCTAAGAGGATAATGGAAAGGGTAAGGTTTAGAGGAGAAACTGAAAGGTAAAGTCATGTTGTCATGTTTGGGTTACTGTTATGGGGCTTTGAACTGTACCCTGGGATTAGTGAGTTAGACTTTTAAGCATTAAAAGGAAAGCTCGAAGATTTGATGATTGTGAGAAGATAAACTCGGATCTATAGATTTGTAGATTTTTGCACTATTTTTCTCCCTCTTGATTTGTTGGAGTTGTGCCCCTTGTGTTTTTAATGATTTTTATTACTTATCAAAGAAAAAATTTCTTAAGCATTAAAAGGCACTACCAAAAAAAATAGAGTTATAGCTATTGTAATATTTGCAATGAAGGAAATCTCATGTCATTGCAGTAATGGTTAAAAAAGAACCCACTTTTTGTAACAAAAATTCCATGTTGTCACTAATAATCTTGTTCTTCTCTTGCTCAATATTGGTGATGAAACCGACACTTTTGTCACCTATTTAATATTTGTGACCTGCGAAAAAACTTTTTTTTTTTTCCTTTTCAATATTTTCTAGTCTTTTTCTTTTTGTGAATGCATCAAATTCCTAGTAATGTTTTCATTTTTTGTTTATATTAATCATACTTGCTTTCAAATAATATAAATATATAAAATATACTAACTCTTTCAGTTTTGTGATCTTCATTATCTTCAATCCGGGTTAGCGAGCTCAGTTGTGAGTTGGAAAGAGAGATGAAACGGAAATGCGAGGAGGTTCAAATAAAGCTTTTCAGGCAAAAACAGTTGTCGAAGGAAAAATTTGACCGTGGGTTGAAGGATGCGAAACGGAAATACGAGGTGGTTAAAAGAAAGCTTTTCAGGCAAAAACAGTTGTTGAAGGAAAAATTAGACCGCGAGTTAGAGGACGTGAAACGGAAATACGAGGAGGTTCAAAGAAAGATTTCGAGGCAAAAACATTTGAAGGAAAAAGTGGAATCTCTAGCAAGAGAGTTTCCTATGGAAATGGATTCCCCGCAAAGACAGCTGAAGGACACAATGGAAGCTGAAGTTAGAGAGCTTGAGGAAGCAATGAAACAAGAGTTACAAGAGCTTATGGAGAAAACGACTTTTGACATAGTTCCAGCATCATAGGAAACAAAGATTACATTTCTTTCTAAACATTTTTAATTTTAGATTAATCTATTTCTTTTAAAAACCTAACAACTTGCGCATTAAATATAATGAATACATTTTATTATGTTGAGTGGTTGTCTTAATAATGCACCGGTGTGAAAGATGGTTTTGTCCCACATAATATGGTGTCTTTAGAGAGAAAAAAATAAAAGAAGTTTTGAATATCGCGAGAGGACAATGGTAGAATTAAAGTATTTCTTTGTTAATACTCTAAACCATTGCATAGGTTCTTTAATTTGTCTTAATTTGTTTAATTTTCATGATTTATTTTATTTTATTTTTTCAAAATCTTCTTTTTCGCTTTGGTTTAGATTTTAAAACTTGCAACAAAGTGTTATTAGTCAACAAATAAGGCGCAAACTGTCCACTCTGGTTGAGATTAAGTACCTTCAATATTTTTTTTCCCTTTGCCCTTATAGTGAAATAAAGCTAGGGATATGAGCAATTGCTTTAAACGTTGATCCGACCCCACAATTGCTTTATAATTATATATATTCAAAATCTGTTTTCTTTTAACTTTGAAGATTAAAGAATTACTAAAATATATGGCAATCAACGGAAGGAGTCATGCAAGTTTGTTTCCTTTCTTTTCTTTTAAATCAATTACAAATTGACCATTGTGATCAATATATATAATTATAAATAATCTTATAAATAAATATAGCATTACTCTTATAATTATGCAAAATTATATATAATTGTGTTACAATCGAGTTTGTTTGTAGGAGTAATGGGCAAGTGAGGTGCAGGAAGAAATGGTGAGAAAATCCTCTAGTTTTTTTTTATAGAAACAGGTGATAAATGATTTGGTTTTGCACATTTGTTCTATTAATTTCATGGTAGATTTATACAAGGTATGTCAGTAATTTACACTAAAGATTCAATGGTGGATTTGAGAAATAAAAAGATATTAGTAGATGCTGTAACATTTTTCAAAAATAAATGACATAAAACTTAATTTGAGATGATTTCCTTGTTGCGTTATTTTGTAACCGTTGGGATTGATTTTGTTGCCTTCTTGGAATGGACTAGCCGTTTGTGCGTTAATTGAGTTTCCTTCTTGAGAAATGCTAGCCGTTGGATATTGACTGAGTTGCTTTATGCGTGTGTTGCCTTATGAAGAGTAGATTTGTAGCGTGAGTTTCCTTCGGAGGAATGTTGCTATGTTGTACAATTGCTTGCTCATTATAACACGCATTGAGAGGGATTAGGATTTGTTACAATTCAAAAAAATGTAGATTCTTAAATTACATAATTTAGACAATTTTTTTTAGAGTAATGCTACATGTCCAATTTCATCTAACTTTGTAAATTTGGCTTTTTTTAGTTTATTTTTTTAAGAGTTTACTTTTGCATTTGTGGAGTCCATCTTTGTCCACATATGCAAAATTGGATGAAATTGAACAAAAAAATTGAAATTGTAGCATTACTCAATTTTTTTATATTTTTATTTTTTTTTTATATCGAAACGCTTGGAATATGCTACATATTAAAAATGTGGCATGTTATACTTGAGAGTTGAGTATATTTTCATTAGGTTCTTACTCTTTATGTTGTAAAAAGAAGCTTTGAGAAAAAAACAGTTTTTTAGTTTTTTGAAGAAGCGTCGCTGCAAAAGTGAAAAAAAAGTCATTTGGAAAGAAAATTCTTTTTAGCTGGCTCAATAACATGCCACAATTTTAATACATGACATTTTTTAAGTGTTTCGATGATCCTAATCCTAATCCTAAGTTTTGTAATTTGAAAATCTATACTTAATGTTAAATTGTTGATGATCCTAATCCTTTCTATTCTCTAAGGGGAAAAAAAAAAAAAAAAAAAAAAACCGGAACATTACAAATCTATATAATGTCCAAAAAATAATCAATTAAACAATTAAGCACATTTGAGAAAATCAGTTTCTTAAAAAAAAAAAAAAAAAAGAGTATCCTAACAGTCCAAATCAATCAGGAGTCCTTCTCCTCATCAAAATAGGATAAAATGAGTGCCGATTAGCATGAGCCCAGGCTGATGCTACAGTGCATCAGCCTGGGTTTGATGTGTGCCCAAATAAAAAATAATTTTTTTTTTTAATTTGAGGCCCACATCAGACCCAAGCTGATGCAATGTAGCATCAGCCTAGGCTGATGTTTACAATTACCCGAGTAAAATAGGCATATATAGTCCTTCTCCGTCCAATACAAAATTGATTTGATTGAGGAAAGTCAAAAGAAGCAAACGATGAAACGTGAGGTCAAAGACTTCGATCGGTTCTCCGACTTGCCGGAGCCGATTGTTCATCATGTCATGTCATTTCTTCCGCCGACATCTGCAACTCGAATGAGCGCCTTGTCGAAGAACTTCAACTCCGCCTGGCGATCCTACCCAATTTTTGATTTTGATCAAAATTTGTATCAACCCCAACAAAACGACTTCGATCTTTCCGGCGACCGTACCTCTTTTAAGCCGCCGGAGTTCTTGAATTACGTTTGCGATTCTCTTAAGCGGTGCCCATCAAATATTTCCATGCAAAGGTTTAGTCTTCGCGTTTGGCTCCCTCCTGGGCGCGCCGGAAAAATAAAATCCGACGACCGGGTTGAAGAATCAATTGGCTTCGCCGTTGACCGGAATGTCAAAGAGTTGGTTCTTGAAATTGACCAAACCAAGAAATTTTGCTACTATCGTTTGCCACCAACAACGTTAGAATCTGCTAAATCGCTTAACGTGTTGAAATTATCAGGATTCAGTTTTGAGTTTGAGGATTTGATTCCAAGTTGCAATTTTGTTGAGGATTTGAGCCTCGAAAAGTGCCGTTTATCAGGAAACTTCGTAATTTCAAGCGCCAAGCTTACATCTTTGAAGATTAACTTTTGTATTGGATTAGAGAAGATTAAGATCGATGCATTAAATCTGGAATCGTTTACATATATTGTAGAGAAAGAGAGCCCTTGTGAAATCAATCTTTCCCATTGCAAGAATTTGAAGAGCTTAACATTGGAGAGATCAACGATTACAGATAATTGGCTTAAACAAGATGTTTCGAAGAATGTTCATCTTAGACATCTGAAACTGGTTTCCTGCAAAAAGCTGAAGAAGATTAAGATATCTAATCAAGAGCTTAAGAGCTTGGAGTTGCTTCAATGTGATGAACTTTTGAAGGCCAAGATCGACGCTCCAAGACTAATTTCATTTCATTATTCCGGCGACCTTGAAATCGGTTCTCCGAACATCAATTTGCTCTGTTCGACTCTGGCCCATGCAAAGATTTCTTTGACGACAACATATTACACAAACTACAGTACCTACTCCGGGAATTTGACGACTTTTCTATGTCGTTTTGGTCACTGCAAAACGTTGTCACTATGCTGCGACTACCCACGACCAGATCCTGAATCCAAGCCTGAAAAGGTATTTCATCTCGACATCATTTAATTAATATTTTAATTAATTTTTACAATTCGTGTTTTCTGGTCGAATTCCGATTTTAACCTAATAGTTTAGGTAAATTCTTAGAAGGAAGGAACGAACACAAGGTTCATATGGATTGATTTTTTTTTTTTTCTCGTTTTTGTTTTTTCAATACTGCTATAGTCCCACTAGGACTAGGACTTTTAGTCCCACTTGGACTTGGATACTTACATAACTAGGTTAAGGACTTATAGTCCCACTCAAACTAGGACCAAGACTCTTACATAAAGATAAAGACTAACGTGAAACTGCGAGATTTGTACTTAAGGTGCGTTTGAAATTGTAATTTTGTAGATAAAAAATATAATTTAAAACTAAATTATAAGAAATATATCGTTTAGGACTGCGTTTTTAATTACGATTTCAAATTGCAGAAAATCTGTAGTTTCAAATTATAGGAAATGAGTGTTTTTTTGAAAATACAAAATTTTAAAGGCTAAACTGCGATTTTAAAATTGTAATTTTTAAATTGTACTTTTTATATTGAGTTCGGGTTGTGTCGAAGCTTATGTAGATATAAGACTATATAGGTAAATCATAATCGGACCCATTTAATTAAATGGATAAACCATTTAACCTTAATCTACTAATTTCGTGATGAATTTGTATTAGATTTAATCGTTTTTAATTGTTAGAAATAATATTTAATTGAAATATGAGAAAGATAACCTGTCAGAAAAAGTTTGATCTTATAGGAAAGGTTTTNAAATTTAATATTCAAACGCATACAATTATATATGTTAAGTCCTGTAATTTGTAAAGTTGCGTATATGTAATGTATCTTAAAAATATATTTCTTGCAAATAATCTTCTTTATTAATGTTTGCGATTTCTTTAGGTATTGGTTTGCCCTGAGAAGTTGAGAGAGAACTTGCTTCCTCCATTGCTAGATCTCAGGCATCTGAGGGTTGAGTTGTTTTCATTATCAATGAGCTTGGCAGGGTTGCTGGACGGCTTGCTTTGGCTTTCACCTAACTTGGAGACCATGTTTATTGTTGTCAAATCTATAGCATCCGCAAAATCCTTGACGGTGAAGTAGTTCTTTAATTTCATCACATGATTTACATCAATTAATTGTTACAAAAAAAAAAAAAAAAAAGAGAAAGAAAGAAAGAAAAGCTTAGGGTACGTTTGAGATTGTGATTTCGTAGACAAAAAATACGATTTTAAATTAAATCACAAAAAATGAATCGTTTGGGAGTTGCGTTTTTAAAAAATTGTAATTTGAAAAAATACAAAATATGCATTTTCAAATCGCAGGTAAGGGGGTATTTTTTTGAAAACTTAGAATTTTTAAAGGCTAAATTGCGATTTTAAATGTCAAACTGTGATTTTGTCAAACAATTAACTGTGTTTTTAAAAATCATTTTTTAAAATCGCACTTTTTAAAATTGCAATGCAGACCCTTAATCTAGAAATTATGAGGTCCATGGAATTTAATGGGGATTCCCTGGTCTCATTCCTTATCACGCCTCCCCCTTTCCCGCCTTCTTCAACGCCCTCTCTCTCCTGCCTTCCTCTGGTATTTTATACACGTCGTTTTTTGTTGGTGGTATTAGGGTTCTTTGTATTTGTTGTTTGTACTTGTGTAGTGTATTGTAGTTTTTGATCAGATTATTATCAATAATATTGGAAAGTTTTTTTTTTAACTTTCATGGTACTTATAGTCCAAATTAACTTCATGACAGAAAAATATTATGGCCTTTTCCTTCACTCTTTCACATATATTTGTTTTACCAGAATGAAAACCGATCCCATTGAGGCACCCCTTTCAAATCCATGGAAATTGTCACTCATTGGCCATAATTTTGAAACATGGATTGCAATATATATATATATATATATTGTTCTCTCTGTTTTCTTTCTTTTTTTTTTTTGGAAGTTTTCTTTGACATATATAGTTAACTGCATTAATTAACATATTTGCCCCCTCTCAGTTGAATTTGCAGTTCTATAAGTGGCGTCCTGAGAGGAAAAATCATATGATCAAAAAAGTGGTACTTGTCAAATATGAAGGCAATGATGATCACAAAAAGTCTCTGGTGAACTTCTTCCATGAGAAGGCAATAAAAGTGGAAACAAATTCTGACTCCTAAACATTCGAAGTAACTCATGAATTATTATTGGGGATATTCAACATCAGCACCAATTTTTTCATAGTTGACCGCTTTGAAGGCTTTGACGGCTTTAATTTTAGAGCACATCAGCTTGTTAAGTGGGCCGCCTCCTATAAAATTTTCAAAGCATTCTCAATTATTTCCCTTTTTTTTTCTCTGTTCAGATTAATTATGTAAAAGACCCTTGCAACTTTCCTGTATTGCTTAGAAAACTCAAGAAATATTTTGGTGTATCTTTTTCTTTTTCTTTTTTTTTTTCCCACCCATTTTTTGAAAACACAGTAGCTGTTTAATTCTAGTGGCTTGTTCTTGAGGGACAAACTGGATGGTCCAGCTCGTGTTCCTATCTAAGCAGGCGCCAGCTTCTTCGATTACTCTTTTATCAATTGCTCTTTTATAATAGGCAAAATGTTTTAGAGGTCCATGAGGTGGTCAAATTATTTTTTAAGGTTTATATTTTGAAGATTTATTTTTTAAAGTTTCAATTGTTATTAAATAGATCATTATGTTTATTTTCAGTTAAATTTTTAACAGTGTTGCCACTTCATACTGAATTGCGAAGGAGATACATGTCCTCTTTAATAATACTAACAAAAAAATAAGAGTGAAGTGGGGGTGGTCCAAGCAGCCACCCCAATGCTTGGGGTGGCCTTGCTGGTAACCCCTTTTTTATTTTTGTTTTTATTATATATATTATTAAAAAAAATACGACACTTTTTTATTGGGTATGACATGATAACACCGTTTAAAATTAAAAAAAAATAGATAAAATGATCTATTTATAACAATTGAAACTTTGAAAGGTATATCGATAAAATTTAAACATTAAAAGTGATTTGACAAATGAGCGGAGATAATTGAATGCTGCAACTGATGGAAGTTATACACACAACGTTTGTGGACTTAGAAATGAGGTCTCTAGGCCCAAAGAAGGGTGGTGATCTACATTCTACATGAGCTAAAGGCTAATACAGCAACCCACGATATTTGATCCCTATTGGATTTAGAATTCCAATAGTTAGCTCATTGGGCTCTCTTCTGTTTGAATCCGTTCTAACAATTACTTGGCATTCAAATCTTACCAAACTTCAGAAATGGAAATTAAGATCAAGAAAGAAACAAATTAAGAAAGAACCCTCTCATTATAAATTGACATATGCAATTGGATCGAATATGTGATTTTAACATGCTCTAAAGACAGACACAAATTTAATAATATTAATATTAATTAAATGATCAAATTAACTATTTTCTATTAATTTAAATTTTTTGAAGAAATGATGATATATCATGTTATTAGAGTTAGAGGTTATGAGTTCGAACTTTAATCTTTTCATTTATCATATTTTAGTTAAATGTTTTACGTGTTACCATAGTTCCATAGTAACGGTTTTAACTTTGAATTTTGTCTCTGTCATTTACCTCATATTTCAATTAAAACATTTAACATGTTGGGTAAGAGAGAGTTTGACCCCACATATAAAAGAAAATATTAATATTAATTAAATGATTAAATTCACTCTTTAATATTAACTTAAAACTTTTAAAATAAATAAATAATAATTAAAAGAACTCTCTCCTACCCGTTTGAATGCTATAAGCCTATAACAATAGTAGTGACATCACTTAAAGACCAACTAAACGCGTCTAGACCAATACCCAAATAATCACAAGACTTACAAAAAAAAAAAAAAAAAAATAACAATAATAATCAAAGGCAACTATCCATTTATGGGTGCCTCAAAAGTTGTGGCCCTAGCAAGAGTCTCATGCGTGTCTCCAAATCTGGCTAATTTCCATGGGAATATTCTACCCTCTTATGATATTTAATCTAAGCTCCCAATAGTGGTTTTTGACTTTTTTTTTTCAAAGAATGTTGACTTTTGACTTGCAGAGTTGGCTGCTGTACGTGGCCATTGCAAGGGCCATTTTCTAAATATAATAATGATATTTTTGAGGAGATAATACACCAAAAACTTTTGTTTTAATTATAACTGTAATCATGTGGTCTCTGGTGGTGCACTAACGATTCTAGTGTATTCTTATGAGCTACAGATAATCCAAGCATGATGAAGATAAGGGTCCACACAATACATGCATCTATTAGGATTGAAGAAGATCATATAGACTAGCAAGGACAAGATCCCCCAAAAAGGGGCACTTTAAAGTTATTTCTCACACTTTTAATGGATAATCAGTTTAATCAGCCATATTATTCTAGAGATAATAGGCTGATAACAAAAAGTTTCTTTTAAATCAACTTGTTTAATTTTTTTGAAACAAAATATGGAAGTTAGTGTATGAACTTAATTCCTTGAATTGTAATTATAACCATATTGAGTGTTGTATGGAATACTACAACTTTTATTACAATTTTGTTACAAATTGACAGAACAATATTTACCATTAATGTCAACTATCATGGACGGAATCAAGATTTTTTATCGGGAGAAATCAAAATATGAATGAAGGTCAAGTCTAATTTTTAGGCCGAAATATATATATTTAAAGAAAAATGATAAGACATCTATCATTATCCTTCTTTCATCCTCTCAATTCTCACCATCATCATTGAATCTATAAATTTATGTGGGTCACATGTGTGTGATTTACAAATTCAATAGTAATGGTGAAGATTGGGAGATGAGAAAAGAATTAATGGTGGTAGATAGCCTAGAATGTCTCATATTTAAAATGGGATAGGGGGGGAGAGGGGATCCTCTTGGACCTCTCTAAATCCATCCCTGTCAGCCACACAAATGTGGATAGTTATGAGGAATTTACCATGTTTACTTAGTATGACAGTCTACATGATACTTATCACATCAAACACTAAAATGCAAGTTGTCATGTCTACATGACATTTATTATGTTTACAAATTAACATGACAGTTGATATGATACTTATTACATCAGTTACTAAAATGCAAAATTGCCACATAACAGTTCATGTAGCTTTCATTTTTCATAAAATGTAAACTGTAACACGAATCTACAAAATAATTCCCAAACATTTTCCTAACCAAACAGTGGATCCAAATAATAGAAAACGATATTGTTGAAAGAAGTTGTGTACTGGCTATAAAACTTGAGAGCCAAATTTGGTTTTGTTCCTCTTTCAGAGCAAGTGGGATAAACTGTACGTGGACTAAAAAACCAGACAGTGGAAAATTAATTAATAATGGCGTTGACGATGACCTCAACAATCGATGAGATGATGATAATGATGATGATCATCATCTCTGACTCAACCCCAATTCTGTTTATGCAAATGCTGCACGTGTTTCAGTACATGTATATGGGGTTTGCATTCATATATGATATATATAATTGGTGAGCATATACAAGTTGGTGTACAATTTGGTGAGACTAATAATTAGTGGAGCAATAGTGCAGTAGTACTACTGATATATATCATCATGGGTCTCTATCAGAATTGCAACACTACTGGTATCGATTCGCCTACATCCTAGCTCCAAATTGTCTCCACAGTTTCGCATCATTCGAGTACATTAGTATATATCTACACATTCCACAAACATGTATGTTGTATGGATAAGGACCAGACATCGAGTGGCTATGATTCTCTCATAAAATTAGTCAATTTTTCTAATGAACGTACATGTCTGGTTTTTGATAGTATATATCTTCAGCTAATCTTTTTGTCTCAATCTTGAATAGGTTTGGTTTGTGTCTTTTGTCTGTTCACACATGATATAAGTTAGGGTGCCACGCATTTTTAATTTTGATGTGATATTTTTAGGTCTTATAATTTTTAACGCGACCTACGAAAGTGACATGAAATTATTGAATTATGATTAAAGGGTCTGATTTTTTTAATTAAATAAATTGGATTATATATAATTTGACTTTTTTTTTTTTTCCTATTCAATGCTGGAAGAGGGGGTTTATAAGGATTGACTTATATAGTTATTTTATGTTCATGCTTCGACACAATTTGAATCTGACACACTACATTTAAGGTTAATAATTTTTTATATAACCTGTAAATTCAATGCGAAATTAATGTGTTAGGGTTAAAAGATCTTGATCTTTAATTAAATTAGTTAGATTAAAACTGACTTATATAATATTATACTTATTCTTTAACACGACTCGAATTTCATACGCAAACACAAATAACTTATTATCGGTTAGAGTGGTGATTGGCATCAGCCCAGGCTGATGCTACAATGCATCAGCCTGGGCTAAATCAGAGGAGAGAAAAAAAAAAAAAAAATACACTGTTCACGGGGCCTATAAACAGTAAAATTACTGTTCATGTGCCTGGGCTGATAGCACTGTATTTGATCAGCCCAGGCTGTTATTTATCTTTACCGTATCGGTTATATCCTATGCATATGGAACACGGGACACAAACCCGGCTGAGATATATGTTGTGACCTTTAGTTTATATATATATATATATATATATATATAAAAATTGATAGCTCCAAAAAACAGACACCCACATGGAAAGATTTGTGTATAATAATTAGGCAGATTTGTCGGCATATGTTGGCCTTTGAAAGACCCCACAAATGTAGAAAAAAAAAACACATACGCACAAACACACAAGTGAAGGTCTTTAAAAGGAACCCCCATCAGCCTTTGTGATAAACACTAGCACTATCAACACCACCACCAAAATTGCCATTAACAAAAGCCTGCTGGTACAAAAGTTTTCCTTCCCAACGTCCCAACCCTTCTCTATATATCTCCACCTCAAACCAAACTTCGGCCGCAAAATTCCGGCAAAGATTGATGTGGCGTATGCTGTCTTCAGTGACCCGAAACGTCCAAAACATGAAGAAGAGTCCACGTGTCGCCGATGAGAGCATGTTCGCCGGCGGAAATGGAGCTGATCTTCCAATCTACGCACGTGATATGGAAAGAAGACGGCACGGCTGGAATGGGTTTTCGTTTATATATACTCTTCTGCGAGCTCCGATTTCGATTCTCTCCTGTTTCTCTCACCCACACGTTAATGGTGCCGATGGGGTGTGGGTTTCCGGCGAGTTTGCACAGCTTTCAGAGATGAATCATCTCATGGTAAGCGACAGCATGCGCTATGCAATATTAATGTAAAAAATTACAGCCACCAACCATTATTGCTTTCTGGGTGCTCTTGAAAATTAAGGACTTGGGATTTCTTCTTTGTTGTAGACAAGTGCTTGCATGGATTTTTATTGGCAGAAATTAATAACCTAGTTTATGGTGATCCATGTAAAAATATATTTATATAATTTTTTTTTTTTGTGTACCAATGATATGTATATATATAGTGTTGATATGAATGTTGGAGACCTTCGATTTGTGAATATGGATTGCCTAATTCTGCTTTAGATCGGTCATACTAAATATTCAAATAGGTCGAACTCAAGAATTTTATGATCCAAAGTTGATCAGAGAGTGATGATTGTTAATTGGGGTTTAAATTAAAAATTAATAATATTGGCACAAATGGGTCACTAATAATTATATATTATAGTAGTCTTGTACTTTATAAGAATATTACATTTAATAATGGATAGTTGCAACTTAAAGTTTGGTCTGTTTTATTGGGGGAGATCAGAAAGAAATCGGTCTCCTAGACAAAGTGATCAACCTTTCATGTGGGGGAGGAGTTTGGCTTACCTCCAATGAAAAAATTACTAGAAATTCTCTTGTGCAAAAATTAATGATATTTTCTCTCTCAATTTTCCAATTTCCACAATTAATTTATGTACAAGAGATTCTCAATACATAATTGTTGGCCGAATATAAGCCAAACTTTGTGTGTGAAATTGATACCAAAATGCATTAAGAAATGTCAGAATAAGGTTGAAGAATGAATATTCGATGTTGCGTATAATTAAGAGAGTTTCGAGCTCACACAAAAAGGTTCGTTTGTTAAAACTTTTGTTAAAATAAAAAAAATATTAACAGACAATCAAAACACGAAATGTTCTTAAAAATATAAAAGCAGTTTTCACATTTTATGTCAAATCAGAATATTAATCTTCATAAACCAAACACAAAAAGATTTAGTTTGGGTACTACTAAAGCACCCATGTTATAGTTTTTCAACCCTTGAAATTTGATTTCATTTTCTTGAAATCAAATCCAAGGGTTGAAAAGCCTTGGCTTGGGTGCTGTAACAGCACCCAAGCCAAATCCAACACAAAAAATACATTAACAAATTGTTATGATGGAGCGTACTTTTTAAATAAGATTTATTTAAGAAATAAATCTTTTACAAAAGTTTTGCTTTTCGTGATTTCTTCAGAATCTTTAAATACTGAACTCATATATACACTGAAGAATTTGAAACGTTGAAGCTCGTTAACAATCTGCTGCAATTTTTTGCCTCTGTTTTATGCTGCAATTTTTTTGCCTTTGGTTTCACACTTTGCATGCCGTCCCATTATATTATAATATGACGCGTTCACTGAATGGGGCCCAGTTTACAAGTTCTGTAAGCCACCTCATTGAGCATACTTTGATAATCCTTAATTAATGCTAGGTAAAGCATGGTACTCGGTCCTACCTTGTGTTTTTTTTTTTTGGGAAAATATTTTATAATTCTCCTGTACTTCTGCTGATTTTATGTTTTTAGACTTCAATTTTCAATTTGATCAATTTATGATCTGGTTTTTGAAGATTTTAAATCCAAAACTTCTGTCAATTTTCTCTCAAATAAATAAAAAATGACTTGAAAACAGTATTATTATATCATTCTTATTATTATTATTTTTTGTTTGAAACAAAAAATTGGATGGCCATGAGCCACCCTTTCTATTGGGGGTGTGAGTCACCCCTCTATCGAGGAGTGGCTACGAGCCATCCTATTTGTTAGGACTCGTGGCTTGCAGCAATCCTTTTTTTTTTTTTAATTTTTTTGTTAAATAATTATTTATTTAAAAAATTTAAACTGATAAGAAAAAATAAATTTAATCAATACTTTAACATTTCCGTTCACGTGTGGGTTCAAATACCATTTTAATAGGTGATGCCCAACACATGAAATATTTAATTAAAATAGGAGGTAAATGATGGAGTCAAGCTCAAGACTTTTGGCTTTGATATCATGTTAAATCACCACTTATTCCAAAAGCTTAAGATGATAAAAAAAAATAAATTTAATCATTTAATAAATATTTTCAAAGAAAAGATATTATAGTATTTTCGCGTCATTTTTAATATTTATTTGAGGAAAAAATGGACAAAAATTCTAGATTTAAAATCTTTGAAATTTCGGTTTTAAATTAGCCAATTTGAAAACTAAGGTCTAAAAGGCAAAATTGGAAAAAACACATAGATCGAGTGTTGGAATATTTTTTTCTTTTTTATTTAACCAAAGTTATGGGAATAAATTCGCAGGTTTATCTAAAAGCCCCCACTTGGTTAGAAACTAGCTAGATATGACCTATTGCCTACCATATCATCAATTCTAGGACAGCAAGCTCATTGGAATTTTTTAATAGTTTTTTTTCCATCTCTTACTTTTCATTTTCATTTGTCTTTTGGGTGCAGTAGCAATAATAATTAGTCCAATCCAAAAAAAAACCATGAGTTGGTATCATTTATATTATATGTTTCATATTTATTTCCAAAAAAAAAGGGAAGAAAATAAATGTTTTGATAATGAATGTTTGAAGCGTTCAAAATAGTTAGTGGGGAGCCTAAAAGAATAACAATGATGTGGTTGAGTTTATGTCGATAATAAGTGGGAAACAAGCAAAGAGAGTCAACTGGTCCAACTATGGGAACTTAATATAGCTTGTGGTGGTGAGTAGCACCCGTACAAGATTTAATTCCTATAAGATTTTTCTCTCCAAATCATCCATTTCTATTGACAATTAGCTTAATCCATTTGATGATGATGACTAAGGGATAAGATTCCTTTGAATTTTTTGTTCCAATTATGTGTAATTTAGATTAAAAATAAAAAAACAAAAAATAGGCTCAGGGTTTACTTATCTCGAACAACCTAAAATGCTGGCAGCTATAGACTTACAGGCCAAAAATAAAATTTTTTATGATGATCTTAATTTTAACCCAGCACTTACCTTTATTTATTTATTTTTCATATTTTATGTTTTGTTTGCTCCATAATCTAAAATTTTATAGGTCTTAATGTAACTCTTTTCTAATTCAATTTTATTATAGAAATCAACGGGAAAAATGGTTTCAGCCATCAAGGCACATTAGAAAGAGGAAGATGTTAGCCGATCGAAAGGATACAGTTTGATATGGCAATGTTTTCAAATGAGTAATTATACTCATTAGTCTGGGCTGATGAATAGTCATTCAGCCTAGACATTTTTTATTTTTTATTTTTGTGGGTTCCATATTATTAAAATTTTTATTTTTTTATTTTCATCCAGCCTAGGCTGAATGATTATTCATTCAGCCCAAGCTGATGGGAATCATTGCTCGTTTTCAAATAGATGTTTATGGTAACATTGATCTTTTCTTTAAAATGAAAATTAAAGGAAAATGCTTATAAGATACTACCATTATTATTACAATTTTTTTTTATAAACTAATGTATCAGTTTATGTGGCACTGTCACATTAATTTCAATTAAAATTAATTATTTAGTGAACGATATAATAAGTGACACGTGAACTTATAAACTAACATTGCAATACACGTGACACTGCAACAATAATAAATTAATTTAGCTTTCAATCGATTTTTTATTTTCTTTTCAGTTCTATAGTGCCATTGTTCTTGCGAAGAGTAATGTAGTACTTTGATTGTCCCTCATGTGAGCACACAATAATAAATAATGAATATGTTATTGGTATAAGGAGGTTTTTTTTTTTTTTTTTTTTGAAATGAAACTATAGTCTTTCATTTAATCAAAAAGAGTAGTTTCGCTCAGCAAATACAAGATTCTAAATAAAATCAGGATAAGTGTTGTACCAAACCCCATCTATACTGTTGTAGGGCGACTTTGGCCAGTCAATGAGCGATTGCATTGGCTTCCCTACGGACGTGTGCAACCTTCTAAAACGGAAGACTACTTAATTTAGTTCGCATATCATCTATCAATTGACATACCGGCTCCAAAAAGGACCATCCTGCCGAAGAGCTTTCACAATAACCATTGTATCCCTTCCAATATAACGTAACACATTGTAGCCCAAGAGCAAAACGTAGATCAGCTACCTTCCAAGCTGCAATTGCCTCCGCAATGGTCGGATCAGTGATGAAAGATACAGTGGAGCACATGGACGCCAGGACTGAGCCCCTTGCATCTTGTACAATCACGCCCACTCCGATTTGTTTTTTTTTTTTGTAACTTTGTCAAGAGTTGCGTCCCAGTTTAGCTTAATCACATGAGGTCGTCTCCATTGTTTCCTCTCCCCACGTGACTGTATGCCCAAACTTGAAAGAGGAGTTTGATGGGCTTGTTGAAAAGCCCTCAAATAGTCTTCTGAGCTGCGGATTAAAAAGGCTGGTAGAGAGGAATGGCCTCCAAAAACCACTGTGTTCCTTCGTAGCTAGATCCTATGAGCCAAGCACGCTACCATCAGAATATCATTCTCATCAAGCTTGTCCAGTAGCATTTTGAACAAAAGCAAGCCATCTTGTACTGCGATGGGAAGTTTTTGAATCTTCTAGGAGCATTCCATCCACACCGCGCGCAATCGATGAGGCACACTCCCAAAGTATATGACCAGTGGATTCGGGGAGAAGGCCACACATAGGACATAAAGGATCTTGAACGATCTTCCTCTTGAAGAGATTGGCCTCTGTAGGAAGCAGGTTATTGCAAACACGCCATAAAAAATGTTGCACAACACCAGGAATGTTCAAATGCCATAGTTTCTTCCAAAACTCACGACTGTCAGCCGACATAGAGCACTCTCCTTGCGCATGCAGTACTCGTTCTTTTTCAAGATGATATGCATTCCGGACGGTCAACACACCACTAGAAGTACCAAGCCAAGTAAGCTTGTCTGGTTGTCCACCAGGGCTAAGAGCTAAGCTGCAGATACTATTGGCTTCAATCGAATTAAAAATGTTGTGGATAAGGCTGATATTCCACCATCCTGTGTTTACATAGATGAGTTCTGAGACTGTGGCATCAGACTGCAAATGGCTCACAGGGGATTGAATTTATGGATGGTGGGGCATGGGACCCGCGTATCCATCCAAATTTTGATGGACTCACCATTTCCAATACACCAAATCAAACCTCTTTGAGTAGAGCTCTTGAATTGTATAAGCTCCTCCAAGCAAATGAAGGTCTGGTACCCAAGTTTGCTTCCAAGAAAGTGGTCCGCAGGTAATATTTGTCTTTAAGCACACGAGCCACTAATGAGTCTTGGGAATTAAGGAGCTGCCACCTTTGCTTAGCAAGTATTGCCAGATTAAAACTTTTCAAGTCCCTAAAGCCTAAGCTCCTTGAGTTTTAGCTCTACTCATCCTTCCCCAGCTCATCCAAACCATTGGAGATGCTGAATCTTTGTGGCCCCAATAAAATTTGTACATTAAGGAATTCAGCTCCTTACATAAAGTCTTTGAAAGCTGGAAAACACTATAAGGAGTTAATTAATACTTTTAAACAGGAAAAGTTTCATAGAATTAAAACTGAACAGACATCACTAATTAATCCTATCATACATCACATCGGTGGCATATCCCAGGGGAAATTAGACAATTACTTTGGAAGCGGAAAACTTTGGAAAAAAATACCATTCTCCCATGTGCCATACTTTTTAGCAATTGTTAGGGGCAAGAAGTCTTAATGCGTGTCAGGGTTGCGTTGTATAAAAGCATGTATATAAAATTATATTGATCACTTTAAATTTGACTTATTTAATTAAATGGGTTAGATTTCTCAATTCTAACATAATTAATTTAAATAAGTGAATGACACGACTTGACCAGCATAACCAATTTAACTAACAAAATTTTCAATTATTGATCATTAAAATGTCATTTTATACAAAAATATTGGCACAATAATTTCTAATTATTGAACATGAAAATCAATTACACTACCGAAGTTAAATATTTACAACTAGGGATGAGACTAAGAGTATTTTTTTTGCCTTCGACTTTGCTCCGTTTGTTTTAGCGTAAATTGTTTTCCGTCAAAATTTTTTTCAGAGAAATCATTTTATAAGAATATTTTTCGGCGTTTGGCTCATATGAAAAATCAAGAATACTTTTTATATTTTCATTCAATCCTATTAACCTATAAAAATAAATTTTATTTTATTTTATTTTTTCACAACATTAAAATATTAATATAATTTTTTTTTTTTTTTATTTTTTTAAATTAACCTAAAAATTTGAGTTCTGATGAAGTTTTGGCAGTGGTCTTGCGGAGTTCCGACGAGGTTCCCACAGTGGTCTAGTAGTGGTCTGGCGATTTTAGAATGAGAAGCTCAAACTCAAAAAATAGTTTATAATTTTAAAAAATTGAAATTATTTTTTTCAGTTAAACCAAAAATATTTTTAGTTGACTATTATTTTCTGACTCACTGAATATTGAAAAATTACATAAAATATTTTTCAGAGATTATTTTACGCTAAAACAAATGAAGCCTTTAAGGTAAAATTGTAAAAATAGAAGAAAAAAATGTTTTAATTTATACGAATTATGTGATTCATTCATGGGTTATGCGGATCGACCTGAAATTGACCCATTTATTAATATTGTCTTATTGGGTCAACCTATTGACCTGAATTTTACTTTGTTAAATCATAACTTATTAATTTTGTATCGAATTTGCAGATAGTATAAAAAATTATTAGCCTTAGCAATCATACGAATGACGGGCAAAGTCTTTTTTCTTTTTCTTTTCTCACTTGATTATTTTTATTATTATTTTTTAAAAATTCTAATCAAATAAGGATTGATTTCTTGATATATCTTTGATGAATTGTAGGATAGAACTATTAGAACGAGACAATTGTGAATTGGGATCTATTATTTTCAGTTTTTTTAATGATCATCTCTATTCTTCATCTTATGATTATTATCACTATATATATATGTGTGTGAATAATAAAAGTGAAAGTAACTCAGCTACCAAATATGTCTTGAGTAATCATTTAGAAAAATGACATGGAAAAATTAAAGCACCTTTAGAAGTGCTTTTATCTCTTATCTTTTGCTTAATCAACACGGTTTCATATGCTAAGCTCCTATGCCCTCCATATTTCTTTTTCACTTTCTATAAGAGCTGAAAATGACAAAGGGGGGAATAAAGTAGATTATCAAGTACTGATGGAAATAATTGAGTCTTGATAGTGACTAAGATACACTCGATGAAGAGTACATAAAATAAAGCTAATTATGATAATAAAGTTTTATATGGGGAATAAAGTAGACCATCAAATTTGAATTTACATAAAAAATTAAACTTTCAGCTTCGCAATCAAGAAACGAAATGCCATCGGGGGGCATGATTTTCTTCATGGATTATAATTATATAAGCCTACCGTGCCTGCCGGCTCTATCCACGGGTAAGATTATAGCTTTGCGAATATTGGTATGGGTCCAGCTTACATTCTGTAAATGAATAATAAAAAAATAAAAATCGAACATTTTTACTTAAAAAAATTGAGGGTCTAAATTTGTTTAAGGCAAACGACGTCGTGGAACAGAGCAGAGGAAGCAAATGTTCAAGGCAAAATTTATTTGAAAGCAATAATTTCAAATGGGTGTGTTCAATTTTTTCAGATTTCAACTTAGGACCAAAGATCTGTTGCCAAAATGACAAGAAATTAACAAAACTAAATCGAAATAAGAAACCCCAAAGGGAGAGAGAGGGAGAGAACATTCGAGAACTTACTGTTGATGTCTTTAATGAAGTTTTGCAAGCATCAATGGAAAAATTGAAGTGATGTGAAAAGGTGGAGGGTGAAGGAGTTGCCATTGGACAGGTCTATAAGGTGAATGGGATCTTTTGACAGTGTGGAATAAAAGGAAAAGCATGTGTGAAAATCAATTAAATTCTAAATTTTAGGCACGTTAGAGCATTCATATTGTGTTTAACAAAGTAGTTAAAAAGTTATTTTAATTAGTCTTGCAATAAAAAATACTTGCATCCGACTCAACAATTTAATTAAAGATTTCTTGAGTTGCTACAATGTTTAACAAATTTGCTTAACAATCTATAATTTATATTGATAAAAAAATCAATAAGATTTTCTCTTCTTTGGAAATAGAAAAAGTAGATAAAGAAAGAATATTTTAAATAAAAAAGTAAAAGTAAATAACTAAAATGTTGAGCCGGATGTGTTTTAAAAAAGAGGATAGCTAAAATGAAAAAAAAAAGAAAGTGTTATTTAGCTAAACATTTGTTGAGCCGAATATGAATGCTTTAAACTTCTAAGATCTCTACAGCACTCTTATGAATCACAAACATGTTGATCATAGAAAGGAATATTTAATGCAAAACTTAACGCTTACGAGTACTTTTAAATTTATCCATTCCAATAGCCCCTGGGCCTCCTGGCTATATATTTGCCAAGTTGGTTTGGTAGCCCACCTACCAAGCAATGGGTTGGAATCTGTTATTATACTTTGACCTTTTTATTCTTCCTTCCCCTTTTTTTTTTTTTTTTCAAATATTGTTATTTGCTGAGAAAAAAAATCACAGATCAAAGCAAAATAAAAGGTAAGAGGCCCATTTAAAAAAGAAAAAGAAAAATGTATTATGCTTCGATTTAACAATTTGCAATACTTCGATTTAACAATTTATTAAATGTATTATTCTAAGCTTATATGAAGTTTTGGTCCCTTTCATGATAAAGGTTTTTTTTTATTTTTTTATTTTTACAACTTTAGGTTGCATTTGTAATTCTTTATTCACCAAATTATGTCCAATGCAGTCTGAATTTTTGGAATTCTTGATGTTAAATAGTTTTAGCTCTTTTTCCTTCTTAAAATTTTATGTGACAATCCACTTACTCTGAGAATCAAATGTCAAATAAACTAGATTATAATTTTTTTTCTTTCGACTCAATTTGAAGAAAAACAATCATAGTGTGTATGCGAACATAACAAGAATGAATCAGTTCCAATACCAAAAAAAAAAAAATTTCATTAAATTAAAAATAAGATTATTGAAAATTCTCGTGTATACATTATACAGATGTGTGAATTATAATAGAAAAGGACCAAAATTGTTGGTTCAATTGGTGAAAGTAGAACTTCTATTGGATTCTTGTTTGAACCAATTTTTGTCACTAGAAAAAAAAAGGAAAAAATCAACGGCAACGGCTGCGAAGATTGTATTTTCTGGTAGCTGAAGAGGTAACATAAGAATTCTCTCCAACACCCTCTTCTTTTGGTGGCATGTAGTCAGGATCCTGGAGATTGTCTACCCCATCTGGTACCTCATTGTCAATCCATTGAGACCAATCTTCATCACCATCTGTATCCCAAGACTTCACCTTGTTCATGAGATCTTGTAGCATCTCAAAATTCAACCTCTCAAAGTCCCTGCAAGTTGTAAAATGTTAATTAATACTTTAATACTCATCATCACGTGTGGAACCTGATAACACGAGAGATATTTTAATTGAAAAATTGGGATAAAGTGAAGAGTTCGGCTTCGAACTCAGGATCTCTACTTTGATTTTATGTTAAATTAAAACTTATCCAAAAAACTTAAGCTAAAAGGATCATATAAAATTCTTTTTCACTTACTTGTATGTAAAAATGGCATGTAGAATCTGACTGAGAGCAAGACCTGCAAAGAGGGACCTAACTAGATTGATCATCCACGTTTGCTGCTCCATACCATTTGTCACAAATCGAAGTATAGCAAATTCAATCAAGAATGTAGCACATAGACCTGCAAGAAAAAGCAAATACTGATAAATCATTAGTTATTCTAAAAACTTAAGTCAATAGAAAATGACTTTACCACTTATTCGTTTAAGTTGATAAGAAATGATTGATTTAAAAATCGCTTAATTAATATTCTAACAATTGCGCTTACCAATATAAAGCCGGGGTCTCACACTATATGTTGACTTTGTACTGGTGAACATGTAGATGACAAATACTGATATGGAGTAAACAAAGCAGGCTTTGATCAATCGTGACTCAAGCAATAAGGCATTGTGCAAGGCAAACAGCTTATCTAAAGCTAGAAACATTGTTGCTTGCTTCTGTTCAAAAGCTTCCTGCATAATACAAAATGGATTTTATGCATAATACACAACTGCATTAATTGCTTAAGAAGATGCAAGGGAAATAACAAGCTAACCTGAGCTGCTAAGATTGATTTTGAGTTTTCAACCAGATTGTCATTAGCTTGTTGAAGCTGTCCCTGTCGCCGAAGAAGCTCTTCTTGCTGTTCATGCCCGAATTTAGCTAGCTGTTGCAAGATAACCCTGCAAATATTGAAGCAAATTAACCACTGATTAGATAAAGCATACAATATGAATTTGAGTACATGGCTCTTCATTGCCTGCATTACCTGCTCTCTTCTAGTGCTTGAGACTGAAATTTGGCCAGGGATTGAAGCCCCTGAAGCGCTTCGGATTGTCCCTCTATAAGTTGCTTTTGCTTATCTAAGGAGATTCCAGCTATATTCCCAATATCATCAGCTTTGGTTTGCAGCTTACTCATCTTTGTATACATTGAATCTCCCACTTTGCTTATCTTGTTCTCTATTTCAACAGCCTCATTTTGTAAATTGTCAATTTCCTTTCCAAGGTTATCGTAGGACTCGTGAATTATTGTCATCCCCTCTTCCAATTTTACCTTCATTTTTTCTTGCCCTCTCTGCAATTCTGATTGAGAAGCAGTAATCTTCTCAGATTGCTCAAAAACTGCCTCTGACTGCTTCAATACACCTTTGATCTGATTGTTAACATTCTCAGAAGTTTGAGCCACTTGTTGGGTTTGTTGATCAATTTTAGTCAAAGAATCATGGATATCTTTTGAGCCCTGCAACAAATGCTCTGATTTCTCTTCAATGGTTTCTAGTTTTTCTTCTGCATAGTCAGCTGATTTTACCAAAAGATTCACCAGTTTCTCTGTCTGAACCCTGAAATAAGTAGACCTGTAAACAAAACAAAATCAGAATCCAAATCAGATTTTTGTATTCCCTTCTTACTTTTGTTAGGTCCTTTTTGTGATCATAAATTCAACACTGTATTCAGAAGGTAATATACTTAACTGTAACTGATTGCAAATCGAATTGGTTTCGATGAAGAATTGGCGATAAGTATGAATGGCATTGTTGTCTAGTTTTTCAAGGCATGACTTCATTGGAGAGCCAGCACGGCAAGGAGGAAAAGAGGGTCTTCCAGAATCCTTCTGAAAGCAATTGCTAAGATCCCAAGCAAATCTCTTCCTCCCATCATTGTCATCAGCAGTGATTTCAGAGCACTTAGCAAAAAGTCCTTGATATGCATCATACCAACAGGATTTTAAGCCTGTCAGTTTTCTTCTTGCATTGTTCACCCTTTCCATTCCCTTTTCATCATTGAGAGCATCCATGGAAAAATCAGCCACAACATCACCAGAGATTCTGAGAGTCTCATGAGGGTCCTCACTGGATTGTTTGTTGGATGAAAACCAAGACCATGACATGCCACATTTAGACAGTGTCAGTAAGACCAACAGAAAAAGAAGAAACTTGTATTGCCCCATCTGGATTTCTTTGATTGATCACCAATACTGTGAAACCTGTATTATATATCCAACTAAGTAAATCATAAAGATTTCAAGTGCTAGAAAAAGGAAGCACAAGTGATGCCTATATGATTGACAGAGCTGGGAGAAAAAAGAAAGAAAAGAAAATTGAATAAATTGCTTAATCAGGAGCCGACCCTTAGAGAATATAGGCACATTCATTAGCAGTTTAATACAGCATCCAGTACAATCAAATTCCAGCTAGAGAATTAAATAAAATAAAAATACCGTATCAAATTTCACTTAATTTCCAGAAAATACTGAATGGTATTTCAGATATTTTTCTAAAGCCAAACTTATTTTTTTTCCCCTTAAGCCGAAAAGATTTCTTCAACTTCAAGACTTTTAAACCATTGATCTTGTCAATGATCCTCTGAAATTTTGAAAATAAATTGACTCCTCCATCGAATAGTACACATATATATATACTCGATTCATCTATTTGATGCAAAAGAAAAAATTCAGTCTAATAATCTTCAACCAAAGTTTGACATGGTTAATGAGTTTGATGTACATGCAGGTAACCAAAAATCTATATAAATCAATCCCTAACATATCTGGCATGGTTAGTATTTCGATGAGAAACCAAGCACCCAGAATACCATACGCACTACCATACAAAGAAAATAGATACTTACAAGGAAACAGAGTTAGGAAAAGAAAAAAAAAAAGAAGGAAACTGAAACAGAGAGAGAGACAGAGAGAGATAGAGAGAGAGAGAGAGAGAGAGAGAGAGAGAGAGAGATACCTTGGTTGAGATCGATCGTATGAAACTGGCTGTTGATGTTGAAGAGGCAATTCTGCAGAAAGCTTGTTGTTTTGGGTGCATGCAAGTAGTAACTTTTAAAGCAAGACAATCATAAAAGAAAAGGGTTAAAAATTAACTATAAACAAGTTGGAAAATAAACCGACTATAAAAACACATCCTTTTCAAGAACGGAAACGAACCAAAACGTACGGTGATTTTTTCTTTAAGAGCGCAAAACCACCGACTTGACTCTTTGTTTCTTTTTCTACTTACAACCGATAACAGGTAATCTAATTAAAAAAAAAAAAGAGAGAGAAAAAAAAAAAAGGAACACCCAATTGTAATTTGTCAAGTTGGTCGATTAATTAGCCCCCCTCCACTTAGGTCATAATGAGCTGTGAATAATAAGGCCCATGTTGCACTCTCTTTTTTTTTTTTTTTTGGAAAATAATGGTTGCAATTCTTATTCATCTAAGACATGAAAAATCTAGAGTATAAAACTCTAAGATAACAGAGCATGTTGCTCCAAACTTAAAATATAAAAAATACAACTTGAAAATTCTTCTATTCATACTCAATTTATGATATGTACAGTCGCTTCGTTGGCTAACCCATGTGCAGCATCATTGGTTGCCCTCTTTACATGACAAATTTGCCAGCTCCTGAACCGTTTGAGAACTGAGCAAACATCCGCAACTATGTGACCATAGCAACTCCAAATTTGTCCCATGGTTTAGACGGCATTAACTACTTGTAGAGAATCTCCCTCCAATATAATCCACGGGAGCCCTAGGTCATTGCAAAATTTAACTGTATGTAACGCAGCTAGCGTTTCCGCCACCACATGCTTAGAAATAAAATTAGAAGTGAAACTTTTTGCCACAATGACCATGCCCTGAAAGTCTCCGACAATAGCACGAACCTCCATGCGCCTGTCAAGGGAATCAACAACTGCGTCCCAATTAACCTTATAAAAATCCTGAGGAGGAGAGCACCAAGACAGGTGCACAGCCACCCCATGATGAGAAGCGTCGTCCCCTCCCTTGGCATTGGCTAAGCAGCATTCTTTTAGTGCATTGATTGCCTCCTGGAGAAGCGTATTTGGTGGAGTAAAAACGCTTTCATGTACAATTTTGTTTTGTCTAAACTAGATACTGTGGGCTACCATAGCAAAAAAATCAAGTTTCTCCGCCGTATACTTTTCAATCAAACCCTCCACCAGGTTTAAAAAGGAGACTCCCCCTAGGGAACATTTTTGCAATTTTGTTGCACAAGCTCCCCATACATCATTGGAAGAAGGACATTTTCACAATATATGCATGGTACTTTCACACTCCAAGTTACAAAAGATATAGGAAGAATCCTAAACAATACTTTTTTTTTTTCCTAAGGGTGACTTTAGGGGGAAGGAGATTGTGACAAGCTCACCATAGGAACATTTTGACCGAGTTCGAAATTCTCAAACTCTAGATGGTGGTCCAAATGTTGCACTCTCAATTTCACGTTGGGTAAACTATGAAGTTAGGGTTAGAAATCAAGATCTTTATTTTAATACAATGTTAAATTATCAATTTGAAAAATGTAGATCTTTGTATATATTGGGCTTACGTATTTCAACTATGTTATACTGAACTATGGAAGGGGTCCGTACCTCCTTTGGATAAATAGAGCCCCCGTGCCCCTAATGTAGAGCTAGGACTACTACTACTACAGTGAAATCCGCAATCACACATGAGTACCTCGCATTCCTTAAAAAAGGGTTCAAATAAAGTATTTTTTGGGGTAGGACCATAAATAATGAATAGTAGAGCAGTGCCTAATATACTAGCAACCCCCATAATATGAAATGGGTTCTTAAAACTTTTTTTTTTTTTAATGTTTTTGTTACATCTATAAATATAGCACAAAGAAAATAAAGGGGCAACCACTTTGGTTTATATTTTTGTTTTTTTTTTTAACGAAAACATTAATAGAAAATTATAAATTTAATTATTTAAATAATATTTAACTAATTACAACATGAACCCAATGGTATTGGAAGAAGAAACCATAGAAAAAGAAACAATAAAGAATCAAAAAGTAAGAAAAAGAAAATCAGAATAATTAGTAGGAGCTTACCTTATCGTCTTTACAAAGAGCTATCACTTTGGAAGCCAAACTCATAAACCCCTAACCTTCTCCTCCTCCATGATCCATCCAAGTTATGATCAATCACCATGGCAGTCTCATTCTTCCTTTTAATTCTGATTATGGTTGCTGGGTCTATACTAATAATTTACCTAATAAAAATACATGAATTTCAAGTTGATTCACTTTCAGGATCTCCTCCTTTATCGTCTACCCATCGTCTGTTACAGCAAATTATAAAGTTATTTTACGTGCTAGAAACCCTTACGATTCAATGACCATACAATGAGCCGTGATTCACAGCATCCTGGGCTGATGCTACAGTGCATCAGCCCAGGATGTTTTATACATTTACTCCCATACAATATTTCAATTTTCAATGTACTCACCTATCAAAATAGAATTCGCCGTACTTTTAAATCCCGAAAATTCCTTTCTTGTCTGTTAATCTTTTTTTTTTCAGCTTCAAATTATATCATATCATAAAAAAATGATATATTAATCAATTTTGTCACTCAAATAGAAGTGTAAAGAAAGAAAAAATATCAAGATAATTTTTTTTTAAAAAAAATCCGGAACTCAATTTAGCACTCCAATTTTTTTTTTTCAACTTTCTTCCAAAACAGTGGGGTGGCCACGGCCTACCCCAGTCCCTCCTGTGTCCATCTGTGTCTGTACTTCTTCCTCCTCCCATACTAGTACATGAAGTCTCCATCAACGAGTTTCTCTTTTGGTCGAGAGAGAAGCTCTCCTTTCTTTCCGGAGTTTTCTCTATAGCCTTCCGCCTCTTATAAACCTTAATTTCTAAAGTTATCTCTAGATCCTTCTCTATGGGGGTTGTTGTTTTCTTGTGGGAGTTTGGGAAGGGTTGAGCCGTTTGAAGGACCTTTCGAAGTTCGTGTCTATTGAATGTGCTGTCTCTCGTACGCCATGACAAACCGTCTTAACTGGTAGCAAAATTTTCTCAATGTTTGTGCCAAGAAATCATATGGCCGTGTCATTTGTTTGACACATTCTTTTTTAATTTTTGTTTATCTGTTTTGATCTGGTTGTATTAAGGCTATTGTTAGGTTGTCCAACCCTATTTTGTGTTTTTATTTTGGTGCAATCTTCCCTTCCCCTTCCCCTTCCTCCTTCCCAATTGTTGTTATGAAAAAAAAAAAACATAAAGTATGACATGATGGAAGTTTTTCCATTTTCTCCGATTAAGGATGAATTTCTCTATGCAACAAACGTGCGTGTACCCTTGTTATGAAAGATGCAAAGAGTGAAGTTTTCATACATGTGGAGCACAGTCGCTTTATTATTATTAAAATATTAATTGAATAATTAAATTTATTATTTTTTATCGACTCAAAATTTTGAGATAAATAATAATTTAATATGGTAGATTTTTTTAAATAAAAAACAAAAAATACTATTGAGGACGGGCCCAATTTAGGAAAATTACAAAAAAAGAAGTATTGATGACGTTTACATCTGGCATGTGTCTTTTCAATATAATCAAATTTCCAAGCATAATAAACCTCAATTCCTATAGTTTCTCTAGGGGGACAGACCCTATTCTAGGATAAAGATTGAAACTCAAGCATTTTATAATTTCATAAGAAAAACAAATTGCTAGTTCGGTGGTACAAAACTAGCTAGCAACTTAATTTTTCTTCTTAAGAACTTTGAGGGAGCAAGCACGAGGATTCTGGTAGCCACCAATGAGGGGATTGACATTAACACATAGAGACGTAGCAGGGCCATCTTTTCCAATGTATCTAAGGTCTATGTCACGAAGCTGCACTTTCTCACATGGTAGTGCCTTACTGCAAATAATCTGAACAGCATCCTTAGTCCGAGAAGTGCCTCTTATGTTCTTGAAGCTAACATTGCTGACCTTGATCTTAGAAGGAATCTAACAAAAAACCAAGAAAAATCACCAAAGTATGGTATTAGTAATATTTCTCTGCCTTCAAAACGAAGCTATAATTAATTAGGGTCGACAATTTTTACAAGATCACTAGCAAATTTAACACGAAATTAGAAGATTAAGGTTGAATTGCCACCATGATTAGTGTGACGTTAAGTACGTACGTACCTGTGGTTTGCACTGATTCCAAGGGCAGTACCCTTGGTCTATGAGGATAGGATTGTCGACATTATCCATGATAATGTTCTGGAAATGCATATCAGAAGCAATGCCAGGATAAGAATTAGGCCATGTTTTGATTCTCACGCCAGTCATTGTGTTTGTAAGAGTGCAATCAATTACTCTGACCCCAGACACAGGCTGTTCGTTGTGGTACTTACCAAGACTTCCTACACTGATTCCATGTCCAGGTCCGCATGTTACACCCTTGATAAGTATATCCCGGCTGCCGTCACCGAGAGAGATACAATCATCACCAGTTGAAATGTTTGAATTAATCACGTTAATCTTGGTTGAACGTCCGATATGAATTCCATCCGTGTTAGGGCTGTCTTGAGGTGCTTTGATGGTAACATGGTCGAATGTAAGATTTTGGCACCCCAAAACATTGATGTGGAATTGTTTGCTGTTACATGATGTTATGTCCCGGACTATTGAATTCGTGACGTAGTCGAATCTTAGGCTCTGTGGATTTACGAAAACATAAGCACCACAAAATTGTCATTCCTTTTATTGGAAATTGTACACCAATAAAGTTTTCTTTCAAATTATGTTAAAAAAAATTCATTCGACACAATCTATTAAAAGACCGGCCATGTGATCCTTATAACATGGGGAGGAATTTTTTACAACTCAATTTAGAGAAAAACTTTATCCACAAAGATAGAATTAGACTTACAATGGGAAGATGGACACAGTAGTTGGTTTTGGAACAACCATTTCTACCCCAAGCAGTTTTTCCTTGGCCATCAAAATCTCCATTGCCTGACACAGTTAAGTGGTCGACACGGCCAAAACTGATCCAACTATCCCCTTTGAAGTATTTGGGGTCTCCTGGGGAATGAATGCTGCCTAGAACATTAAACTCGATAGGACCCTTGCAAGGGCCAAGAAAATTTACTATGCCCACCTTGTATGTTGTTGCTGGAACTACAACTTTACTCGAACCTGGATATGCACATGCATCTTTCCAAGCTTTTGTCACAGCCTAAAGACAAAATGAATGATGAAAGTCTTGATTTTTAGCAACCGCAATTATGATAAACCTAGCTATATATATTAATTTACATGATCATAAGGAAAATATATACGTATATACATATATGGCATTGCGCATGCATACCTGGGTGATATCAACATTAGGCTTTGCTCCATAATTTCTCACATCAAAGACACGAGTTTTGGCATTGGCAGTGTATGCTAACAATAAGAGCAATGATATTGCCGCATGAACATTCAATTCTAAACCCATATTTACACTTCTTTTCTTCTTAATTTGCTTCGTGTAAATATTGGGTTTAGAAGAATGATGAATATCCCATTTTGGTTTGTGTGATTTATAGTGCAATGCAGAAAGCTCAGCACCATTAAAATTTCTAACCAATTGCTACCCACCATTGTGCAATATCTATGAGAGGTTGTGAGATTTTTTATTTAACTTGATTAATTTTTTCCTGGTCTTCTTGCATTCTTTACGTCCTTTTTGTGGTAAGTAAAATAAAGGGAAAACTTCACTTACACCCTCCGAATTTTAAGCAGTTTTGCAATCATAATCACAAAGTTTAAAAATTTGCAATGTTGATATCCCATGTTTCGGCCTCTCTTAATTTCAAATCTTTTTTGTTAAAATTCCCCACCCTTTTTTTTTTAAAAAAAAAAAATGAAAATTAATGAGATGATCAGTCTATAATTTCCTCTAACTTAATTTGAAAGAAAAATTTGTCCAGTGGAGTTTAAGATTCTTTAGATTTTTTTTTTTTTAATTTTTTTTTGAAGATTTAGAGAACTCTATAGTTTTTTTAATGGTTTTTGATCCATTGTTTATTAAGCATTTTCCTTATATAATTTCCATAAATATTCTTTCGAGTAATGTTATATATCACATTTTTATTATATAATTATCTCACAATGCCTACGTGACAATCATAACCAACTCTTGTATTTTCTTTTTCTTACAATGACTGATTTAATGGTTGGTTGGAACTAATACGTCAACATTAAGAGCCTCATGTGTAAAAGGCAACCTAGTGTTAATGAAAACATAAATCCTAAGGAAAAAGAATTAACCAACTTTTTTGAAATAAGAATATCAACTTTCATTTATCGAACGGGAAATCTAGAGTTTAAGAACTAAATTGTAAGAGACCAGAACTTTAAACTCTGAATTTACAACATCACATATACAATTTGAAATTTCTTCCATCTAGGCTTTATCTATGACATTTCAAACCGCCGGGGCTAACCCATGTGCAGCTTTATTGGTAGTCCTCTTAGAATGATAGATACTCCTACTTCTAAGCTTCTGAAGGACTGTACGAATATCTGCAACAATATGGTCGTATTTGCTCCATTGGTGTCCATTGCCTAGGATTGCTTTTACCACTTGCAGCGAATCACCCTGCATAATAATACTTGGAAGCCCCAGGTCTCTATTACACTCTGCAGCATGTAAGGCCGCTAAAGCTTCCAGTACCACAGGTTCTGAAGTAAATCCCAATGTATAACTCTTCGCTGCACTTATCATACACATATAATCCCTGACAATGACACCCAACCCTGTCCGACTATTAGCTGAATCGATAGCAGCATCCTAATTTACCTTATAGGTATCTAGGATAGGAAGACTCCAACGTATATGCTCGTCCAGCCTCTGAATAGAATTCTTAACCCCATCCTTCGCATTAGCCTGATAAAATTCTACTTGTGCTCTTTTAGCCTCTCGAATAAGTATGTTTGGGGGGTTAATTTCTCCCCTATGAATCACTTTATTTCTTCGAAGCCAAATATTCTGTACAAGCATAGCAAAAAACTCCAATTCCTCCTTCGTACATCTTCCAACCAATTTCTCCAACAAATCTAAAAATTATTCTCCTCCCTTAGTACACTTCTGCATCTTCTTCTATATGCCCCAAAATCAGCACACTTTCAACGCAAATAATATATTACTAGACGTAAGCAACTAAGATAAATTTTTTGGAATAATTCTACTTTTCGAACCTGCTTCAAGCGGCTAATTATGTGTATGATGTGTTTTAAGTAGCTTCTCCCAAATTAATACACTCACAATGCAAATAATACATTACTAGACGTAAGTAAATAAGATAATTTTTTGGAGTAATTATACTTTTCAGACCTGTTTCAAGCCGCTGACATGCATGACGTGTTTTAAGTGACTTCCTATGTTAGCCATTTAAAATATGTCACGTCAATTAAGGTAAAATGAATATAATAAATGAGTGTAAAAAGTAACATTACTCAATTATTTGAAGCTCACAATAGCGCCTAGGCATCCGGGCTCTATATGTGCCATGTTGGTTTGGTGGCTTACCTACCAAGTTTTCTACTTTTGCTTGTAAAACCTATCAAAAATCAAAGCAATAGGTTTGAATTTGTTATTATGCTTTGACCTTTTTCATTGTTATTTACTCAAAAAAGAAAATAACATATCAAAGCAAAATAAAAGCGAAGAAGCACATTAAAAATTACAAATTCATCTACATGCACCAAAATTTAATTTAGCAGACTTTGGTTGCAAGAAATTTCAAGCTGTATTTGTAATATTGTTTTGTTAGAGCAATTTGCTCTATTTTTATGATCTATTAATGAAATCGAATGATTCTTTTGTCAAAAAAATTAAGCAGACTTTGGTCTTACAAATCGATCATATACATGTATTAAATTTAAACCTCCTCAATTGACTATAAGGGAAAAAATAGATGGATAAGAAGCACAAATCTAGACAATGAAAGCAGGGTAGGTTTCACAAAATTTTCATAAACAGTTTTTGCTTTGTCGAGGGATGTGTTTGTGTGGTCAGGATAAGATCTGGGGAAGAAATGAACGGCTAGCAATAACTCATCATGGTCTAAGAGCTCCTTTTTTGACGTCAAGGTATTGGTCAATATAACTTCTCGTCTCTAGCTTATCTCATCTATAAAAATACCATATATCTCAGATTTCTTATTTTGTTTTTGATGAATATACCATCTTAGATTTCAATCTTTGAAGAATATTATTCCTGCTGCATGAAATTTCCTGGTAGTCCTTAACCTTCTCAAAGAACTTCATTTAATTTCCAGAAAATATAGTATGATATTTCCAATATTTTTCTGAAGTTAAACTTATTTTATTTCCCCCAAGTCGAAAAGAATTCTTTAAGACTTTTAAACCATTAATCTTGTCATGCATTTTATTGACTGCTATGTGGCTCAGCTGATCAATGATCCCTTGAAATTTTGAAAATAAATTGACTACTCCATCAAATAGTACACATACTCGATTCATCTATTTGATGCAAAAGAAAAAAGTGAATCTAATAATCTTACCACAGTTTGACATGGTTTATAAGTTTGATGTATGTATATAGGGCTGTAATCGAGTCGAGTGAGTCGAGCTTTAAGATTTTCAACTTGACTCATTTAAGAAAATATTTAAACGAGCCAAGCTCGAGCTCGAGTCGGGCTTAAAAACCCCAGCCCAAGCTCGGCTCGTTAGACAATACCCGAGCTCGAGCCCAAGCTCACGAGTTCTTGAGTTCGATTAAAAGGCTTTGACGAGTCGAGCCCGAACTTGATAAAAAGGCTTTTCGAACCTTAAATAAGTCAGCTATGCTCATTTAAGACTTATCGAGCCTTAAATGGGTAGTTCGACTCATTTAAGCTCGTTTAGTTGATTTGAGTAGTTTTTAAAAATGTGATTAAAAAAAACTTAAAAAAAAACACATTGATTAACATAATTAACTAAAGATATAAGCTTTTGAGCATTTACAAGCAAATTTGATAAATTAATACTACACATAAATAAATAAAAATACAAAGAAAAGACGTAAACAGAGATCAACAAAGACTTAAAGTCTTAAAGAGAGTTCAAATTTAAGTAGAAGCACAAATTTGCTTGAATCATTGTACGGTTACTAATGATAATGAATTAATGATATAAATTATAATGATTAAACCTAACAAAGTTTTATCTTATTTCTATTATTATTTGATCTAGTGTTTATATAATTATATGGCATAAGTATAATATTCGATAACTTAGATCATATGATAATGATAATGATAATAATAAGTATATAAGGAGAATAAATCAATGATAATAATCATAAGTCATAAGTATGATAAAATATCTAATGATAAATGACAATACTTAGGTGAGATTACAACTCATGCTAAGTATTTTTTGATCAATAAATCATTATATACTTAGCATGATTTGTGATCATATAATAATTTATGATAATTTTATACTTAGCAATTTAGCATGATTTGTGAGCTCATTATATAGTTAGCATGTCATATAAATTATATAATGATTTGTGATAACATAATATTATTATTATATGATCATAATTGACTGAGCTCATGAGCCTTAAATGAGCCGATCTATTTGAGCATTAAACGAGCCAAGCTCACGAGCCCCTATCGAGCTTAGTCGGGTATGTATCACTAACTAATCGAGTGGGCTTTTACAGTAACAAGTGGGTTTGTACTGTATCGAGCTCGAGCTCGGGTCGAATTTAACCGAGTGGGTATCGAGCGCGCTCACGAACAGGCGAGCTCATTTACAGCCCTATATGTATAGGTAACCAAAAATATAAATAAATGGTGATCAATTTAGCCTATTTAGGCCTCGTTTGGTATTAGGAATGAGTACTCCATTAGAAAAATAAATAATTATTATTGGGAATGGAGGATGGTGAAATGAAATAGTTATTCATATTCTTTAGTTTGGTGACAACACAAATGCTCTATTTGGAATTGAACCAAACTCTAATTGAAATTGAACCAAAATTAATTACTAAAAACCTAAATTATTTCTTATTTTTCTTAAAAAAGAAAAAAATTGAAAACGTTGAATAATGTGGGTGGCCGGCCAAAGCAGAACCCGGGGGTTGCAAGAACGAGCTAGCAACTTAAGCTTTCGTGGCAATAGTTTTGAGGGTGCAAGAACGAGGATTTTGGTAGCCACCAATGAGGGGATTGACATTAACACATCGGGAAGTAGCAGCGCCATCTTTTCCAATATATCTAAGGTCTATGTCACGAAGCTGCACATTCTTACATGGTAGTGCCTTACTGCAAATAATCTCCACAGCATCCTTAGTCCGAGAAGTGCCTCTTATGTTCTTGAAGCTAACATTGCTGATCTTGATCTTAGAAGGAATCTAAAAAAACCAAGAAAAATCACAAAAGTATGGTATTAGTAATATTTCTTCACCTTGAAAACGAAGCCATAATTAGGACCAATAATTTAACAATTGGTTATAGCGACTGATTTAATTAAATGAGTCAGGTTATGGTTGAATGGTTTAACCTGTTTAATTAAATTGGTCGAGTTAAGGTTGATTTATATACTCTTATACATATGTCTTGACATGACCAAACCCAATATATAGGTGAATACAAATTGCCACTGCTAGATATAATAACATGAAACCTGATCAGTGTGATGTTAAGTACGTACCTGTGATTTGCACTGATTCCATGGGCAGTACCCTTGGTCTATAAGGATAGGATTGTCGACGTTATTCATGATAATGTTCTCAAAATGCATATCAGAGGCAATGCCAGGATAAGAATTTGGCCATGTTTTGACTCTCACGCCAGTCAATGTGTTTGTAAGAGTGCAGCCAATAACTCTGACCCCTGACACAGGTTGTTCATTGCTGTACTTACCAAGACTTCCTACGCTAATTCCATGTCCAGGTCCGCATGTTACACCCTTGATAAGTATATCCCGGCTGCCGTCACCGAGAGAGATACAATCATCACCTGTTGAAATCTTTGAATTAATCACGTTAATCTTGGTTGAACGTCCGATATGAATTCCATCCGTGTTAGGACTGTCTTGAGGTGCTTTGATGGTAACATGGTCGAATGTAAGATTTTGGCACCCCAAAACATTGATGTGGAATTGTTTGCTGTTATATGATGTTATGTCCCGGACTATTGAATTCGTGACGTAGTCGAATCTTAGGCTCTGTGGATTTACGAAAACATAAGCACCACAAAATTGTCATTCATTTTATTGAAAATTGTATATCAATAAAGTTTTCTTTTAAATTAGATTGAAAAAAATTCATTTGACACAATCTATTAAAAGACCGGCCATGTGATCCTTATAACATAGGGAGGAATTTTTTACAACCCAATTTAGAGGAAATTTATTTTTATCCATCAGACACCGCTAAGGTAGAATTAAACTTACAATGGGAAGATGGATGCAGTAGCTGGTTTTGGAACAACCACTTCTACCCCAAGCAGTTTTTCCTTGGCCATCAAAATCTCCAGTGCCTGAAACAGTTAAGTGGTCGACACGTCCAAAACTGATCCAACTATCCCCCTTGAAGTATTTGGGGTCTCCTGGGGAATGAATGCTGCCTAGAACATTAAACTCGATAGGACCCTTGCAAGGGCCAAGAAAATTTACTGTGCCCACCCTGTATGTTGTTGCTGGAACTACAACTTTACTCGAACCTGGATAGGCACATGCATCTTTCCAAGCTCTTGTCACAGCCTAAAGATAAAATGATCGAATGATGAAAGTCATGATTTTTAGCAACCAATATTTATGATAAATCTATATTTACATGATCATAAGGAGAATATATATGGTATTGTGCATGCATATATATATATACCTGGGTGATATCAATATTAGGCTTTGCTCCATAATTTCTCACATCAAAGACACGCGTTGTGGCATGGGCTGTGGATGCTAACAATAACAGCAATGATATTGTGGCATGAACATTCAATTCTAAACCCATATTTACACTCCTTTTCTTCTTAATTTGCTTAGTGCAAATATTGGGTTTAGAAGAATGATGAATATCCCATTTGGTTTGAGCTATTTATAGTGCAATACAGAATCTCAGCACCATTAAAATTTCTAACCAATTGCTACCCATCATTTTGCAATATCTATGAGATCGAGGTTGTGAGATTTTAGTTTTAACTTAATGTTTCCTATTATTAGTCTTCATGTATATATTCTTCCTTCCATTTGTTGTTAAGGAGTCAAAACCAGCCACATCTCCTTATGACTCAACTACCGTTGCCAACAGACGACAAGCAGAGGATGTTGAAAATAAATTAGAGGATAAAAAACCCGCTAAAACTGTGAGGTTTGATGGGGGTTTTGTTGGATTGATCTTGACAAACCTAGTAATTGTAGATTGGCTGGGAATTAATGGAGCCGATATGCGCACAACCTACAAATTATAGAAAAATGAAGGCTTTTTGGAACAAAACAATGTTGCGGAGCCGTTGCGGTTTTGCAAATAGGATAACCGTCTAAAGTGGTTGTGGTTGCTGTTATAGGCAATAAAATATTACTAACCGTAACCGTTTGTACACCTCTAAAAAACATTATCCCTCCTAGGCTTCAACAGAAAATTAGTCCATGAACATAGGCTTATAGTTGATAATCTATTCGGAAAATAATCTTCTCATGTATGAGAGAACAAGTGAAATAATGTTATTGAAAGCAACTTTGGAGTACTTGTATTTATTTAATTACCTCTATTTTTAAATTTTTTTTTTAACTTTATTTTTTGGGTTAAAAACTAAAATTAATGGAAGTCCACATGTCACTTAAAAAGTAACACATGGACATGGCTATGCCTCATTTTATATAAATATATATATAAAATTAAAATATTAAAAAAGAATTGATAAAAAAAAACCCAAATTAACAAAAAGGAAAAACAAGGGGTGGCCGAGTCACCCCTTGGTCAATAGGGGTGGTTCGGCCACCCCATGCCGGCCATAGTAGTTGGCTGAACCACCTGCAAATGGTTAGGGGGTGGTTCAGCCCACCCCCTTCGACAATATCTAGGGGTGAATTTTTTATTTTTTAAAAAATGAGAAGATGGCCAAACTACTTCTTTTGGCTGAATGATTAACAACATTGAAGTACACATTACACCACATTTTAATGAATTAATATCAGATTTTTAACAAATGGATTAGGATTGCAAGAAATGGGTTAGAATGGTTTATCTCTTTTAAAGATGCTTGTAACCAATGATCGTGTTTAACACATTATAACATGATGGATTATGATTGCTAGACCTTCTAGGACAATTAGGATTTGTGGTTGAGCTTGAGATTGTTTTGATAAGAGTTTTTAACAAATTATAGATTCTGGCCAACATCGAACATTTGAACCCTGATGATTGAATGATCGATGCAAACGGAGAAGGGTAATTAGGGTTTTTAATGCATGATTAGGTATTCTAGTGTGGTATATGTCTAATACTAGAGTACGAATTGTAGTGACATGAAGATTAAGATGTTCAGGATTAAGGATGAGTGTTTACGGTAAATAAATGCTTAAGAAATGATTTTATGCATGATTTCTTTTTATAAACTATAAGATATTTTATGCATGATTTTTACTCAAATATATTTAGTTGTGAACCTGATGTTTCGTCAAATGATTATAATTGAAAAGGATAAATGATTTATGATAATTGAACATATATCGTGTAGGTCGTCATGTACGGATGGCAGGCACATCCGTATAAAGGTTTGACCCTATGATCCAAAGAATTATGTTTATTGATTGGCCTTGGATCCAATATTTTTATAGGTGACCAACGCAATCATATTTGAGTGGTGGTCACATAGACGATATCGTTAGTCATATGGATCACTTGGAGTTTAAATCTTGTCAACCCACTAGCGATGACAATTTTCATGTCTTTCAGGATCATGAAAACCTTATCAAGAAAGGGTTAACGACTCGATTAGACTATAGGGAGGAAAGTTATGATTATGTTTAATTACCTATAAGATTTTACTTGCATGATTTTTCATTAAACTAGATTTGAATTGTCCCTATGATTATGCTTACTCTATTTCAAAATAAACCAACTTTCCTTATTGGCATAATATATAACAAAGGCAACATTTATCAAATTTTCAAAACCAATAGCATACTCAATAACCTATGTTTAAGGGATATGTTTTGTTACTTAACACGCATTGTATAACTTGTTCCGTAGACTTGGGCACTTACTTTTCTACCAATCAAACATCTCAGTATTTTGCAGAATAGCAAGTTTGGTGGACTTTGGGTGAGAGCATTTCGCTAGGCTAAAGATGTTGAACGAAGGGCTTATTTAGTTAGGTTTGCGTAGCATAGTCAAATGATGTTGATTATTCTAATTATATTCTTTGCAAGCTTTGTGTTTGCATTGATAATAGTGAATGATATTGTTAAAGATATTTTAGTTTGTGCTCTAATCTTTCTTTTTTTTTTTTTTTTTTTTTCACTTTCTGCTATATTTTACTTTGATAATTGGTGTTTAAAGTAATAAACTCAGCTAATTACAAGTTAATTAGTATGGAGGCACAAAGAGTAACACTCCAAGTTAATTATTTTTATTAATTAGTTTTGGGGATGTTATAGTATGGTATCAGATCATTCGGGGCTACAGATGACAAGTGTTTATTTGAGCATAGAAAATGATATGACTAGGTACGAACTGTGAAAAACCATAGCATAGGAATAGAGTTAGGATGTTATAACACTAAGATTTCATTTACTAGAGAATAGGCTAAGTTGTAGCTTAATTGCTTGAACTATTTGGTAGAGATAGGTTTGATGAGTACCTAGAATAGGGTTAATTAACCGTATGGTTGCAGCAAGATGACTTCATCTTACAACTAGTTGATGGTTTTCTCGATAGCATGAGGCCATCTAACAACAGTTTGTTACTGGTTGGTGGGATTGGGATCGCTCGCCCTGAACTATTATCCACATAAGGAAAAATGGAAACGTGAGAGTGAGACGGGAGTTAGCGGTTTTTCATTAGAGAGTGAGCAACAGGTTTCAAGCAAACCAAAGGAGGAGAAAGGCGCAAGGAGCACGATGACGAATGAAGAACACTTGGTCAATGAGGTGACTAAAGTAGGCGGCGCAGAGAGCTAACCGGCAAAAGTAAAGTGGAAAGGCCACAATGTGTTTGCAGTTAGGGATATGCCACTGATCCCCGGAGCAAACAATCCTCGTTGAGTGTGGAAAGGATGCGTACGATAGCATCTTTTAGGTTGCATATATCGACCAAGTGCCTTGAGATGGAGAAGGAAGAGCTGAAAATACTTAAGGCCAAAGCACTTTGAAAGCACAAGCGCTAGCAGCGGGCAACTTTTCTCCCAAGGATCGACGAAGAATATGCAGTAATGGTTAAGGATGAGGAAGATCCATTGGAGGACACCGACATCAGCTGATAATTACTAGTACATCAAAGTTTAGATAACCTGTAATTAGCAAAAAAAAAAAAGACGCACGGGCATCGTTTAGTTAGAGTAGGTTGCATCCTAGGTAGTGGTAGCACTGTTTTGAAAGGAGCAACTTGATTTAGCTAAAGTGTGTTTATTGCTTTCTAAATTTCAAGGTTTTGTTTTAAGTATTTTGTTTCTTAAAATAAGACTCCTCTTTTCAAAAATAAATTTGAAGTGTTTTATCATTATTTTTTCTAAGGAAGTGTTTTATCATTTTGATGGACTAAAAAAAATGGTTTCTAGTGGTATCGATCAATTGATGAGGTGTCGATCGTTTGATTTCGAATATCTAATGCGCCTTGGACCATGCGATAAGTTTGGTTTTCAAAACCCTGAAATCATTTCAAACCCTATTTCTCTAAAACAATTTCTCTTCCAAAATGATTTTTGACCACCTCTCTCTCAATTTCTTGCCAAATCCTTTAACATTCAAGTTGATATTTGAAGTTTTAACTAGGTATGAACTATTTGACTGATTCTTTCTTAAAATTCTTGAAGTTTCCCTTTTTAGGGTTTTGAAATTTGGGATTTTAAATTTTGATTGATTCCTTTATAAGTTCACGACACTCAAGACTTGAGGATTGGATGTAAGGGTGCTTTAGGTGATTGGGAAAGTTTGAATCACACCTATTAACCCAACCACTTGGATTTGGGGATTTTTCCCCAAATCCGAAATTTTCTTCAATTTCCTTGAAATCCGTTGTGTTTGTTGATATGAATTGGACTCTATTGTGGTTGTGTTTTGGCTAAGACCCATTGACCCTATAACCCCACCATGCCGAGAATTTTCTCAAACACCATGTGTTCGATGAAATGCCTAAGTGAATACCCATATCACAAACTCGTTGGGTCGCTCACCCAACGGGGATACCTAAGGGAAGACCTGTTTGGCCATTCCCATCATTTTCACAACCACCCAAAAAGGTTGCTCTCGTTATGTCCTACTCCCGTACTCGTGTGTAAATTCATTTCGTGCAAGTACCTTGATTTATACTTTTGATCACCGAACTTTTTTGTGACCTAACCCGATCTTAAACTCGGGTTACCACACTCATTCACCTTGTGTTAGAATCTAGCAAGTCACTAGGAATACTAAGATTCACGCCTAAATTAAGATAGGCCTTTAATTATTTCTAATTGTAATAGGTTACGATGCCACACATTGTATGAGGGGAGAAAAGAAGACATGTGGCGGAGGTGGCAGTAGCTTCAAGCTCTTGCACCAAACTGAGGGTTTTGGTTGAGGGGTCAAATACCCTGACATCAGGATCCAAGTTTACTTTGACCTAGGACACAAAGAATACCACACCATCCAGTTCTCTACTGGCAACACCCTCACCGCCGACCTACAAGGCCGTCAGATTCATCAATGAGACGACTTCACACAAATATTTCTAGACCTATTTTACGAGACCCATTCTTGTAGTGCGAGGGGCAGATCTTGTCAACATTTGGTAACATCCCCAAGGATCCCCGAGTACTACCAATTCTGGGGGTGCATAGACATGATTTTCGATAAAGTATCAAAACACTTTTTTGAACAAAAAACAGTCTCGGGACCGACCTAATTTAGGATAAACTATACCAAAACACAACTTTCAGTTCTCCTACAAGGAAAAGTACTAAATAGGAGTATTGCTGATGTTTACATCTGCATCAAAATGAACATAGCCACTCATGAACAGGTTCAGGCTTTGCTCGAATAAGATCGATTTTGGAATCGTTCATTTATTAAATGAACATAGTTTGAACAAAAATTTAGGCTCGTTTAAATAAACGAGCCAAGCTCATGTATATTCGGCTCTATTCGTATAAGCTAGTATAACTTCATTTTTATTATTTTTATAGTATTATATTAAAGTTTGTAAAGAGAACATGTTAAGTATTTAAAAATATAAAAATGAGCACTCTTCGTAATGTAATAGATATAGCTTGAATTATTGTACTTGTGAATCTTGATATAAATATATGTGTATTTGTATACATATGAGTGACTTTATGTGTATGTAAATATATGCGCATGTTTGCGTAAGTGTGTAATGAATGTATATATAAACTATAATATAAGCATACAAAGTCAAGATTGGACTATTTAATATTCGAATTAATTTATCTAATACTCAAATAATAAATATTAACAATAATTAAATACCTTATAATTAGTATGAATTTACAAAAAAAAAAAAATCATGGCATTTACTTTTTATATGGAATGAATAAATTAATTGATCAATAGCTTGTGAATAAGCTCGAGCTTGTTCAAAAAATAAATAAACAGAGCTTGAACGAATTATCTAGCTTGGTGATAAGCTCAAATTTAGCTTGTGATCGAAAAATAAAATAAAATAAAATAAAACAAACCAAGTTTGAACATTCAATACTTAAGTCGATTTGACTCGATTACATGTCTCTTTTGAATTTGATCAAATTTCCCTATTTGCATGGCTCAATTACCTTGATTCCATCTATCTTTTGAATATGATCAAATTTCCAAGCATAACCTTAACTCCTATAGACTATAGTTTCGTTTGGGGGAACAAACCCAACTTAGAAGACTGCAACTCAAGTACTTTATTTCATAAGAAAAACAAACTGCTGGTGCCACGATCTACGCAAACTAGCTAGCAACTTAATCTTTCTTCTTAATTAAGAGATCTAATGGTGCAAGCAGGAGGATTCTGGTAGCCACCAATGATGGTATTGGCATAAACACATCGGGACACAGCAGGGCCATCTTTTCCATTGTATTTGAGGTTTATGTCACGAAGCTCCACATGCTGACATGGTAGTGACTTACTGCAAATAATCTGAACAACGTTCTTAGTCTGCGAAGTGCCTGTTATGTTCTTGAAGCTAACATTGCTGATCTTGATCCTAGAAGGAATCTTAAAAAAGCAAAGAAAAAATCACCAAAGTATGGTATTAGTAATATTTATTTACCTCAAAAATTAAGCTATAATCAGGTTGTCAATTTTTGATACGACTCACGAATCCGATGAGAATAAAATACAAAATTAGTGGATTTGGATTGAATAGACTACTGATCCCTTTAAATAAATTGATCGTTAAAGTTGATCTATATAGTCTTATATCATGCCTTGGCACGACATGCAAAAGAGCTAGCAATTTTTGACATAAACTCATTGCTAAATTAGTAGGTTAGGATTAAGTTGTCTAACCTGTTTAAATAAATGAATTAGGTTAAGGTTGACCTATATAAGCTTATACCTATATCTTGACGCGACCTGAACCCGACATAAGAACACGAATTGACACCCCAAGCTATAATAACATGAAATCTGGTTAATGTAATGTTGTAGGTACCTGTGGTTTGCATGCATTCCATGGGCAGTACCCTTGGTCTATGAGGATTGGAGAGCTGACGTTGTTCATGATAATGTTCTCAAAATGAATATCAGAGGCAGAGCCAGGATAAGAATCAGGCCATGTTTTGATTCTCACGCCATTCAATGTGTTTGTAAGAGTGCAGCCAGTAACTCTGACCCCAGACACAGGTTGTTCATTCTTGTACTTACCAAGACTTCCTACGCTGATTCCATGGCCAGGTCCACAATTTACTCCCTCGATAAGTATATCCTTGCTGCCATCACCGAGGGAGACACAATCATCACCCGTTGAAACCTTTGAGTTAATCAAATTAATCTTAGTTGAACGTCCAATGTGAATACCATCAGTATTCGGGCTATTTTCAGGTGCTTTGATTGTAACATGGTCGAATGTAAGATTTTGGCACCCAAAAACATTGATGTGGAATTGTTTGCTGTTATATGATGTTATGTCCCGAACTATTGAATTCGTGACGTAGTCGAACCTTAGGCTCTGTTGATTTATAAAAGCATAAGCACCACAAAATTGTCATTCCTTTTAAGAAATGTGTAAACAAATGGTGGCAATTGTAAATGGATAAAGTTTTTCTTAAAATTGGTTTGAAAAAATTCCTTCTATCCCGTGATTCTCACATCTCCTTTTAAAAATGTTGTTTTATGTGCAAACTGGTTTAATAGACCAATGTATATAAGAATCATATGCTGTAAGGATAAATATCGGCTTAATAAACTGGTTTGTAAAAATTTTCTCGATCCATGTTAGAAGAAAACTTAATCGGTTGTATACAACTAAGTTTAGAATTAAACTTACAATGGGAAGATGGATGCAGTAGCTGGTTTTGGAACAACCACTTCTACCCCAAGCAGTTCTTCCTTGGCCATCAAAATCTCCGGTGCCTGTCACAGTTAAGTGGTCGATATGTCCAAAAGTGATCCAACTATCCCCCTTAAAATATTTGGGGTCTCCTGGGGAATGAATGTTGCCTAGAACATTAAACTCGATAGGACCCTTGCAAGGGCCTAGAAAATTTACTGTTCCCACCCTATATGTGGCTGCTGGAACTACAACTTTACTCGAATCTGGATATGCACATGCATCTTTCCAAGCTTTTGTCACAGCCTAAAGACAAAATGAATGATGAAATTTATTTTTAGCAAGCAATTCTGATTAACATATTTAATTTGCAATCCATAAGGAGAATTGCATTGTACATGCATACCTCGGTTATATCAGAATTAGGTTGTGCTCCATAATTTCTCACATCAAAGACACGAGTTGTGGCATTGGCAGTGGATGTTAACAATAATAGCAATGATATTTGGGCAATATTCATTTCTAAACCCATTTGTACACTTCTTTTCTTCTTATATTTGCTTCTTCAATTTGGGTTTAGAAGAATATTGACGAATATCACATTTTGATTTTAGCCATTTATAGTGAAATGCAGAAGCTCAACACCATTAAAATTTATAACCAATTGCTACCAAACATTGTGCAATATTTCTCTAAGAGGTTGTCATATTTCAGTTTTAACTTATTTTTTTCCTATTATTAGTCTTCTTGCATGGTTCCTCCCATCACTTTTGTAAATCGAGGTGGCTATTTACTGAAACTCAACTTATTGATGATTTGTAATTGTCTCTCACACACAGTGACCTGTCCATTTCTTTAAATATAAGAGTTAAAGACACAAGTATGTAAAGCCTTGAAAAATTATTAACCGATAATTAACTCTATGGTACGCCTCCTCGTCTTACTTACTGGAAAATAATACCAATGGATCATAGCATTCTCATCAAAAAGCCTACAGCGAAAGATCTTAACACTTAACATATATAATATGATAACTAATTCTACATTCCCATGAATAAATAACAACTAGAGTAATATCTAAAAGCATCATAACATAATCACAAGGATAACATCATGTGTTTCGGTCTAAGAGCGGTTATCAAGTCAAATATTAAATATTACAAAACCAAGTCTAAAAGTGTCACTAATACCAATTAATTTTAGGGTAAATATGATAAATTTATGGGTAAAGACATCATTTGAAATCGATCCCTCACATCTGAATTTTAAAAATTGGGTCCCTAAGTATTCGTGAATTTCAAATTAATCCTTTCGTGATCCTCCCATCCACATTTTTTTTAGGGCCGTTAGTTAGAGTCACCAAAACAACACCATTTCTCAATTTAAAATGTTTTCCCTAATAATAATAATACTTTTTTACCCTAATAATAATAATAATAATAATAATTTTTTTTAAAAAAAAAAAAGAAAGAGAAAAAGAAAAAAGAAGGGGTGGCTGTCGAGCTCAAGATTTGTTGGAATCACCACTCAAGAGTATTGTATAGTATCACACCATGATCTTGGGACTGATCTCTCACAAACTTTTTAAGTGTTTCCAAAATTTTGTATGTTTTAGAGATAAAGATAACCGAGAGATAACAGGATCTAAAATAGTAAACAGCAAAATATTCGTTACCCTAATTGACTATCCCGTCCAGACGGTACTCCTTCAGATTTGCACTGTTAGCAGAGTCATTCGGACACCCCTGCTTATGGGATGTTCTTGGAGTAGTCAAGATCTCCTCCGTCGGGTCCTCATTTGGACATCCCAGCTTACGGGATGTTCTTAGAGCTACATCCGTTTGGAAACCATATTGTCCCATCCGAACGCATGTCCATCCAAAAGTTCCTATCGGCTACGCAATATAGACATCTAAGGTTACAGATAGTTTTTGGAGTCACTTTTTACAGCTACTGTCCGGACGCCTTTTGTCTCGTTCGAACACTCAACTATATACTTGTCTTCTTTCATCAGTTTCTTTAAGTTCCTTCAACCACATACCTAAGTACAAGCTACCTAAATCCCCAAAACATAAAGTAAAGTTTTGGACATTGAATGAGTCAATTATAAAACCTAACAAACTTTCCTTTGGCCATTCGGTGAAAAAAACTTTATGAAAAATCGCCCTAGCTAAGACACAATCATAATCTATGAAGCCAGAAGTAGATCAGAACCATCTTAAAGAACAATGAGTGAAAGCTTGAAACACTCAACAAACTCATTATGCGCATGGAATATATGATGATATTGAAAAACAGTTCACAAATTTAAATGTTAGTATTAAAATTAAGAACCCACAATAAATAACATCAATATCACCATCAAACAATATGACATCTCAAACACTAACTTGATATGGCAAACATAGATCATAATTCTCACATAATTTTTTTTTTTTTTAAAAAAAATGATCCCCCTTTTTGTCAGCAAAATACAAAGGGACAGATAATGTCAAACATGCCAAATGACACAAAACGTCAAGGTTAGAGGCATAACAAGCACACACACACACAAAATTGTCCTAAAAGTTACACCACCACATAACCAATTAGACAAAATAAGTTAATCAAAAAACAAAACAATCAAGAGCACTGAGGCACTTGGTCTTGATCATCCTTTGGCCGCAACACGTACAGTCCTGACATTAAGCTTGAGTACTGCTCCAAATTAATCTTTCTCCTTGGAGGAGTGGTTTGCTCTTTAATAATCCTTTCCAAAGCCAAGAGGCATTTAAAGAAGCAGGGGAGGATAAGAAGGTGCCATATTTAATATATTTATCTCGGAGTTGCTTGACCCAGACACAGTCCATATTAGAGACAACTTTCCAGCCAAGTTTTGCTATCAGCACTGTTACTCATTTAGTATATGAAAGAGAAAGGGTTAAAGTTCCCAACGTTATGTCATATTATCCAACATATTGTTTTACAGGCATGTGCTTTATTTGTGGTGAGCATTACAAACAAGTAAGTTTTAGGCCTACTGGGACTATATTGAATAGAATTCTAGAAATATACTTAGGTTAATTCCCATAACATCAATTTTTTCTTTCTCCTACTTGATGAATAGTGATATAGGAGTATCCACTCAGACCCGCCCTGGGCTGGGAATGCAGGCCTAGACCAGGGGGTTGGGCCCAAACAATGAGCCCAATGTGTCAACATGTCAGTTCCTTAGATAAGAATTAGGAATGTGACACAAGAAAGACTTGGTAAACAAATCAGAAGTTTCTGCGTCTTCTGACTAAAATATAAAACAATCTCGTAGGTTTAAAAGTAATAAGCTCCACAGATTCTTTGAGAGAAATTCTCTGATTGATAAATATTCAATTGTGTCATCATTTACAATGCAAACTCACTTAGAGCATTAGTAGCAGCTTCTCTTAAACTTTTTTTTAATGTAGAAAACAAAATCATTTTTTTGCTCCCTATTTAAATGAACTCCACAGTAACTTTCCTTCATCTTTCTCTATATGAATTAAATACTATTTAAATTAAATGCTAGAAGAAAGAAAGAGGAAAGAGAAATTATTTAAATATTGTTTTAAACAAAATGATAGAGAAGAGAGAGAGGAGAGAGAAAGTTTTTATATTATAATAATGTTAAGGGAACTATTTTTTGTTCCCTAGATGAAGGGAACCAAAAGTGATTCCCTTCGTGTTTTTATAGTTTAGGGAACACTTAGGGAAGTTGCTGCAGGGATTTTTTTGTGTTTTCTTAATAGTTTTCCCTACACTAGGGAAGGGAATAGGGTTTAAGGGAAGCTGCTGCTAATGCTCTTATAAATACTAATAGAAAACTTGAAGATAAAGTAATCCTAGTCCTAGCTAGTAGAACAAGTAAACATACTTTTTAGTAAGGCAAAAATAATAATTACAAATCATAGTAGAGAAAGTAAACCGAATCCTAATAAGGAAAATAATTACAAAATCTGAAATCTTAAAAGCAATAAAAATAAACTAAAGATGAAAAAATAAAATAAACGGTAAAATCCTAACCTAAAATAGAAAATCAATAAATTGATTTTTCTGTCAACCGAATACAGTTGATAATCAACAGTGATCATGATAAAATCTTTTCTTTTATATTTCTACTGTCTGAATCTGAAGAAAAATCTTCTTAAACGGCGCTTTTCCAATAAATTATTTATTATTCTTCTTATTTTTGAAATTTACCAAAAATATAAGTAAATTTCATCCTACATCAATTCTAGGCAAGGAACTCGGTAGGGGTGGAACCACCCATAGCCTTGGGACACTAAGCCCCCCAATTTTTTTTAAAAATACCTCCAATTTTTTTTTAATAGGAGTTAAAACTATAAACCCCAAAAAAAAAAAAAAAAAATCTGTTTTTTTTTTTTTAAAAAAAAAAAAAAAAAAAAGTTTTGCCCCCCATCCAGTAGACACATAATTCAGTATGACATTTGATAACCATCGCACCTTGCCAGCAGACAAAGGACTTCGATGTCACTCATTGCCAGGACCGTCCTCCATCAGCAAGTGATATATACACACATAGCAAGGACGTACCTCATTAGAGGACACAAATTTGACGCTATGCCTGGCCAGGATCAAGACATACCACAAGATAACACTAGATCGATTCAGTACAGGTGGTAAGCACTCCACATAAGAGAGGGAAGGCAAGCACCCCATGTCCACACTCTATACTATCATTCTCGCATTACACACCTTTCTTAACTATCTCTCTCCCTAAGAGATTCATCAATTACCTTTCCCAAATTAAGCATCCGGGATATTTTGTCGGAACTCCCGGCAAGTCTTCAATCTCACTCACCCTCTCTTGTAGGCATTGTTTGTGCGTAACTGAGTTTATACGAATATGTATAGTTTAATATTTAAAAAGATTTTTGTGTTCACGAAAGATTGATTTATTATTCGAATCGAGACTGAATTGATTTTAACCAGACCGAGTTCATAAATGGCTTAGCTCATTTAACACCCCTAGCTAGGAGGCCTTGATTTGAGTCCTCACAACAAAAACTAATTTGCAACTTACCTCATGCCTAAGGGTGAATTGCGACTCCGGGTGTTTGGAATTTACTCAGATGAAGAGCCGCTTTAGGTGTCCAGACAGTCCAGAATTTTGTACCATATCTAATTGGTGGGCCATACATAAAGAGACCACTCTAAGTATCCGAAGTGTACCTGTGCATTAGTACTATTCCACATATAATTGGTGGAAATACAAGGTTCTTCTCGTTATTAAAAAAAAAAAAATAAATTCAGCAAATACTCTTACATAAATAATTAAATAATTTTATTGAGAAGTACTCCAAAGGATCAAAATCCATGCATGTGTACCAGAAATATACAAGAGGATAGATGAAAGAGGATTACTAGAACGTACTGTCTAATTAATGTTATTGCTAGCTGTCTACATTATTATTTGACTAATCAAAATTTTCATTACATGAAGATTGGCTGTGTTCACCATAAGAACACAAGCACTAATACTTCAAAAAGAACATTACAACTTAATTAGCTAGCTTCGACAAAGGATCTTATTTCAGCTTAAATTTTATTTAATGGGTCGGACAAACACGAGGGTTCTGCGTGCCAGAGACCGTGGGCTTGACATTTTCACAAACGGTCTTAGCTTTCCCCCCGGCTCCCTTGTATGTAAGGTTAATGTTAGTAACCTTCACGTTCGTGCATGGTATGCCCTTACTGCATATAATCTTGACAGTCTCCGGAGTTGCAGAAGTCCCTTTAATGTCCTCGATGATCACATTGCTGATCTTAATTTTAGACGGAATCTAAAACCAAAAAAAAAAATGATATTTATATAAGTATACCTTTTTCCCTGTTTGTGTACATTGAAAATTAAGGGAAACTTTAGAAAACCTATGTTAACTTCTAACTGTTTTGAAATGCTCTCCTAATGTTTAAAAACTCACATTTTATGCTACTAAACTTCTAATTTCTTTAGGATTTTCCGTTAAGTGAAAAAAAATTTCCAAATCACCCCTCATTTTTTTAGGAAAAAAAAATGAAAAAAATACAAGGATTTCAGCGTCGGTTAAGATTTAAACGTCTGAATTTTTTAAGATTTTGTTATAAATCATTTTTTTTTAAAAAAAAGGTATTTTGGAAATTTTAATAAGATTTAACGGAAAATCTTAACGGAAGGGGTAAGTGATGAACATTGGAAGTTCATAATACTAAAGTGAGTGCTTTTAAAGATTAAAGAACATGTCAAAATAGCTGAAAGTTAATGATAACTATTTAAAATTTTCCCGAAAATTAATGAGGATGCATGATAAGATGGCGTTAAATATTACCTGTGCTTTGCACAAACCGTATGGGCAGTAGCCTTGATCTATGATGACAGGATTGGCGACATTGTTCATGGTAATACCCTTGAAAGTTATATCGTTTGCAATGCCGGCCGGGGAGCCAGGCCATGTCTTAATCCGTACACCATTCATTGTCCCGGTAATGGTGCAATTTATAACTCTGATTTGAGATACAGGTTCTTCATTCTTGTACCTCCCAAGACTTCCTATGCTGATTCCATGGCCAGGTCCACATTTAACTCTTTGGATTGTAACATTTTTGCTTCCATCACCAAGGGAGATACAATCGTCACCGGTTCCGATGTTCGTGTCGGAAACGATGATCCCAGATGACCGTCCGATGTGGATTCCGTCAGTGTTGAGGCTTGTTCTGGGTGCAATGATTGTAACATGTTTGAACTCCAAGTTTTTGCATCCCAAAACGTTAATGTGGAAACTTTTTGCGTCCTTGGATGTAATGCCTTTGACTAATCCGTTTGTGATGAAGTCGAGCCTTAAACTCTGTTCATTTTTAAGTCATAAGAATTCATTATATATGTTAAATCACATAGCTTTAATAGGTGAGGCCTAACACGTAAAATATTTAATTAAAATTTGATGAATAATTGAGACAAGGTTTAAACTCAGGACGTTTGGCTCTGATATCATGTTAAATCATCACTTGTCTCAAAAGCTTAAGTTGATATAGGAATACATAAATTTAATCATTTAATCAATGTCAACCCTCCAGTCGAAATTGATGAATGAAATTTTTAAAATCGTACCTCTAGGATGTTTATAAAACTACAAAAATACCTTGATTTAGTAATTACAAATTAAAAACAAAAACAAAAAAAAAGGGTATTTTGAGGATTTAATGTTGAATTTGGACGGGGGTTAACGTACATTGCAAACTTCTGAAAGATGGTAACGCTAATTTAACACTTTTTAAAGTTTAAGGGTATAATTGCAAAAGTGATTAATGAAAAATTGAGGGTGGTAATTCAGTGAAGTTTTCCATTATATATATATATATATATATATAGTATGATATTATATAGGGTGGAAATTGCAACATGCATATAAAACTGTCATGTGAGTTTGTAAGCAATTGTACCGTGGAAAATAAATTGCAGTAGCTGTTTGTGCCACAGTCATTTTTTGTCCAAGAACTTGCTCCTTGGCCATCTAGTGTTCCACTACCTGATAGAGTGAAGCCGTTGACACGCCCAATAGAGATCCAACCATCACCCTTGAGCTGGCCAGGGTTTGTTGGGGCCTTTAAGGTGCCATCAAGCTGAATCTCAATAGGACCCTTGCAAGGGCCCTGTAAACTCACTGAGCTGCCTAAGTTGTATGTGGTTTTAGGAATCAAAATTTTACCTCCTGCTGCGCATGCTTCTTTCCAAGCTTTTGTCAAAGCCTAGAGAAGGCATAGCCAAAAAGAACAATGAGAGTCCAGAAATTAACATATCTTATTGCATCTTTCCCGACGCTTGTGTAAGATGTGCTGGAAAATAGGCATTGGTAACAAAACAAGCGTTGGTATTTAATAGAAGCGCCAGTGTAGTGCTTATTTTTTGTAGTATATTATATACCTGAGTGATATCCCCCTTAGACTGTGCTCCATACTTCTGCACATCAAAGACAGCGGATTGGGCAACATTGGCAGTGTATGCCAACAACAATAGCAAGGATATTGTAGTGGTGTTCAAATTCATAGCCATCTGGTTTTATTTTTTTCCTTATTTGTTCTGTCTAAACTTGTCGGCAAGGATGATTAAATCCCCTTTCGCTTGAAAGCTATTTATACTGCAACATGGAAGCTATACACCCATGAAAACTGTCAACCGATTGCTACCTAATTTTAAGCAACGCCTCTAAGACGTCGGAAGGTATTACTTCAACTTCTGTCCTATTATTTAGCATCCATACTTAATTCCTCCTCCACTTGAACAGCTAATGTCCTTTTATGTGGCACCTGAAATTTATTCCTTGATTTTAGGGACGGAGCCTGAAAGTCTTATGGATAGGAGCCAAAGCATAAATGAAAAATACGATAAGATAGGAGGGCCAAAGTATGAATAAAAAATATATTAAGATTGAAAATTAAATTAATATATAAGAAAGAATACACAAATAATTGTTTTATTATATATTTCAAATTTCAACTCAAACACCTATTAAAATGGAAGCTATAATTCTCTTACATCCTAAAAATTATCTATAATTTAATCTTTACTAAATTTCGCAGCAATTTCTCGTTCGATGTACAACATCAAAGAATCGGTCAGAAACTCATCTTCAACTTTATTGCGAAGCCAAGTTTTGACAATGTTCATGTCTAGGACTGTAATCGAGTCGAGCTTTAAGATTTTCAGCTCGGCTCGTTTAAGAAAATATTTAAACGAGCCGAGCTCGAGCTCAAGCCGGGCTTAGAAACCCTAACTCAAGCTCGGCTTGTTAGACAATATCCGAGCTCGAGCTCAAGCTCACGAGTTTTCGAGCTCGATTAAAAGGCTTTAACGAGTCGAGTCCGAGCTTGATATAAAGGCTTTTCGAGCCTTAAATGAGCCAGCTATGCTCATGTAGGACTTATCGAGCCTTAAATGGGCAATTCGGCTCATTTAAGGCTTTTCGAACCCTAAATAGGTAGCTCGACTCATTTATTAAGTTATAACCTACTTATAACCTATTTTAATTAATTGATTTATTAACTTAATGGTATTAGTTTAGTATATGTTAATAATATACATTGTTCATTATAATACTAATTATTTAATTTGAGACTATATTAATAGCATTGCTAAGTATATAATGATAATGAATCAATGATATAAATTATAATGATTAAATCTAACAAAGTTTTATCTTATTCTTATTATTATTTGATCTAGTATTTATATAATTATATGGCATAAGTACAATGTTCGATAACTTAGATCATATGATAATGATAATGACAAATATATAATGATAATGAATTAATGATATAAATTATAATGACTAAAGTGATAACTATGTTAGATAACTTAAAGCATATGATAATGATAATAATAAGCTGGTTTATTCGAGCCTTAAACGAGTCAAACTCATGAGCTTTAAACGAGCCGGTCTATTTGAGCCTTAATGAGTCAGGCTCGCGAGCCCCTATCGAGCTTAGTCGGGCGAGTCGAGTATGTATCACTAACTAATCGAGCGGGTTTTTACAGTAACGAGCGGGTTTGTATTGTACCGAGCTTGAGCTCAGGTCGAGTTTAACTGAGCGAGTATCGAGCGTGCTCACGAACATGCGGGTTCATTTACAGCCCTATTCATGTCTAAAAATGCTCGTTCTATAGTTGCGGTAGAAACATAAAGAGTAAACACAAGTACAACAACTTGAAAAACAAGTTGGTAGACAATTGATCCTAATGCTAATCAACCATTGAGGCAATTCATAAATATTTGACAGTCCTAGGAAGTTTGAATATTGAACTACATTGTGTTTATAATGGTGAAGTTCTATTTCCAACTGTTCTTTTTCAATATCGTAAAGTCTTGCAGATAAAACGTATTTAACAATTGACAAACATTATCAATTCTAAAAGATTTACGCACAACTCAACGATCAAGAGCTGAGTTGAGAATAAGCAACTTCACCACATGCTCACTAAATCGACAATTTAATTCTTGCAATTGAGAATCTATTGGGATATAAAAAATATTCACTTAATAATGATGCTCAATTGTAAAGTTGGATTGTTGATGGAGAGGTCGGCTTCATCTCTCAACATAACGAGCATTCATATTTGGGACTTCTATGTTGCGTTTCTTACAAAATGACTTCACATTGGTAAGTAAGACATTTCATTTATCATTTATATATTGTTGGATATATGCTTTAATTTAATTAATGAAACAAGATGCATGACATTAAAATGTCTTGAGATTTAGATTGCAATTTTGGACATAGAAAATCAGTATTTTGCATAGTTTCTTTGATGAGATGCAAAATGAAGACAAATTCAAATGAAGTAATTGCCTGATGAACTGAGTCTTCCATGAAGAGGAAAAAAAAAAAAAATCGGGCCTTGTACCAGAAACATGTACAAAAGAGGTGGAGCCCATAGTGTAGGGGATTTTTTCCGCAACATGAATAATCAAAAACAAAACACTAGAGTGCAATTACAATTACTAAGTAGAATTAGTTTTAATTAATGGTAACTTATGACAAATCATGAGATGAAAAGTGTCCTAAGCCTATTGGAACTAGTTTTTATTTTCTCTCTACGTCCCTTTCTAGGCTGATCAATATTCATAAAATATATATATTCATAATAGGTTTTGACCTAATGCACATGCATTCCTTACCCACCTTGGTCCTCCTTTCCTATTTAAGGGGCCTTGTACCATAAACATGTGTAAAAGAGGTGGAGCCTATAGTATAGGGGATTTTATCCGCAACATGAATAATTAAAAAACAAAACACTAGAGTGCAATTATAATTACTTAGTAGAATTAATTTTAATTAATGGTAACCTATGACAAATCGTGAGATGAATAGTATTCTAAGCCTATTGGAATTAGTTTTTATTTTCTCTCTACGTCCCTTTCTATGCTGATTAATATTTATAATAGGTTTTGACCTAATGCACATGCATTCCTTACCCACCTTGGTCGTGTATTTGGTGGAGGCTAGGTAATTTCCTAGCAACTTCTAATGGCTTGTATGAGCATATAAATAAAGAGCTTGTGTAGGCATTATATGCCTACAACTTGAGAGCCCATATTCTTGGTCACAAATAAGATATTAGATGGAAAGTTTAGGGTTCTTAAACCCTAACCTTAGCCAAATTGCATAGTGAGTGTGGTGGAGAAAAGCAAATTACCCCCTACACTAAGGAGAAGCATTATTAATTTTTTTTTAAAATAGCATGTGTTTCTCATGTAATTTTTTAATAGTATTAAGTATGTCCTTCTCATATACTTAAAGAACAATTGTTACTTTTAGAGATTGCGTTCAAGGAATAATTTTATTGAGAACTCCAAAGGAGCAAAATCCATGCAAGAAATATACAAGAGGAATAAAACTAGGTAAAAACATCCTCACAAATCATTGAAAAAGAAAATATATATATATATATATTAACTGAATTTCTGACGCTACATGTCCAAATTTTTGGATGCGTATCACTACTCATACAAGAGAATAAACGAAAGAGGATACGTGTATATCTTTATTATTTGACCCATCAAATTTTTTTGATTACAAATTTACAATAAAGGGATATGCAGGCAGACTTGCTGTCATGTTCACGATAGGAACATAAGCAGATTAGCTTCGACAAGCATTTTTATTTTCTTTACTGACAAATAGGAGGGTTCAGCGTGCCAGAGACCGTTGGCTCGACATTTTCACATATGGACTTAGCTTGCCCCTCTCCCTTGTATGTAAGTTCAATGTTAGAAATCTTCACGTTCTCGCATGGTACTTCCTTACTGCAGATAATCTTGATTGCCTCCGGAGTTGTAGAAGTTCCTTTAATGTCCTCGATCGTCACATCGCTGATCTTAATTGTAGAGGGATTCTAAAACCAGGAAAACCCACCAACAAAAAAAATATGATATTAGTATACGAATTTCAATCCTTACCCGTTGGATCGGGCTTTGACAATCTCATCTGCATTTTTCTGTGTTTATTTAGATTGAAAATGAGGATGATAAGATGGTGCTAATTACCTCTGATTTGCACTGATCGTTTGGGCAGTAGGCTTGATCTATGATGACAGGATTTTCGACATTGTTCATGGTAATACCCTTGAAGAGTATATTGCTTGCAGAAATGGAACAAACAGAGGCAGGCCATGTTTTGATCCGTACACCATTGGTTGTGCCGGTCATGGTGCAACCAAGAACTTGGATTCCGGATACAGGTTCTTCATTCGTGTACCTCCCAAGACTTCCAATGCTGACGCCATGGCCGGGCCCACATTTAACACTTTGGATAGTAACTTCTTGGCTTCCATCACCAATGGAGACACAATCATCACCGGTTCCAATGGTTGTGTCGGAAATGGTGATCCCAGATGAACGTCCAATGTGGATTCCGTCGGTGTTGTGGCTTGATTCCGGTGCAGTGATGGTAACATGTTGGAATTTCACGTCTTTGCATCCGAAAACGTGAACGTGGAAACTTTTGGCGTCCTTTAATGTAATGCCTGAGACTTCTCCACTTGTGATGTAGTCGAACCTCAAACTCTGTTTGTCCATTTTTTTAATTAAGATTATTATAAAATAAATTTTTTTTTCTAATTTATTATGATATAAATTAAATAATTCATTCATTTGCTACAAATTTAACTGCAAATTAAATGGATTATGATATTCTATAATTTTAAATAATTTGTAGTTTTTCAAATTACGCTATTTTAAGACGTTGCTTAAAAATGTAGTATGTTGTAAAAAAGTTTGAACCAAAAATGAAAAAAGAAAAAGAAAAAGAAGAGCGTTTTGGAGAGAAATTGTTTTTTACTGCCTTTATATCATGTTTTTTTTTTAAAATGTTATATTTTTCAAATTGTTCGATACAAAAAATAGTTTGAGATAAAAAAAATTATAACGAATTTTTATTCAAATTAAACTGTTGCATGAGTTTGTAACGAAGTTTACCGTGGCAGATAAGGTGGCATCAGATTCACTATTTTTCCAAGAATCTGCTCCTTTGCCGTCAATTGTTCCACTACCTGTTAGAGTGAGGCCGTTGACCTTCCCAATATTGATCCAAGCATCACCCGAGACTTGGTTAGGGGCCTCTACGGTTCCCTCAAGCTGAATCGTAACAGCACCATTGCAAGGACCTTCTAACTTCACTGCGCTTAACTTGTACGTGGATTCTGGAATCACAACAGTATTTGTACCTTCTGCCGCGCATGCGTCTTTCCACGCGCTTGTCAAAGCCTGCATGGCATAACCAAAAAGAGTTTATATATATATATATATATATATAAGTTTTTTGGCATCGTCCTATTATAAGCCAGTTTTTAATAATAAGTTATTTTATTCAAAATTTATATTATTTGGTATCAGAGTTAACTACTACATCAAATATAGGATTACGGTAACCATAAAAAAGAAAAAGGACGAAAATATAGCATTTCTCTAAAAAGAAGAGAATTGCATTGTAAATGTATACCTCATAGATATCCCCACCAGCCTCTCCTCCATATTTCGAAATATCATATTCACCGGAGTGGGCAACATTGGCAGTGGATGCCAACAGCAGTAGCAAGGATAATGAAGCGATGTTCAAATTCATAGCCATTTTGTTCTTTTGCGTCTCTGTTTTTCCTTCTTTGTTCTGTCCGAACATGTCTGCAAGTTTGATGAAATCCTGTGTGTTGTGCAACCTATTTATACTGCAACAGGGGAAGCTACACCCATTGAAACTGTCCACCAACTGCCACCTGATTTTATGCAACGCCACTAAAACGTTGAAAGGTATTGCTTCAACTTCTGGCCTATTCTTTAGCCTTTCATACCTCATCCTCCACTATTTTTTTTGTTTTTTTCCTTTTTTTTTGTTTTTTTTTCTATTCAAAATTTATTTTCCTAATTGAATATGGCAACTGAAATTTATTCCTTGGTTTTATCTTTGTCAAAAAATGGCTGCTTTTCCGTAAAGGGAGAGTACTGGCCAACAAAAAGAAAAAATAGACATTTATGGAATTAATTAGGAGCTTTCCTAATTAATTCGGTAAAAGGCAGCATGGTTAAGTTTACGCAGCACTAAATTATACTAAATTCTTATCCATGATCTAAGTTGCGAATGCTAAAAAAGAAAAACAAAGGAGTCCATTTACATATTATATAGGGATAATTACAAAATCAGTCCATGCAGTTGGTCTAAATTACAAATCACTTATTATGATATAAAAATGAATTCAAAGGTCCATGTGTTAAGCCAAAAAAATAATTTAGTTCCTGTAATCAAATTTCGTTAAAATATTTGACAGATTCTGTTAGGTGCCACATCAACGCCGGTATAGTGCTTATTTTTTGAGTATATTATATACATGTAGGAGTGTATAAGCGGAGCGGTTATAACTGCTAATAACCGGATAAACTGGAAAACCGAAAATCATCGCAACCAAATAACCGCCTAGGCTGATTGTGGTTATTAGTTATTAATTTTGAAAAACTAATTAATAACTGGGTAACCGGTTCTTATATATATAATTATTCATTATATAATAGTAGTAATAATAATAATAATAATTTAAAAACCAATTTAACACCTAAACTAAGGGATTAGTAATGTATTGTACTAAGGTTTGTAATGTTGTTATTTTTATGCAAGAGTTCAGTGACGATGCAGTATACTAATTTATTTTTTCTATTTTTTTTAATGAAGAATAGTATAATTAAATTCAGCCATTTTTTCTATGTAAATTCAGTCGTTTTTTTTTTTTTTTTTTTTTTATTAATTTCATGTGTTATTTTATGTCATTTCTTTTTATTTTATAAGACTATAAAATAACTCTAAAAAAAATCAAAAAGTAAGTTTAAAATAGCCAAAAAGAGGTCCAAAAAATTAATAGAGTGTCGAAAATGTACATTAACCGCAACTGCAACCGGCCTAGCCAATTGCAGTTATGGTTGTTAAAAATGAAATAACCGGAAAGCCCGATTACAATTGCGGTTTGTAAAGAATAACCGCAAAAAATCGCATCCAGTTGTACACCCCTATATAACTGAGTGATATCTATGTTAGACCTTTGCTCCATACTTCTGCACATCAAAGACACCGGATTGATTATCCACAAAAAAAAAAAAAAAAAAAAAGAAGGGAAGACACCGGATTGGGCAACATTGGCAGTGTATGCCAACAACAATAGCAAGAATATTGTAGTGATGTTCAAATTCATAGCCATCTTGTTTCTTTTTTTCCCTTATTTGTTCTGTCTAAACAGACTACAAGGATGATCAAATGCCCTTTGGCTTGCAAGCTTTTATACTGCAACATGGAAGCTATACATGCACCCATGGAAACTGTCAACCGAATATTGCTACCTAATTTTAAGCAAGGCCTCTAACACGTCGCAAGGTATTACTTCAACTTCTGTCCTATTATTTAGCCTCCATACTTCCTCCTCCACTTGAACAGCTAATGTCATGGCACCTAAAATTTATTCCTTGAGTTTAGGGAGGGAGGCCAAAGCATAAATGAAAAATATGATAAGATAAGGGGGCTAAAGTATGAATAAAAAATATTAAGATTGAAATTAAATTAATATATAAAAAAAAGAAATTAATATCAATTCAATGTTAACAAAAAAAATAAATAAAATAAAATACACAAAATAAATGTTTCAAAATATAATTTAAATTTCAGCTCAAACACCTATCAAATGGAACATCGTTCTCTTACATCCCAAAAATCATCTATGATTAAATATGTACTGAATTTCGCAGGAATTTCTCGTTTAATGTACAACATCAAATAATCAGTCAGAAACTCATCTTCAATTTTGTTACAAAACCTAATTTTGACAATATTTATGGTTGAAAATGCTCGTTATGTAGTTGCGGTAGAAACAGGAAAAGTAAACACAAGTACAACAACTTGAAAAGCAAGTTAGTAAACAGTTGATTTCCTGGTGCTAATCAACCATTAGCACAGTTCAGAAATATTTAACAGTTCTTGAAAGTTTGAATATTGAACTACATTGTGCTCATAATGGTAAAATTATATTTTCAATTGTTCTCTTTCAAGATCGTAAAGTCTTGCGGATAAAACTTATTTACCAACTAACAAACATTATCAATTCTAAAAGATTCATGCACAACTCGAGGATCAAGAGCTGAGTTGAGAATAAATAACTTCACCGCATACTCATTAAACCGAATATTTAATTCTTGCAATTGAGAATCTTTTCGGGCACAAAAAATATCACTCAATAATGATGCTCAATTGTAAAGTCGGTTTGTTGATGGTAAGCTCGACTTCATCTCTTAACATAACGAGCATTCATATATGAGACATCTATGTTGCATTTCTCACCAAATGACTTAACATTAGTAAGTAAGACATCCATTTATCATTTCGATATTGTTGGATATATGTTTTAGTGGATAAAACAAGATGCATAGCATTTAAAATGCCTTGAGATTTGGATTGCAATTCTTGACATAGAAAATCAGTGATCTACATAGTTTCTTTCCTGAGATGCAAAATGAAAACAAATTCAAATAAAGTCATTGCCTGATGAACTGAATCTACTTTTGGATAGAACTTAATTTAACAAAAAAATTGATGAGAGAGAATAACTTCTTTTGATGCCACCATTAATGCCAATTGCAAATGTTTGACAATGCAATATATAGACAATTAGGAGGTACGAGTAGGGGTGGTAATTCATGTTAACGCGTTAAATCGACTCATGGGTCAACCTGATATGGATCAAACCAACATGACCTATTTAGGTAAACAATTCAAACCCCTCAACCCTGACATGGTTGATTTGAATAAGTGGGTAACATGCTACGACCCGCATAACCCGTTTAATAAACAGGTCGGGTTAAGTCTCATTTGACTTGTATATGAGTTTAAATATAGAATATAATTAATTAATTAATTAATTAATCTAAATTTATGAGTTTTAAAAAATAATTTTATATAAAAAATGAATTTATATGAATTTTAGCCTTTTTAGGGTTTTTTTAATTGTAAAAACATATAATTTAATTTATACGAGTTATGTAAGTCACCCATAGGTTAAGTAAGTTGACCCAGGATTTGTTCGTATATTCAACGGGTCAATTTAAGTCAACCCAAATTGACCTGAACACGATTATACTAAACTCTAACCCACTAATTTAAGGTTAGGTTCGCGGGTCATGTAAAATTGCTAACCCTTGGTGTGAGTCATATTAATATCAATATTTAAAGCTATTTGGAAATCCTATGAAAATTACATGAGTTTTATGTTTCTTACCACTCTTTTATATCTAGATTGTCATTACAATTTAATTTTTTTTAAAAAAAAATAAAAAAAGAAAGAAAGAAACATCTCCATTACAACAATCGAAAACTTCGTTATTTCCATCCACTTAATTGTTCAACTATGGATCTTCCATCAACCTTTTGGAGCATTTATGAGTAATGCTAGAAGGAGGTCTTCCTTGTGTCCTCCCGAAGTTGATGTGGCTTTTAAAATCATTATTAGATTAAAATTCAATAGTCAGCTATCATAAATTCAATTGTAATCTTAAAAACTACATCATTCTAACATTACTCAGCATCTATAGTTGAGGGGAGGCTTATCTAATTTGGTGAAGTTGAAAACGTGTGAAACTACCAAAAGGAAGTTGTAGTGATCAGCAAGAGCAATTTCAGTGAGAATCATTGGTGGTAGCTGCAAAAATATCATAATTGTCATCAAATAACATCATTTATGTTAGGGTTTATACCCTAAAGTCCAATTCACTTTTTATGACATTTTAGTTTTAATTCAATAAAGTTGTTTATTTGTAGATTTATTTCGAGAACATTGGGCATATAATTGTTTGCATGTATGCACTTAATAATTGTTATTTATCATATACAAGTAAAGTCCATAAGTTGCATTGAATATAATTTAAGGTATATTAATGAGATTATTATACAGAATATCTTAAATCATAAACCTTGTAAGTAATGAACTATTGTTTGTAATCAGTAATGAAACTGAACATTCCATTTGATAAAATTATAACATATCAATCATGATAATCTTCTATCTTGGGGCAAATGTAATGCATTTGAACACACTACTACTTATAGCATTAACTCGCAATCCTTAGAGGGTTGTGAACTCACATATGAAATGAATGTCACTTTGATACATTTAAGAGTAAGACCTTTCATGGTCAAAATCTCAGTGTGTTGGGTGATTACATGTAGCATTATGAGAACGTCACTCCTCAAGATGGAATCTATAATCCTTTGATTTGATCAATGCGATATGAAATATCCCCTTGAGGTAGATTTAATAGAATTGGTTATTCTTAATCTAAGGCTTGGATGTTTTAGTAGAAGTTACTAAAACTTTATGTACAAAGTGAAATAAGATTTTACAAGTATGAGAATAATCAATGGATTAAATTAGGTACTCAGGGATACAAGGTAGCGAATTAAAATTACAATTATTTTATGACTTTAATTCGACTACAAATTATTTCATGTGCGTAAAATGCAAAATATAAGAAAGTGATTGGGAGTATTTGAATTGTTAGTGCAATTTTTGGGTCATTTTTCCGCATGAACTAACGATCTTAATAGTTACTGAATGGTTGAACTGGGAGGCCCTCTTGTTGGGAGAACAACATTCCTACAAAATAAGGAGATCATCAGATGATCCCTGACCGAAACCGAGGACACTCTGATGCTTTTGTTAGCATACTTATCTAATCTAGAGTTATAGAGAGAACAAGAGTGTTTTCGGGAGAGAGAGAAGAAAATTTCTCAAAGAAATTGAGAGGGAAAGAGTGTTGGAGAGAGCTCCAAGGAGAGAAATAAAAAAGTCCATTTGTGCTGGGTCGTCCTTGCCTATTTAAGGGGCCTTGTACTGCACACATAGTGTTAGGGATTTTATCCTAACATGAGTAATCAAAAATAAAACACTAGAGTGCAATTACAATTACTTAGTGTAATCAATATTAATTAATGGTAACCTAGGACAAATCATGAGATGACAAGTATCTTAGGCCTATTAGAACTAGTTTTTATTTTCTCTCTAGGTCCCTTTCTAAGCTGATTAATCCTCATAATAAGTTTTGCCCTAGTGCACATGCATTCTTACCCACCTTGGTCGTGTATTTGGTGGAGGCTAGGTAATTTCCTAGCAACTTTCAATGGCTTGCATGAGCCTATAAATAAAGAGCTTGTGTAGGCATTATATGCATACAACTTGAGAGCCTACACTCTTGGTCACTAATCAGATATTGGATAAAAAGTTTAGGGGTCTTAAACCCTAACCTTATCCATATTGCATAGTGAGTGTGATGGAGAAAATCAAATTACCCCATACACCAAGGAGTAGCTGATTGCCTATTTGAGTATGATTCTTGTTTAATTATTTGTCATGCTCTCTTGATACTTATCTTGGGATGTTTTCCGCTGCATCTTTGATGTATATTCCCAACAATTTATATATGGTTACATAACACAGGACATAATATTATTAGACTTCAATAAGGGTGTGGAATATATTTGCTTTTAATATGCTGAAGGAACAATTGTCACTTTTAGAGATTGGGTTAAAGGAATAATTTTATTGAGAAACCCAAAGGAGAAAAATCCATGCATGTGTACCACAAATATACAAAAGAACAAATGAAAGAGGACACGTGTATATCATTATTATATGAGATCATCAAAAATTTTCATTACAAAAAAGGGATTTGCTGTGTTCACCATAAGAACACAAGCAGAGATTTGCTTCGACAAGCATCTTATTTTCAGCTCTTTTGCACTTCTTATAGTGACTAGCCTTTTCTTTACGGACAAATAGGAGGGTTCTGCGTGCCAGAGACCGTTGGTTTGACATTTCTACATACGGACTTAGCATCCCCAGCTCCCTTGTATTTAAGGTCAATGTTAGTAATCTTCACGTTCTCGCATGGCACTCCCTTACTGCAGATAATCTGGATTGCCTCCTCAGTTGCAGAAGTTCCTTTAATGTCCTCGATCGTCAGACCGCTGATCTTAATTGTAGATGGAATCTGAAACCCACCAAGAAAAAAATGATATATTAGTATACCAAGAGAATCGGATCCTCTGCCTTTTTCTCTGTTTATATACATTGAAAATTAATGAGGATGATAAGATGATGGTGTTAAATATTACCTGTGCTTTGCACTGGCCGTATGGGCAGTAGCCTTGATCAATCATGACAGGATTGGCGACATTGTTCATGGTAATACCCTTGAAAAGTATATTGCTTGCAGAAATGGAACAAACAGAGGCAGGCCATGTTTTGATCCTTACGCCATTGCTTGTGCCGGTAATGGTGCAATCTAGAACTTGGACTCCGGATACAGGTTCTTCATTCTTGTACTTCCCAAGACTTCCAATGCTGATGCCATGGCCGGGCCCACATTCAACTCTTTGGATAGTAATATTTTGGCTTCCATCACCAATGGAGATACAATCATCACCGGTTCCGATGGTTGTGTCGGAAACGATGATCCCAGATGACCGTCCGATGTGGATTCCGTCGGTGTTGCGGCTTGTTTCGGGTGCAGTGATGGTAACATGTTCGAATTTCAAGTCTTTGCATCCGAAAACGTTCACGTGGAAACTTTTGGCGTCCTTGAGTGTAATGCCTGAGACTACTCCTGTGATGTAGTCGAGTCTCAAACTCTGTTCATTTTTTTTAATTAACATTAGTATAATATAAATTAAATAATTAAATTTATTTGCTACAATTTAACTGCAAATTATGTTATTTTAAGCCGTTTTTACATTGAATGACTTGAAAACTGTATTTTAATTTTATAAAGAAGAATCATCCATTCAAAAATGAAAAATAATTCTTTTGGAGAGAAATTCTTTTTCAAGTCGTTTGATGCAAAGAACGGCATAAAATAATGTAATTTAAGAATCTAAAAATTTCAAAACAATTATAAGAGATCGTTATCTAAATTAAATTATCACGTAAGTTTGTAAGGAATTTTACCGTGGCATGTAAGTCGCATTCGCTTTGGCCGCAGTTAGAATCACTATGTTTCCAAGCAGTTGCTCCTTGGCCGTCAATTGTTCCACTTCCTGTTAGAGTGAGGCCGTCGACCTTCCCAATAATGATCCAACCATCACCCTTGATTTGGCTGGGGTCTCCCGGGGCCTCTACGGTTCCGTCAAGCTGAATCGTAACAGCACCACTGCAAGGACCTTGTAAATTCACTGAGCTTAACTTGTACGTGGATTTTGGAATCACAACAGCATTTGCACCTTCTGCTGCGCATGCCTCTTTCCAAGCGCTTGTCAAAGCCTGCAGGGCATAACCAAAAAGAACAATGAGTATATATATATATATGGCTTTGAGAAAAGTCTATATGCCGTTCTTAAATTACCATTCAATTGATAATGTCTTTTCAAACTTTCAATTGTGATAATGTCCCCCCTTCAAAACTACCAAATAATTAACAATGTATCACCAGGCCAACAAAAAGACAAAAATAACCCTACATATTTTTTAATAAGACCCAAATTCTCTTTTTTAATTTTATTTTTTAAAAATAATTTTTTAAATGAAATCTTTATAATTTTTTGAAAATTTGAATTTGGCCAATTGGGTTGGAGTGTTATATATATATATATATATATAAAATTGTTTTTTTTTTTTTAGTTTTAGTTTTTTGTAGCCCTTATGAATTCGAAATAATAATATAAAAATAATATAATAATATAATAATTTTATTCTTATTCTTATTTTTAAAAATAAATTTTTTAAACGAAAATTTTTCTAATTATTTTTTTATTCTTGAATTTGTCCAATTGGTTTGTAGTTTTTTAAAAAAATTAATTTTGTTTTTGTTTTTGTTTTGTTTTTTAGCTTTAGTTTTTTCTAGCCCTTATGAATTGTAGTTTTTTTTTTTAAATAAAAATAATAATAATTTTTTAAAAAAATTTAGTTTTAGTTTTTTTTTTTAGAATTTTTATTTATTTTATTAAGGGTATTTTCGTCCTTAGAGGGGACATTAATAATTGTTTAGTAGTTTGAAAGAGACATTGTCATAATTAAAAGTTTGAGGGGACATTGTCAATTGAGTGGTAGTTTGAGAAGGGTATGTGAACTTTTCTCATATCTTTTGTTACGATTCTAATGTCTCACATAGGTTAAGTATAATCTTAGTTATATATATATAAGTTTTTTAGTACCTTTCTCTTGTATGCCCGTTTTTAAGGGTGCATTTTGTCTAAAGCTTGTATCATTTGATATCAGAATTAGTCACTACATTGAGTATGGGATCGGACCCAACTCGTCGAGTATAAGATCGAAAGAGTTGCAGCTCATGAACATAGTATTAAGTCATTGAATACTGATAGATGAGTGGAGTCACCAAAAAGAGAAAATGTTCTATCATCGAGTCAGTGACGATCCTAGTGTCCCACTTGTAAGCCGGTTTTCAAGGTGAATGAGACCCATAGATTCAAAAGTAATTTTAAAAAGTAAAAAGACCTGAGAATGACAAAAGAATGAAATATAGTATTTCTCAAAAAAGAAGAAAATTGCATCATAAATGTATACCTCAGAGATGTCCCCATTAGCCTTTCCTCCATATTCCGAAATATCAAAGTCAGCGGATTGGGCAACCTTGGCAGTGGATGCCAACAGCAGTAGCAAGGATAATGAAGCGATGTTCAAATTCATAGCCATCTTGTTCTTTTGCGTATCTGTTTTACCTTCTTTGTTCTGTCTGAACTTGTCTGCAAGTTTGATGAAATCCTCTCTGTTGTGCAACCTATTTATACTGCAACAGGGGAAGCTACACCCATTGAAACTGTCCACCGGTTGCCACCTAATTTTATGCGACGCCACTGAAACTTTCAAAGGTATTACTTCAACTTCTGTCCTATTCTTTAGCCTTTCATGCCTCATCCTCCAACTTTTTTTTGTTTCTAAATTGAATATGGGAAAAGGGTTACAACTTCTGTCCTATTTAGCCTTTCATAGCTCCTCCTCCACTTGAACAGCTAATGTCCTATTATATGGCAACTGAAATTTATTCCTTAATTGGTTTTATCTTTGTCAAAAAAATGGCTGCTTTTCCGTACGTAAAGGGCGAATACTGGCCAACAAAAAAAAAATAGACATTTATGGAATTAATTAGGAGCTTTCCTAATTAATTCAGTAAAAGGCAGCATGGTTAAGTTTAGGCCGCAATAAATTATACTGAATTTCTTATCCATTATCTAAGTTGGGAAAGCTAAAAAAGAAAAACAAAGGGGCACATTTAGATATTATATAGGAATAATTACAAAATTAGTGGTGGTCTAAATTATAAATTGCTCACTGTGATATAAAATTGAATTCAAAAATCCTTGTAGTAAGCAAAAAAAAAAAAAAAAAGTTGTAAGAAAATTCCGTTAAAATATTTGATGGATTCTGTTAAGTATAACGTCAGCACTAATAACGTGACGATACGTGTCAATTTTAATAAAAAAAATATAAATATATAAAATTATAAAAAACAAATAAATTATTATTTTATTTAAAAAATAATAATTTTTTTTTATAAAACAAATAAATAAATAAATAAAAAAGAAGAAGAAAGAAAAGGAAAGGTGTGCTGCCGGCAGCCACCCCCATACGTGACCATGGCCA
>FXXK01000635.1:0-63269 GCA_900184695.1 Betula pendula
ATGTAATGTACTCATTTTATTTTTTATTTCTTACACATCCTACTATTGGCCAAATAGCTTGTTTGCTGTAATCATTTTATAAGTGTGTTTTTGTATTTTAGTTTTGTATTTCTAATGTGACATAAAACCGAAAGAAAATAGCTTTTATGTATGGGATTGTTGTTAATATTTTATTTGAAAATGAAAATAATGCACGAGAAGGGAAAAAAAAATGCTATGCAAATATGTCATCAACTGCAACGTGCAACGTGCTGCCACCTAGTATTATTCCCCCCACCCTTTTGGTCAGAAGTATTATTCAATATTGCCATCATCCCTGAGAAAGCCGATGAAAGCCGAGTGCCAGGATCTGACACTAATTTCGATATAAGAAGAATAAAATGAGGTAATACCACGGGGTATCTAGGAAGCATGTAAACTAAATAAGCTTCATACTAATAAAAATTTATAATTTTGTATTTTGATAATAAAAATTACATACTACCAAGCTATTTAAGAATTAAATGAAGTAGCCAACTCATATGCAGGTCATTACAGTTAGAGGACACTATTATTGATTCAACAAAATAGTTAAAAAGTTATTTGTTGAATTTTATAATAAAAAATTTTAAAAAAAAAAGTTTCACATTTAGTTTAGCAGAATAACTAACAATTAATTGAGCTCCTCCAGTACTCAACAAAGTTTTTGAGCACTGTAGCTCAATAATTCATATTTTTATTAATAAAATAATTATTCAATTATCGCTTTCCTCTAATAAAAATTATTATCTAATTTCTCTCTCTCACCGTTTCCTTCTTCTCTATTTATTTTTTTTTAATCCTTCATCTCCTTGTACTTCAATGGTACTTCTTACGCTCACAAAAAAAAAAATGCTACTTCTTTGTATTGAATGATATTGAATGCTTCATTTTTTTAATATATATATATATATATAAAGATAAATTAAAAAAATAAGACCATTATAAAAAATTAAATTTTGAAAATATGACTTTTAGAAAATGACAAATTTAAAAAATATATGATCATTAGAAAAAGATAAGGTTTCAAAAATATAATTGTTGGAGAAAAAAAAATTAATATTTAAATAAAATAATAAAAGTTGGTAGCTAAAATGCTAAGCCGGATGTAAATTCTTTTGAAAAGTTAATAATTAAAATTAAAAAAAAAAAAGGTGATCTTTTAATTAAAATTTAGGTAAACTTTTGTTGAGCCGAATGTAGGTGTTCCTGTAAGAACCATTGTGGCATGACTAAGTTTGGCCTACATTCGGTATCAAACAAAAAAAATGATATTTATGATTTTTTTTGCCACATCGCCCTAGAAGGAGTCTCTATCTACTATACATTTACCTCTTAATTTCTCCAACTCCAAGCTAGACAAAAGTTAAGCTAATATGGGTACTATTTGTTAGCACTAAAGGCCGTTGCAACCAACTTTGTTGATAGTTTTTTTGATCGCTTCCTCTCCTACAAAAATCTCACTGGGATTGAGGTTGGACTATTTCACTATAAATATTGACATGTCAAGATTGAAGTTTCTTTTTTGGGTATGTTTCTGTTTGTATTTGGATTCTTAAGATGATGATGGCCTTCAACATTATTTCTCTTTAGTTGTAATGCAATATTATTACCGCCGTAATAGGATGCTCCTACACTGGTTGCTGCAAAATCTATGCAAATGAGAAAGGAAGCACATAAATGCCCAATCTAAGAGCAACTTGTAGTAAGAAATTGGAAAGATTGCATTTTTAGACAATCTCAAGTATACCCGGTGGGGATGAATAATGTTATACATATGATTTTTATCTATTTTTTATTTTAAAAAGTGATGTGACTTTTAAAATTATTATTTGATCAAAATCTAATAATAATCCATTACAAAATTAATGATAATTTTAAAAATCATACAACTTTTAGGGATAAAAGTCTTACATATAGCATTACTCGACAAAGACATCACAATCTACAACGAAGGACCCATGTCCCCCCTCTTGCCCCCTTTAAAATGTATTGGTTATTTATTTTTTTTAGTCTTTAAATTTGTTAACAATAATATTTTTGGGGTTTTTTATTTTTATTTTTATTTTTTTTTAACTTTGACCCCTTAAAAAAATTCCAATACATTGCACCCATAAAGTTCCCTGGCTACATATCAAGAAATATAAACAAATTAGAAACCATCACTATCAAGCTAGAGACTCAAACTAATTGCTTAATGAGTATAAATTAACTGTATCTTATTATAAAATGGTTGGTAACATTAGGTTTTGGGATGCAATAATTGATAAAAACAAGAAAGAAGATNCGGAGCTGTGGGGAGCAGCTTCTTCCACATTGTCCTCCGGTTGAACGACGTTCTCTGCCTCGCCGGCGTGGGCTTGAGAGGCTATTTCTTCCTCATTAATCTGAGGAGAATCAGAGTTTTTGGATGCAGAGCTCTCCGAACGAGTAGACGCCATTGTTAAAGAAGAATGATAAATCGAGAGAAGTAAAACCTAGATCTGAAAGAAAAAGAGGGAAAGGTGAAAAGCAGGGAAGGTCAAATCTGAAGGGAACAGTGAATGAAGAAGTCGCAAAGGAAGAAGAAAGTATATAAAGTTTTGTTTATGGAAGACGAAGAGTTTTCGTCTTAAAGAGACGAAGAGTTTTACCTTAAAGAAACGAAGAGTTTTGCCTCGAAGAAACGAAGAGTTGTCTTGAAAAGATGAAAAGTTTGTACCGAGAAAAGGCGAAAGGGTAAGATTGGGCAAGAAGTGACGGCGCAGCAATGATGGTTGCGTAGCCCTAGAATGAGATATTCAAGGTGCATTTAAGGAGATGTCTTCTCAAACGCAGTCCAAGCCATGCACTGGAAGACACGTGTCTCTGCCAATTTAAATGTTCAAGGAATATCCTGAGATGTGACGGATAAATATCCCTAGCCTGACACGTGGTCATCTGAACGCCTGTATGAGCTGTAAAGTGATCCGTGAACAAGCAAAGTTATACTCAAAGAATATGCTGTTCATCAGGAATCAGGTATGTTAATTCCCGAAACCGAATTTAATTTCGGATTGGGAATTGGGGGGTAACTGTTGGGAAATATTCCCCTAGTTTAATCTACTTTAGTATAATTTCATTCTTGGGTGTGATGAAGCCCACTGGGTCTTAGCCCTGATGATCAAGCCTGGTTTTATTATCTTCTCAATCTCGGTTAGTCATAGTCTCGGTTAGTCACAGTCTCGATTAGTAACAGACTCGGCTAGTCACGGTCTCGGTTATTTTCAGTCTCGGTTATGACTTCACTATATCAGCCTTATCTCAGTCTCGGTTTGTGTCATGACGTAGCCTCCGTCTCGGTTACAACCTTCACACTTTCAATCTCAGTTTCCAACAATGGTACTATCATCTTACGCCAACCTGTAGAAACGTTACGTACAAGAATTGTCATCAAGGTCATTTAAATCTTCATGAGTTATGTTTCAAGAAGGAATACTTAAAAGATAATTCCTGAACCCGAGAATTGGGGAATGAGATTTTATCTTCCACCAGATCAAGATGAAAGTTGTTAGAAGCTGTTAAATTCAAGATAGACCATATCCCGAGATTCCAGATCAGGAATCCTATTCGAATTCTGTCAACTAGCTAGATTCAAAGTCTATTAGAAGAGTCAGACTCGGAAAGGGGTTTGATGTTTATAAATAGTGAACCTTGCCGCATAACAAAGGTACGCAAAATATTTGATAAGAATTCTATTCTCTCAGATTTCAAAACCAGAAAATTAACTTAGCCATCGGAGTGGGATCAGCTGGAACCCCCAGCAAGCTCCTTTGACTAGTTTATTATTTTGCAGATTTGGAGAAGCGAGAAGTCGTTCATCATACCGGAAACTGTACCAACATTAATAATTTTTATTTTTCTTTGAAAAAGTATTTGGATAACAGGATAAAGCTAAAGACGTACAGGATACATCTGTAATGCAAATTGGTTGAAGGGAGAAAAGAATATAAAATGATATGTAAAGAAGTCAAATTGTATGACAAATGCAATAGGGTCCAAACAATGGATGATTGTCAAGAATCACACAACACGCAATCGTAGTATATATATAAATGCTTGCGTGAAGTGTGTGATGACTTTTCAACAAGTGAGCTTAAATTGTGAAAATCATAAGATGGGGGGGGAGTGTTTGAAGTGTTCCTAGGTCCTAGACTCCTAGCGGTCGGGTTTGACTTTTGGTGTCTATCCATTCTATACTTGTGGATTCAATTTTTAAGCTTAAATTAAGATCAGCTTAAATACTAAGCCTACACTTACAGCACAACAAGTTTTGATACTGAAAATCTGCCTAAACACATGATAATTTGAAAGTAATCTCAGATTCTCAAGCTTTAGGATTTATTGTGTAATTTTCACAAAAACAATGTAATTATGGAGTTGGAAAACACTCTAGCCTTAAAAGTAACATGCAAATCTCAATGTTGCTAGTCATTGTAAATCATGTGTAGTGAAATATTAAATTGAAATATGAGGTAAATAAGAGATAAAATTCGAATTCAAAACTTTTTTTTAAGACATGCTACCTCTCCGTTTTTGTTCATTTTTCATTCATTTTTTTTTTCAATAAAAAGTTTTTGTTTTCATTCTTTTGCGTCATTTCTTGTATATGAGGACAAGAGATGTACAAATCTCCTACAGATGCGTAGGAGAATGATACTAAATACGTTTTTTTTTTTTTTTTTTTTTTTTTTTCAAATTAACCATTGGATCTATAAAACTCACGTGTAGGTCCTACATATTTAATGGTTAGTTTTTTTAAAAAAAAACGGAAGAGATAGACAAGAGATATAAAAAAAAAATAGCATTTCTCTTTCTATTTTGATACCATATTAAATTATTAGTTATCCTAAAAATTAAAACTAATATATTTAATGATTTTTTTAATATTCTTTCGATATCGGTTAAGACCTGACCTTACCTAAATTCGAAACGCCAAAGAAGGGGAAAGTGAAAAGTGATAATAAGAGTAACGGACCACGTATGTTCTCCAATTGCTACAAAATCGCTTTTTGGGTTATCAAAAAGTAAGCAGAAGAAAATGTTAAAAAAAAAAAAAAAAATTGTGCTTAGAAGCATATGCCGAGAAGATCCTCTTCTGCCCCTCTCCCTCACCTACCTACAAAAAAGGCCACTAAGCAGCGCCAAGTCTCTCAACTTTTTCCATGACTTGATAGACTTGTCTTCATTGTGCCATCCTCTTCGGCATCAACTGCGATTTCCATCGGAATTCTATGGCCTTGGAAGCTTGCAGTGGCAGCAGCAATGAGGACGACGAGGAAAATGAAGAGACTCATCCTCCAAGTTAGGTCGTGATGGGGACCCCTTGCATCTTTTAAGGGCAACTACAATCTTTGGCAATGTCGTACTACATATATATGTAACTCGATCTCTCAAACATGATGATGGCCTTGAACATTATTTTTCATGTTTCTTGTTTTACAATTTGTGTGCTTATTATCTTCTTCAACTATTAGGATTTAGATTAGTGTTCATCATTCAACTTCTCTAAACAGTATGACATCTTTTACCTCTTTTTTTTTTTTAACTCTGCAAATCCCTGTTTCCCAAAATGATTAATTATGGGAAGAACATAGTTTTTTTTTTTTTTTGAGCTTTATCCTGTCTGTTCTTTTATCTGGAAGATCAAAAAGCAGCAGTCTTTCTCTTGCTATGTTTTCGTACATCTTCATTCTCAATGATACAATAAACAGTACGATTTCCATCGATGGCCGTATATTATTTGTGTAACGTGTGGGCTTAAAAATTCAATGGTTGATTTTTAAAAATAGAAGGATTGAAAAATACAAGAAAGCATTTTTCTTTGGGTAAGAGACATGTTATTTAGTATACCATCAATTTGGACAGACTTCAAACATACATGGCTAAATGAAATCACAATCACATATAGCATCTCGGCAGGTTCCCTACTCGGTGAAATCACAATCACATATAGGAATCTAGGCCCGATGAGACTGTCTAAATCGCAATTATACAAAAATCCAACTCACCTGCCCCTGGATAAGTAGTTGAATAGCCCAAAATTTATTTAAATATGGGAGTCTCATATGAATTTATCACAATTACTACCCAAATTACTGAAGATTCCAATCCCCCTCTCTTCCATCAAAATTGGTCACTTCCCTACAAGCTCAGATCAACATAAACCAGCCCTACCGGCTGAAAAGAAAGATGGCCCGCACACCTTTCAAACCCAAAAGCATAATTTCAAAAGCTACTGGCAGGGAACAAAATTAAACACATCAGATTAATAGAACGGATTGGAGAATTTCGAGGAAAACTTTGTTCACTGGTCGGCGTCTTACACGAGATGAAGTCACTTCTATTCAATTTTGGTTCTACGAACTACTCGATCCACATCGACGTACAAGAGATGAAGCAACTTCTAATCATATTCCCTAGAGCCTACGATAAGAGGACCAACACAAATGGATAATTTGTTTGTAAGGCACCAAGATCAACCCTCCATCGATCCACAGCACGAAAATCACAACGCCACGGCATACATATATAAACTGTTTCTATCATTTCACCAGCACAGCATACACAAGTCAAAGTGCGATATTGTTCCTTACACCTTCCATAAACAGTTTGCTGCCTTGGTCAAATGCTTTAGAGGGGCTAGAAAAGCAATCTCTTTTACCTCACCAATGCATATACATGGTAAGGCCCAAGCCAAAAGAAAGTCTAAACAATACGGGGGATTATCCCACAGCACCTGTAACATTGACTGATTCAAGAATTACTGGCCATGCAGATACTTAAATGATCAAAGCCTAAAAAATGAATTCCATAAATAAAGTAAACATAATACTGCTTTTCCGAACACAAAATGCAACATTACAGTCTTCCATTAATGTGGGTACAGAAACCGCTGCCCACAAAAAGAGAAAAAGCACTCAATCCAAAGAAACATAGAACTATCCTATATTATAGAAAGTTCAAAATACACCAAAAAACTCCTCACAAGCTGAAAACTTTTGGCCATTCCCGACACAAACAAACTCAGCCTAGTAAAAGAAACCAAGCACTTTACCACCGACATTCTTTCTCCTAGCCTCTTCATGATCCATGATACCAGCAGAAGTCGTCAACACAATATAACCAAACTGCAGTTTTCAGAAATATGTTTATGTCAGGAGGAAAAAGACTGTATAATTCTGAAAGAATAAATTAATGTAATTCACATCATAGTCCACTTTTAAATGGCTAAGTAACCAAAAAAACAAGTTTTATTTCAACAGGGCAAACCTAAGATATTTAATTCTTCCAATAGGTGCAAACAATAGAAATTTAATAACATTAACCTTTACACGAAGATTATAATACCCTAATCAGGACAATTTTCATAACTCTACAGTTTAATGAAGAACTAAAAAACACAGCCCCATCAAATTGAAGTTGGAATTTAACAACTAAGAAAGATCTTATCAAGACCCTCCTACTTATAGGCTCCATCATGATAAAACTAGTAAACTTCTTCAAACACATTTACAAAAAGGTTCTGATGCTAACCTGTCTTGAGGGGAGCAACCTTGCAGTCCAGCCTTCAATCTCTTTGACACCAACATCAAAACGAGGACTAATAACCCCGCACTTGTTTAGCCTTCCATTCAGTTCGACAACAATTTTGCCAGACCTGTGGTCATCAACATACTCGAACTCCCCAATGTAACCTATAGAGCAACACCAAAGAAGCAAAATGTAAACCTTTTAAAAAGAGTACAAGTACCACAAAATTTCAAAGTTGTCTACATCTCTACTATACCATGCTTCTGCATAACCAGAAGAAATTTGATGATAACTTTCGAGGATGGCCTGATCATGACCTGGCGCTTCCCCCTCTTCTCTGCATTGTACATGCTCTTAAGAGCATCGTTCAAAACACTCACTCGCACCATTGTTTCCGCTACATATTTGAATAATACATGTCAATGACAACAACAAATCTTTAGCAAGCAGACCAAATATGCTTGAAGCGACAATTAAAAAAAAGTTTGAAATTGCCCTTTTAAACTTTGGTTAGTCAAGTATAAAAACAATTTGCTTAACAATGGTCATCTAACATGTAATTCAAAAGCCCATAGTCAAGTTACCCATTAATCAATAAATAAACCTCTCACAAACCAATCACTTGGGAAATGGGTAGTAAAAAACCCAATCACTTAACATGGGTTATCCCAAATCTTACGTATAGTGCAACCTCATTCTAACTTGTTAAAATCCATGAATTCACTGCATCAATCCTCAAATCCAGCTATTACTAGAAGACAGAAATAGACCAACAAGCCAAAAACACGTGTAACATTCAACAGCAAAACAGAACAAAAACCATTGCAAGCATTAAACATCCACACCCATACATAAAAACACATTAGAATGGGCATTAAACCACAGTTTCAAAGAAGGCGTTCCCATTAAAAACCAATCATCAACAACCTATTCCTGTGGTCCCTCAAATGAATAGCCACAAATTCATCAAGATATTCCATCATGTAGCAAACGCAATATCATGCGGTCATCCACTCAGCCTAGCTCACTAATCCACTGATCAGCAAACCATTTTTAGATTGAAAAGATCTAGTTTTCTTGTTGATTTCCCACCACAAGCACATAGTAGTAACTAAAACCAAAAACCCAGTAACAAGAAACAAGCATGAGCGTCAAAAATGAAATAAAACCATGGATCGCACATATGTAAAAGAATTACAGAACGAACAGATCAAATAAAAAAAACTCAAACAGAAACCCGAGAAAGCATCGAAGTTCAAACACTTGAGGATTCGTTTTTGTTCGGTTCGTGCGTACCGTATAGGAAGCAGAGAGAGCCGAACAGAGGCGCCTCCAAGACCGAAGAGCTTTTAGGGTTTCTTGGGGGCTTTGAGAGAAGGCAAGTGTGGAAACCCTCGTGCCTATATGTGGTTTGCCAAAGACGTGAAATTACTAAGTTGCCCTCAAACTAGGGCTCTGACAGCTTGGGCCTCCTCTGTTGGCCCATAGTGCACTGATAAGAACATACACTCGGGCCGAAGATAAAGGGGCCGGGTTTAAATTTCCGACTGAGCCCAATTCTAGATGCCAGTCAATAGGCTAAAAACCACGGCGCTCATGATGGGCTGAGAACGCTTGCAAACCCTGCCTCACCTGAACATGTTTCTTTTTTTTTTTCTTTTTTTTTTTGTTTTTTAAGTCTGCCTGAACATGTTTGAATACTTTCTTCTTTTCTTATTTTATTTTATTTTTCTGGATATGTTTGAATACTTGAACATGAAGAATTCCGTAAGGTTGAGTTGATATTGGAACCATGTTGTGATCGGTGTTCTAAGACAAATTGTGCGCACTATCCCAACAAATGATATCATAGCTAATTTTTTTTTTGCTAATTCTATCAGAGTTAACTTAAAAAAAAAAAAACCTTTGATTTAGATTTTATACACACGTTCTTTGTGATTTCCAGCTATTGCATAATGCTTGTGTTAGATTTTGATTCCAACAACTCTAAGAATTTTGATTGATCTTTTTCGACTTAAAATATGTTTATTAACATATAAGGATCAGATCTGGAACGTTTCAAGTTAATAGGCCTTGTTTGACTAAGCTTTTTAGATAGTATTTTTTACTTTTTGGTTGTAAAGTATCCTTATGTGATATTAAGGTGAAAATAATTTTGAGCTTTTTGTTATTGTTTTGTGTTTAAAGTTATTTGTTAATAATTTTGCTTTTTTAAATAGAAAATAAAAGGTAAAGACAAAAAACATTACTAAATGAGACCAGTCCTTTATTACAAGTTTTTTATAAACTGACGTGAATTAATATGTCAACAACTAAACTACGGACAGTCATATAACAGTCCACATGACACATTCTATATTTACAAAATTGATATAACAGTCTACATGACATTTGCCACACCAGTCACTAAAATATAAACTCTCATATGACAATCCACGTGGTACTTATTTTCATAAAAATAAACTGCCTTGTAAATTTGTAATAAAAACTGTAGTATATATCCGAAGCATTTTCCTTATTCTTAAACCCACGAAAAATGGTTGTTGGAATTAATATGTTTAATTGTTTGTAGCGTTAATAAATATTGTTGTCAACTCGATTATAATTATTGTAAATTGGCCTCTAGATGATTAATTAATACTGTTACATTAAGGTTTGATTACCAACTTCAATATATTATATTATATAGAGTGATTAATATATTTGCATGGAAGAGTTCAATCTGGTCAACCATACACTATGATATTTCAAAATCTATCTTCACCATCTGCTTTTAATTTGGATTTTCCCGTCAAAACAGACAGAAAAATAAGAGTTGGTTTCCCAATCAGTAGACAAGAAAGGTGTTATCTTTCTTGTAGCTAGCCATTGTAGCACAATCCTCATGTGCCGTAGAGATTCCACATGGCATGCATATCCTGCATTGGTCACAACACAATTAGCTGACTTTTGGAATTAATTATTGAATTGACTAAATTAAGGAATGATTAACAAAGAATATATAACATAAGATGTAATAGAGATTTTGAGATAAGAACAAATTTGACGGCGTTTTAGGACGTAGATTGATAGTTATATGGGCATGATTAGACATGTTTAGAGCTTGAGAATACGGCATACTTCTTCAAAGAACAGAATCAAGACAGAGAGAAAACTTGCTTCTTGACTTTTGAGTTTATACGTGGTCAATCACTTTAAAATGCACTAAGCTAATCAACTAATTAATATTCAATGTTTGTTTGTTTGATACATTGTCGGGAGATACGCCTACCTAAGAGTATTATTAAGGTATTAAAACTTTTACTATAAATTAACGTGATAATTTATGTGATACTCATTATGTTGATCATTAAACAATTAAATTTGATTGTAACGAATGTGACAGTGCTATGTGGACAACAACATCAATTTGTAAGAGTACTTTTTCGAACTAAAAAATTTTAAAAAAAAAAATCTCATTAAAAACTTTAATTTTCACCTTTATATCATATGATAACATTTTTTCGAACAAAAACTAACTTTGTTAAACCATTCACTTTCTCAATCACTTTTGTTTTTTGTTTTCAAAATAAAAACGTTAACAAAATTTTAAAATACAAAATACTCACAAAATTTTAATTTTTTTTTTCTTTTATGTCACATCAAAATACTTTTTAAAACGAAAAACAAAAAACACCATTCGAAGTGCATTAAGAAATAAAACCTTTGTATTTCAGCAGGTGAATCTGTTCCTCTTATCTTCACCCTTAAACTGAGCATTTTAGTTCCATAGGTATCTTATACTTCCACTTTCATATTATGACATGAATATCTCGTAAAGTACTACATACAGGTAGTGTGTATATATATATATATATACAAAGAGGAGGTACCATCAGATGGATTACAGTTATAATGTGATAACTTAGGCTTTGTATATTTTGTTTTAATCAAATATAACATATATATCCTTGAGAAAAAGGTGCGTGCATCACCTGCCAAAGGGATCGATGATCGACTTCAATGGACTCACCTGAAAATCATCTAATTAACCATCTTAATTATTGGATTTCACATACATGAAACAATATTATAATTAATGAAAGCAATCAAATAAATAGGGTATTATCATTAATCACTCACCAACTGTTCCACCAAACTAATTAAGTGCAAATAGGTGGCCGGCCAGCTACAAATTGCCTTACTCGGTTACTCAAATAATCAGAAATCAGTCATTAAATCACTTCAACTATATATATATATATATACTGGAATGATTTTTATCGTAATGCATGTTCTATATATATATAAACAATTGATATGGGGTTACTGGAACAGGTAATTATAATATTCAAAGGAGACAAATTACTGTAGTTAAGTCACTTATATTGACTAGAATTGAGAACATACAATATGAGGAAAAGAAATACTCAAGATTTAAAAACAATAAAAAAAAAAGACCGAAATTAAATATATTTTTTAATAAATTTAAAGGCTAAAATTTTTGTTCAACAATTTTTTTTTTTGGGACAAGGGCTGGATGGGGCCATGGCTCCCACCCACCCTCTCTTGGTTCTGTCACTGCATGTTATATTAGAACCCCTTACAAATTTATGTGGCAGTCTATATGTTTGTCATGTGGCACAATATGGATGAAAAAATTAAACCCCCAAATTTTTGACAAATAAATATAATATTTTAGTAGTTGTCGTGATAAGTGTCGAAAAGACATATATGTGCATCAATTTATAAGAAAAGTATAGTAAAAGTTGTAATACCCTTAACACTCTTTCCTAATCCTTTGATCAACAATTGTTTAAAAAAAAAAAAAAATCTAAGGACTGATTGGCAATGCCATATCAAAAAAGTAGGATAAAAACGTNAATGTATAGTTAGCATTACTCAATTCATGTTTACGTGGCTGTATATTCCAATGAGTTAACTGTTAAATTCCCACTTATTTAATTTAAATATGAAGTGAATTATAGAAATAAAGTTCGAACTCATGACCTTAATCTATGAAAAAAATGTGAAATTGATCTCTGTAGTTGGCATAAATTACAGATCACTCCCTGTAGTATAAGAAAAAACTCAAAGATCTCTGTGGTTGGCCAAAATAACAAACCACTTTCTAAAACAAATTTTCGTCAGTCATTTTTATAGAAATCGTTAGCTTGTCACGTTAAACTAATAAGGTAGCACGCTATTGTTAAAATGATTAATTTGACAAACTAACGATTTAAGTTAAAATAATTAACGAAAATTTGCTTCAGGAAGTGATTTGTTATTTTGGCCAACCATAGAGACCTTTGAGTGTTTTCTTAGAGCATCTCCAACAGTCTATATAAAGGAACACTATTAGCTAAAGTTAGCTAATATGGCCATTTTTTTTCTTCCAACAGATTAGCTATAGACTTTGTAAAGTGGACAAAGTGCTATAGTGAATAGCACCATTCACTGTAGCACACTATAGCATTTGTTAAATATTTTCTCTCTCCATTCTCTATCTCTCTTCACTGAACCCAATAAAAAAAACAATAAAAAAATATTANAGTGTAGTGTATAGTTAGCATTTCTCAATTCATGTTTACGTGGCTGTAAATTCCAATGAGTTAACTGTTAAATTACCACTTATTTAATTTAAATATGAAGTGAATTATAGAAATAAAGTTCGAACTCATGACCTTAATTTATGAAAAAAATGTAAAATTAATCTCTGTAGTTGGCCTAAATTATAGATCACTCCTTGTAGTATAAGAAAAAACTCAAAGGTCTCTGTGGTTGGCCAAAATAACAAATTACTTTCTAAAGCAAATTTTCGTTAGTCATTTTTATAGAAATCGTTAGCCTGTCACATTAAACCAATAACGTAGCGCGCTATTGTTAAAATGACTAATTTGACAAACTAACGATTTAAGTTAAAATGATTAACGAAAATTTGCTTCAGGAAGTGATTTGTTATTTTGACCAACCATAAAGACCTTTGAGTGTTTTCTTATAGTATCTCCAACAGTCTATGTAAAGAAACACTATTAGCTAAAGTTAGCTAATATGGCCAATTTTTTTTCCTCCAACAGATTAGCTATAGACTTTGTAAAGTGGACAAAGTGCTACAGTGAATAGCACACTATAGCATTTGTTTAATCTTTTCTCTCTCCATTCTCTATCTCTCTTCACTGAACCCAATAAAAAAAACCAATAAAAATATTGAAAATAATATTTTAAAGAAAATAAAGAGGGAGTTAGATAATCTGCTGGAGTTTGTGTTGAAAAATGAGTAGGTAAAATAGAGAAAATAACTTTTTGAGTAGCTAAATTACATACAACTGCTGGAGATACTCTTATACCACAGGAAGTGATCTGTAATTTAGGCCAACCACATTAATTAATTTTGTATTTTTCTCTTAATTTATTCTGATACCATGTTAAACTACTATTTATCACAAAAGTTTAATATAATAAAATAAATAAATTTAATCATTTAATTTATATTTTAATGTCAATGTCCCCACCTAGGATATATGATACTAGCTACATGTGACATTGATTAGTGCCAAGCAGTTGAAACAAGTTACCCATGTACATTAATTTGAGTCTCTATCCCTTATCAAGTTAATCCCAGAGTACTTTTATGTTTTGACTAGCAATTATTATAATATACTTGCATGGACATAATCATTAATGTATTATGTAATATTATTAATTGAGAAAACATAGTCAAATTAAGTGAAAGCGAAATGAAACAGATTATTGGCTAAGTTAGAAAGCCGCCCTCCTTTTCTATCACATGAGTTACCTGGACGTTTTCTATTCCTTCAAGCAATAAATAAGATTGTGAGCACCGATTTCCCTTTGAATGGAAAGAACCGTTGTTACACTCAAACAAACCCTACAAGTCCCACCCTCACAACAAATATTCTCATCAAGAAAATTCTTTACACGAGGTCCTTTTATTCTCCTCCTTCGGCCAGAAGAAACAGAGCAGCTCTTCACTCCAATATTTCAGATCACAGGTGAGGAACTAATCAGCTTTACATGGCATTATATATTATGAAGGCTTAACCATGTTAAAAATTTTGAATTCCAGCAACGTTAAGTTTCTTCTTGGCTGTCGGTCGAATGTACACATATTATGGTTTCGTTTCATTTTCTGTTTGATTTCTTAGATTACGTAAACACCCTCCATGTTCCAATGCAGAAACCCATGTACTCTTTCTCTCTGTTTCAAGCATGGCCTCGTCATTGAAAGGCCTCAATTCCTGTTTCTTACAGTCTATATATATATATATGCGTGGTTCTTCGAAAACATATTATGAAATTAAGCCCTTATTTTAGCAAGTTTTATTTTCAATACGTGACTCATTATTTTGGAATTAACTTTGAAGGCGCGGCTTCTACCAAGAGAATCTGATCAGTCTGAGAATGAGGGATGCTCTTCTTCAATCGGTGTACCCACAGCTTTACAGCTTTGGTAATGAGATATTTATGGAGACTATAGACTTTTTGACGTCATTTCTCGGTTCAAAACAACTGGCTTTTGATGATGAAATGAACAAAATTTGTTTGACTATTCAATAACTATCAATGGCCGTATTCGATTGATTGATCCTTTTTTGTTTTTTCATCAGGTAACAATTATGAAGTCCAGGTGCCAAATTTGGACGTCTCTATGCAGATGGATAGCGAAAGGTAAGAGTTCTTTGTATCCATTATTATAATCCAAAAGAATATTTAAAAATAAATTATTATTGAAATTTGGAATAAGTCAGATCGAAGATAGAAATCAAATGTGTTAGAGTATTCATTAAACAATTAAATTATGTTTTTTTTTTAAGTTTTTTGAACAAGAAATATATCATGCATAATAGGAGTCTTGAATTAGAATCCAATATCCATAATTCACATGTTAAGTCTCACTTTAATGTAATCGAACATTTATGGACACACTATTGTTTTAGGTTGGATTTAAGGATTTTTGTCTTTTTGATATACGTACAACATTACTCAAGATTATAGATTTTAAAAGATTTCAAATTTTTGTAAGATTGAACAGCTTTTTTTTTTTTAACTCATTAGCCTGCATTTAGAAACGACACCTTTTATACGTATAACACGGAGTAAGAGCCCCCACACTCTAAACCCTACGATTGATGACAGTAGATTCCAATTCATTTCACTATTCAAGAGTCAACACTAAAAACCAAAAAATATACTCATCCAAAAAGAAAGTGGGCCTGAACAAATTTTAACTGTTCATTGCATGTGCAATCAAGAGATCTTCACTACCCTGGATGGGGGGGGATCTAAGAAAATTATAAAGAAATCTCAACCACTTGTGTCAATATTACTGCATTGTTTGGTCCACTCTAATAGTGTTTTTTTTTGGATAGAAATCTCAACGGCAGTGGCTTTTGCATGAAATCCATAGCATTCAACAATGATCACCTCCAGCTGAGAAATGGATGCTATGCACTTCCTTTTCGGTCCCTGATTAACCATACCCATCAATCAGGTTTGGTGAATTTCCCTATCTGTCATCAGTCTTGGGAACATATTTTCTAGTCCGGCCTAATTTCCTTGCCTTTATTCTTCCACAGGCTAACTACTCTAAGCTACATTTTTGTATTTTATTGCATACCTGCACAGTATATTAAGAACCAAAAGACTAAATCAACCCTTTTTTTTTATGACAGGTTCTCAATCTGGTCCCTCAAGCCGTGCTGACATTCCGCAGCAGTCAATGTTTCTAAGCCATAAATCTCTAAATCCACAATTTGAAGCAGTAAATTCCCTTTCTTTATTATTAGAGTAATGCTTATCTTTCACATTTATTTATTATATTTATTTTATTCTAGCTAACGTTACGTCGTATTTTAAGCAATTCTTTTAAGTGGTTGACAAAAGAAACAGCTCACGTAACCCGATATGAAGTGGGTCTAACAAATGGGTGTAAAGAATTACTCTTCTTGTTATAACCAGAATTATGACTTGTGAATTGTGACAATAGTATTAATGGCTTTAGGTTTATGCAAACTAATTAAAGCCCTACTTGAAAAGGATAAAATTTTCTTTTAAATTGGGCCGAAAAAAATAACTTAAATACAATATATTAAATTAACAATTATCTTTAAAGCAAGTGATTGTCATATGCATTTTTAATAGGACTAACAGATGTACATGTGTTCTCATATTCATTTTAAAAATGCAAGTAAAAATCAGGACAAATATACATTTAATAGGCATGGTTTGAGAAATTTGTTCAGCTTAAGAATTATGTTCATTCATTATGTATTTTTAAAGATCTTTAATTTTCTTTTTTCTTTTTTTCCTTTGGGATCCACACATATAGAGAGAGTCAAGGTGTAATGTGTCCCATTCTCTGAAAGGTAAATTAAAACTGAATCACTGAAATTGATGAAATTTTTGCGTTGACAATCTTAATTTTCAAGATAATCTTATTCATGGTCAATCGTAGTTAAGAAAAAAAGGAAAAAAAAAAAAAAAAAAAAGAGGTTAAGTCATTTCAATTAATAGCCAATTAATGTATTTTTTCTTAATGATCGATATATAAAATAATTATAATCCTTACAAATCCAACATGCACTTAATACGGATCGATCAAACTTTGAACCATCTCCTTAGACTAGAAGAAGAGAAGTCTAAATACAATACAAATGGTGACAAGTAATTAATGTCCTTAATTAATTAATTAGTCGGTATTATATCTCGACTTTGATCTCTAGAATATAATATTGGATGAATTAAGTGAACATTCATTTGGGGACTGATGGCGATGACTGCTAATCTGCTATTCTATTATCATGATATGATCGTGGTAGATCTTAGAACAAAATTAATTCTTGAAGAAAATATCCCCCCCATCCCCCCCCAAAAAAAAGACAAGAAAAAGAAAAAGACTATACGCATTTATGGGTTTGTTTTTTCAGGACTTGCAGGCCATGCCAAATGGAAGGAAACGTCCAATTGAGGTCGATGGCGTCTTGCCCAAAAGAGGAACCGATATGGTTGGCAATATGACGGCATCGAACGAGTGGAAGAAGACTAAGAGAAACAAGGCCACAACTTCTAAACAACAATGGCAACATGAAGTCAGAGGACATATCCAAGAAGTAAGTGAATTGATATATATACCTAAAAAATATATGACTGCTGTTATGTTATTACAATTTTTATTACAATTTTTTTTTTTTTTTTTAAACCGACGTGAGAGTATCACCATATGACAATTTACACGACACTTCTTACGTTTACAAACTGATATCGATCGGTAACCATGCATTTACGCGCGTACACTTCAACTAATAAAGTATGATCAGCTGCTACAACACTATCTAACGCTCATTTTAATAACATGTGTTCTCTACGTGAGATTGCTCTTCGTTGAAAATTAAGCCTTTCTCTTTATGTTCACAGGTGCATACTCCTGCGAGGAGAAGCCAAAAGCTCAGTGACAAGATCACAGATCTTCAAAAGTTGGTCTCCCCATACGGCAAGGTTAGCAATTGTGACTCGGGATGATGGTTAACGTTAATAAATAGTAATTTCCCGAAATCAATATATATATACTAGAACTTTAAAGCAAACGAAGCTAGAGTTTTCAATTTATTGCAGACTGACACTGCATCAGTTCTTCAAGAGGCATCACTTTCTATCAAGCTACTTCACAAACAAATTCAGGTATAACTCTTCTCGCCTATATAAACCATGGTAAACTTTAACATAATCAATTGTCAAAGAGCCAGAGAGGGGATAAAAAAGAGAAAAAAGGGTAACGAGAGGAGTTAAAAAAACAAAAATGAAAAGCTTGTTTAATTGATTGTTGCTTCCTACTTACTTCGTTTGCTGTTTTAATTATCACACATATATGTTGCTAAATTTATAATTATCTAAATGTTTAAGCTTAAGTTTATAAAACATGAAAAATTTAATCATTAATTAATATTTTAACATTCTCTTATATGTGTGCTCAAACTCTCCAGCCACCCAGCGTATGTAATATATAATTGAAATTAAATAAACTATGGATTGACAATTTAAATTCAAGATATTTGATATAATACAATGTTAAATTATTACTTATTCTAAAATTTAAATTAATAAAAAAAAATTATTAGTTTAATTAAGGATAGAAATTTTAATAACATTAATAAGAAAACATGCACTTTTTACATGCTTAAAGGACACATATCATTTTTAAAAACTGGTTTGTAAGAATTTTTTACAAACTTGTTTATAGAAAATTTATGTTTTTTAATTAATATTTTAACTCGCATTTTTAATGGTTTTATTTTTTTGATGGACCGAAACAGAATTTGTTCGAGATGCTGAGTAGCTCATACAAAAGTGTTAGAGCTAGTCAACAGCAGGTAGATATGCATGGCAGTAATTTTATTGAGAAGCAAACTCATAACTGTTTTTTATTTCCATAAGATGATATTATTGTTATGTTCTTCCTCTAATCAACCCTTTTTTGTTTACAAAATGGAAATTCCAACAGGAAATTGGAGAAGAACAAGTGGACCTAAGGAGCAAAGGGCTTTGCTTGGTTCCTGTGTCATTTACTCACAAAGTCAAAATGGAAAGCCCTGATGATCATCATGCATTCATCATGCTCGGTGATGGAAACCCATTATAAATAGCTAGAAAATGTCTAATTCTACACCATAAATATCTTTCTTTACTCTAAACTAAACTTTAATTCATAAATGGTGTGGACTTTGAGAGAATCCTAACATCAAGCGAATGTGTTTTTATTGCTTGATTAAATTAAGCTTAATTTAGAACAATTAAGGTATGTAAACAAACTGGCTTCCTTTTATTTTCCCAGATAGAAGAGTAGCTACCCAGAGCTAGCGTTTTACTTATATCTTTTTCTTTCCTTATGCTGTTTCTTTTGTTCTTATTGATTTGTCGAATATGTAAGCATTGACAGCCACAAAATTAAACACAATAAGGTTCACGAGGTCATAATTAGACAAATATTTTACAACAAAAATGGGAGGGTTTCAATTTTTGAATAAGAGATATTATCTCCGTTTATATAATTATTGAAGAACCGGTTGATTGCAAGGGGGAAGAATATCAAGCTAGAAAATGACCTTGTTGGTGTTCCGACCGACGGGACACTTCAATACTTAAGTTGGAATTGGAGTAAGAAATGTGATGAGCTTGCTAAATCTTCTTTTAGGGTGTATGAAGGAAAAAGGTAATTACCAAAAAAAAAAAAAAATCTACAAACTTGTTGAAACAAGTAAGAAGTAGAGATACCACCAAGGTGGTAGTCCAGTTGGTAAAGCAGCAGGGGATAAGGTTCGAATCCCCCCTTCCTTTCTTCCTAGTGGTCACGGGTTCGAACCCGCTTGCGGTAGTAGTCCGCGAACCAGATGCTACTAAGAAGGGGCTTTACTAACTTGCACTTTGGTGGGGCTGTGGTGACGGGCTCGCCTCCAGGCAGTAGCTTTGGCTCAAACCGAACATTCTACAGCGGGTGGGAACCCCAATGGTCACGCCCATGGGGGGAAATTACACTGATCGCCCCTTCCCGCCTTATCATCTAGGAAAGAAGTAAGAAGTAGAGATGTGTTTTGGGGTGCTCTTTGTTTTTTTTTTGAAAAAATGTTTTGATGTTATATAAATAAATAATTTGTGTGTTTTAAGATATTTGTTAATATTTTTTACTTAAGAACATAAAACAAAAGACAAAAAAGCAAGCAGAGACTTAAATTATCAATCAAGAAACATATAGCAAGAATTAAACCCAATTGACCATCAGGAATTTATTCATGATCATCAACTATCAAGCAACAAGGTAATGAAAAGGGACAACTAAACTATTTTGAGTACTTTCTTTTATATGCTTCTTCTCTCTCTTATTTTAAGAGAGAGAACCTCTCAACCAAAGGTTGAGTTTCTACCTCCCCAGTGAGGTTTTGCTTCCGCCTTGTGCCGCTTTTTTGGAAGAGGAAAGATCTCTTCCTTCCTTTCTCTTTTTCTCCATTTTTCTAGTAGTTTTTTTTTTTTTTCTCAAATATTGTAGATCTAGCTAGTTCCTTCCTCATCGCTAAGAGTGTACAAGCGATGCGGTAATTAACCGCTTATTACCGAATAACTGGATAAACCAAAAAATTGAAAATAACTATAACTAGATAATTGGCTAGACCAGTTGTGGTTGTGGTTGTTGATTTTGAAAAATCGGTTATTAACCGGATAACTGGACTTTATATAATAATAATAATAATAATAATAATATATAATAATTTAAAAACTAATTATATAATAATTTTTTCAAGGCATCTTCATGAGGGGGAAGCCCCCTCATGAAGATGCAGCAAGTCCCTGCAGTAGGGAGCTAGGAGCATTGTGTCTTGTGAGAGAGAGAGAGAGAGAGAAGAGAGAAGAAAAGAAAAAAGAAAGAAAGAAAGAAAAAATATAATAATTTAAAAACTAATTATATATATAATTTTTTCAAGGCATCTTGATGAGGGGAAGCCCCCTCATGAAGATGCAGCAATTCCTGCAGTAGGGAGGCTGGAAGCATTGTGTCTTGCGAGAGAGAGAGAGAGAGAGAGAGAAGAAAAGAAAAGATAAAAGAAAGAAAGAAAGAATATGAACATTTTCTTGTCCCACATATAATATAAACAAAACTTTTCTCAACCCTACTTTTTTAAAAATGCTATTTGGACATTTGTGGGCATAGCTTTTCAAGTTGGTTTAGGCTTATTAATGGGACGAAATAAAGTCTATTATTATGGTTTTGACATTTGACTCATATAAGCTCACGCAGACCGATGAAAAGTAATTAAAAATAAATTTTTTATGACCCATAACATCAAAACCAGTTACCAGTTATTAGCAACTGTAACTGGGGTCTCAGTTACGAGTTGTGATTGCTAAAAATCGAATAATCGGAGACTCTAATTACGGTTGCGGTTATTACCCAATAACTATAATCAGTTGTACACTCCTACTCATCGCTGCCAGCTACCTTCTCTACCTCCCCGCTCACCATCTCCACCACGTCACTCGTCGAAATGGGTTTGGCTCTGAAATTAGCATTTTTCAAAGCTAGATCTACCTTTCTTCACCTTTCTTTGCCTCCTATGCTCTCACTCAACGTCTTCTCCGGCTCCCCGCCGATGCCAGTCGCTCCATTGGCTGACGTCATGCGCAAATCTTTGCCATCCTTTATAAGCCCTTGCCTATGCTAGATCTATTGTTATTTGGGTGTTTTAGTAGTTGTTTTTATATAATGTTTTGTTGGTTTTTCAGTTTTTTTTTTTTTTTTTTTTGTTTTTCTTCTTCTCCTTTTTAGGCTGTTGTCTCCTTCATATTTTGTTATATTATTTTCTAGTGGGGACTTTGCCTTCCAGCTTTTGTTTTGTTGGTTTTGTTTGTTGTGGTGTGACTACTCATTAGTGGCTTCTTTTTAGCCTTTTTCGATGCCGGTTTGATTGTGGTTCTTTTTGCAAGGGTTTGGAAGGTTTTATTCTTGAGCCTTTTGCCTTGCCTTTGTCAGCAATCCTTTGTGAATGTTTCTATTCCTTTGAGGGGCTTGATTATTTACTTGACTCATTTTTGACTGTTTCTTTATTCTTTGGTTATTGTACTATCTTCTGGTTGTTTCGAGGCTGATGTTTGAGTTGCCTACCCATTTTTTTTGTTTATTATTGATGTAATTCCCTTTCCCAATTTGATTTTTTTTTTTTGTTTTTAAAAGGAATTGGAAAAAGGAAAAGGATACGAGAATTTTGGATTGGGCCAAAACCTTTCCAAACAAAATGGGCTGGGTCCACAACTGCAAAAGGCGTCGTACGAAGCCCAATAGCCCACAGTAACATAGCCCCATTGCGTGACGCGAAAGCCCATCTCACCCCCTCACCGTACATGACGTGGCACCAGATCAGTGGGTTAACCCTCGTCACCGCGCCTACAGCCGTTACGTTAGCAAGAAGCACCAAACTTGAAGAGCCTTTCCTCATTTCCCATCCATCTATCTTTACCCCGTCTCTCTCTCTCTCTGTCTCTAAGCCCTAGATTTTCTCCTCCTTTCTCCTCCGATATTTTCTCGGGAAAAAGAAATGGTGAGTACTTTGACTACTTCACTACAGAGCTTCTTTCTAATGACTAATTTATATTTTGATTTTAGTATTTATTTTCTCTTTTATTTTTTTTTCTTGTGTTGGATCTGTAAGATTTTTGTTAGTTTGTGTGGAATCTCTGGGTCTTTTGAGTGGATTAGGAGTTTAGTTAGGGTTTGTGCGGTTACTGTTCTGAACTGACTCTGATTTGATCATTGGTTTGATTTTTTTTTTTCCTTTAACCCTCTGGTCTTCGTTGCCAATTTGATCTGTTTGCTTATGTTTTTAGTTGGTGACGATCAGATGCAATATGTTCTATGCACTTGTATGTGTATGTATGTATTCTGTTTGTGTGTATCTACGCGCGCGCACACAGGGAATATTTGATGGCTAATCTCAAGTCGGTTGATTGTTCTGTGAGTGTTTTTGTGCTTAATGAATTGCTGTGGCACATGGGATTTTTCCTAGTTTGTTCTGCCTAGCTTGATAGTTGATAAATTCTGACCACTTTTGATTTTTTTTGTGTAACTGTGGTTAATTTTATGATAAATTAGTTAAGATTGGGAAATAATGTGGAGTGTTATATATAAGTTGATTTGAAACTAGAAGGACCAGAAGCAGTTTGTGAGTTTGATGGGAAAAGTTAGAAAATAAAGTTGATATGAGAATTGCAGTGAATGTTAGGAGGTGGCAAAAAGGAATAAGGATCTTGCATTGTTGTTGATGTATTTGGTTGGTCATTATGGGATTTTTGACTGGTGGATAATGTTGCAAGTTGTTTAATTATTTGGGATGAATTTCAGAATTTGTTTGTTATTATTATTATTTTTGATGACCGGGAACCCTCAAAGATAAGGCCATTTCGTGGACCTACTCAAACAACAATTAAACAAGTTTAATTGTTCATGAAGAATTGGTGGGGGGTGTAGACTGGGAACTTTTTGCTGATGTTTAGTGTGGAAATGTAGATTTCAGATAGTTGGTAGTTGATACGTGCTTGTTTTTCATCCAATCTTGCAGGCAAACGCAGCATCTGGGATGGCTGTACATGATGACTGCAAGCTAAAGTTTTTAGATCTGAAGGCTAAAAGGACTTACCGCTTCATTGTTTACAAGATTGAAGAGAAGCAAAAGCAGGTTGTTGTGGAGAAACTTGGTGAGCCAGCTGATAGTTATGAGGTTTTCTCTGCAAGCCTTCCTGCTGATGAGTGCCGATATGCTGTCTATGACTTTGATTTTGTGACAGAAGAGAATGTCCCGAGGAGCAGGATTGTTTTCATTGCTTGGTAATATATATTTAGTGGTTCAAACTTTACAATGTTTTTCATCTTCCATTATCTGATATGTTGTTTATTCTGCTTTGTGTGTTGACTGATTTCTTAAATAATATATACGAAGGTGCCCTGATACTTCAAAGGTGAGAAGCAAGATGATTTATGCAAGCTCCAAGGACAGGTTTAAGAGAGAGTTGGATGGTATTCAGGTAGAGTTGCAAGCTACTGATCCTACTGAGATGGGCCTTGATGTTATTAGAAGCCGCACTAATTGAATGTAAAGTGCCCGCTATGCAATGGAGATCTCTCCAACTATCCAGTTCAATGTCTATAGGTGGTGGAAATTTGAACTTGCTTTAATACTATGATAATGGCTTGGTTTTTTTTTTTTATTGTTACATTTAAAACATGGTGCATCGTTATCTGTTGTTTTATTGGCTTATTACTGTTGGTGTGAATTTATACACACTGATTATATCCCGGATTATGAGGGTACATATCAATTTCAGTTGTTTGCTTATGTGAGCCCTATATTGTATTGTAGATCAGGCTATTCTTTTGCCTTTCCTTATACTGAATGGATTCCATGGTTCCCTTTTCGTAAAATTGAATGCCTTTACCTATTTTTATGGTTTGTTTGTGCGACATTGAAAGTGTTGCTAATGTGTTTCACCATAGTCTCAAGATGTGTTTTCATCAATTGCCCCTAGGGTGGATCTCTACTGATCTTGGTATTTTGAAGTTTTGAACCCCTTGTTTGTTCTTACCCGCCGTAGGTGGTTGAAATATTCTGTTGATCAGTTTTATCTGTGGGAATACGATGAGAAGCTTTAAGCATCTCTCTTTGCCATCAAAGCTATGGTCTTATGGATAGCGTTGTGATCTCCCAACCCATAAACATGATCAACCAACACAATCTGTTCCTGGCCTAGTTCGATCTTTTTAGCTCTCTTTGATCCACCAAGGGTCATTTGCAAGATTTGTAGTTCCATTTATAAGATTTTGCGGATAAAGTTTTCCTCTAATCCAATTAGAGGAATTTTATTAAACTGACATGTTTAAAATATATGTGGTGATCTTAACGTGTAATTTTAGAAAGGGGGTGGCTTCCCTCCTATTGGAGAGCCTTTTATTTCCTCCCATTTTAAATGGCCATGCTACAAGTAATGCTAAATGTTATTTTTGTATCTGTATTTAGGGGTGTACAAGTTCACCGCGTACCGCGTACCGACCGTGTACCGACCGTGTTTCGACCGTCTTCGACCGCCTACCGCCCACTGGCGGTCGGTAGGCGGAAGAAAAAAATTTCTTCCGACAATTGTCGGTCGGTAGGCGAAAATGGTTTTGTACCGACCGCCTACCGATTTTAACCGACTTTAACCGACATTTACATTTTGATAATCAATATAATTGGAAATGAGAAAAATTCACATTTTGAAAAATCTAATCATATTGTGCCACATCACTTTGTAAGAGTTTTTTTGTAAAAATTTTTTAAAGTATTTTATGATGTCACTATGAGAATGTAAATGACCGACCTAATAGGTTTGTGAATGTTGATTATGAGAATGTAAATTTGAAACAGGTTTTTATATTATTGGGTCATATTATATTTTAAAAATATCCATAATTTTTTAAAATGGTCATATTAGAAACCCTATTTTTCGACCCAAAAAACGAATAGGCTACAAGGCCATAACCTAAAAAATTGGCCCAAAAAGTGCATGAGCCACCACAGCCGAACAAAAAATTTGACCCGATTTAACCGACATTTCCGACCGTCATTACCGACAAAAGTCGGTAATGTCGGTAGGCGAAACAAGCCCACATGCGGTAAAGTCGGTACAATTTTCGACTTTACCGATTGTGATTTGGCGAAAGACGAAAATGCTATTTTCGATACCGACTTAACCGACGAACACCCCTATCTGTATTACTCTAAAAATGATATAACTTTTAAAATTATTATTGAATCATAATTTAATATTGATCTATTATAAATTTAATAGTGATATATCATAGATTTTAAAAGTTTTATCATTTTTGGAGTGATACAAAAAGGACATAAGAAAACATTTAACATTACTTAGATGTCCCATTTAAATTTAAAAATACATGTTAAAATTACATATTTTATTAAAAATTGAAGAAAAAATACATACATTTTGAACAAATGTTAGTTTAATAAATTGTTCCTTCAATCTTTACACTGTTGCCATTCGTTTTTAACTACGGACTTCTTTATGATGCAAGCTCTAAACAAAATAAAGAAAAGTATATTGGTTGACATTGTTTTTTTTTTTGACATTTTTTTCAATAAGAAGGTTTTATCTCAAATCTAACTTGTTATTATCTTCTTCAACACGTATCATTTTCTCATTATCAATCTATTAACTAATTAAAAATAATAATCTAATCAATCTCAAGACTTTTAGAAAATATAAATTTATGCTTTTATTTTTTAAAGGGACAACTTTGAATATTGTATTAACTACGAGTTTGACCAAAATTAGCAATGCTTGTTTGGATGCACAATTTGATAGTTAATTCAGATTTCATTTCTCTATGCGTCATAAAGGAAAAGACCTTGTCTATTATATATATATATCAAACAGTAAAATCGTGAAACTTAGCACCTAGATAGAAAGATGATCCATGTTTGAAAGTGTTGATGCGAGGAACATCTACAGTGACATTATGACGCCTTCTAGAAATGAGCTTTATTTACACCTGCAAAAGGGCGGGGTTATTAAAAGGCTTGTAATTCGGAGACCAAAGGCATTATGAGGCTCAAGTCAATAAAAGCCCATGCTGAGGGAGAGAGAAGGCTAGTAAAAAGCGTGAAGAGAGTCTCCCTGAGCGCATGGTAGTGTGTGAGAGATATATAGGAGACTGCCTAAAACTTAGCACCACTATCCCACATGGGTACTGGTGCATCCCATAGTAGGTCTTGGACTTAGTCATATGTGCATCTTTTTAGGCCTATTTGAGCACTTTTAGCGATCAGTTCTTAGAGGCTGGTTGGTATGAAATATAGTCCTCTAGTGGTCCTCCAATTTCTTGAATGACTTGCATAGTAGTCGTTCATAGAAATTTGTCTTGTGCGCCCTCGAGAAAGATATATAAACACACTTGGAACAAAGAAGAGCCATTGAAATCTAAATCTTATCATTATGTTATGTTTAACATTAAAGTCTCATAGAGAGAATGATCAGGTACATTGGGACTGAGACACAGCAAACTCCTATGGGAGACAGTAGTAGGGAATTTTCCACAATGGGCGTAAGTCGAACGGAACAATATCGCATGGAAGTAGAAGGCCTGCTGATCGTGATCTTCGTTTCCGGAAAAAGAAACAATGACGGCATTTGGGGAAATTTCAATATTACAAAGTGATTACACCTTTTTATTTCCAAAACTCCCAAGGTATGCATATAAATTATAATCCAAACCTTAGAAATTTTAGTGGGAACCCAATAACTTCAGCCACACCATTAAAGGGGTGTATGAAAATAACGATAAGAGCAGTATGCATTCAAAGAACGATGAGAGTGAACTATACACTACATAGACCATACCATGCACTCGCAGCAACTGCTTCACAAATCCCATCTTTACCCTCCCACAGTTCAACAAATTACACCCATTACCTTCGTCTCCTTTCGTCATGCAAGTACCTCAAGTCACTGCTTCAAGTCCATGGCCGTTTGATAGTCTCAGGCCTCGGAGAAGACCACGTCACACTTTCCCATCTTATCAATTCCTACTCGTTGTTTCACAAATGTGATTTGGCTCGCTCCGTTTTTGAATTCACGCCGAACCCATCTGTTACTCTGTGGAATTCAGTGATAAGAGCTTATGCGAGGTCAAACCAATGCAAGGAGGCTCTCAATATGTACCATAGCATGTTAGGGAAAGGACGTGAACCTGACAAGTATACCTTTACTTTTGTTTTGAAAGCTTGTACTGGTGCGTTAGACTTGCAAGAGGGTGTCCTGGTTCACCGTGAAATTGCCCGGAGGCGACTAGAATGTGATGTGTTTATAGGGACTGGTCTTGTTGATATGTACTGTAAAATGGGTGATTTGAAAAGTGCAAGAGAGGTGTTTGATTGTTTGCCGAAGAAGGATGTGGTGACTTGGAACACAATGATTGCAGGGTTGTCACAAAGTGAGGATCCTCGTGAGGCGTTGGGATATTTTTGGAGTATGCAGTTGGGGGGTGTTAAGCCCGACTCAGTGAGCTTGTTGAACTTGGTTCCAGCTGTTTCAAGTTTAGCAGATATTGATTCTTGTAGGTCCATTCATGGATATGTGGTTAGGAGGGATTTTCGTTCTGCTGTTTCAAATGGGTTGATAGATATGTACTCCAAGTGTGGAGATGTAATAGCTGCTCGCCTGGTTTTTGATCAGATGTGGGGGCGAGATGATGTGTCATGGAAGACAATGATGGCAGGCTACGTGTTTAATGGGTTTTTCCATGAGGTTTTGAAGTTATTTGTTAGGATGAAAGTAGAGAATCTTAAGATAGATAAGTTGTCTGCTGTAAGTGTTCTATTGGCTGCTGCAGAGATGAGAGATCTAGAGAAAGGGAAGGAGATCCATGATTTTGCTATACAACAAGGGATTGATTCTGATGTTTTGGTTGCTACTCCTATCATGACCATGTATGCAAAGTGCGGAGAATTAGAGAAGGCCAAACAATTGTTTAAAGGACTTCAGCGGAGGGATCTAGTTGCTTGGTCTGCGTTTATATCTGCTTGTGTCCAATCTGGTTATCTCGAAGACGCATTGTCTCTATTTCGAGATATGCAGAATGACAATATGAAGCCAGAGAACGTAACTATGCTGAGTATCCTTCCAGCATGTGCAGAACTGTCGTTTGTAAGATCAGGCAAAAGCGTGCACTGCTATGCTATTAAGGCTGACTTCCATTCTGTTATTTCAACAGGAACAGCCCTAGTATCCATGTATTTGAGATGGGGATTATTTACTTCGGCACTGAACATTTTCAATAGAATGCCTTGTAAAGATGCCGTGACATGGAATGTTCTAATAAATGGGTATGCACAGATTGGTGACCCATACCATGCGATGGAAATGTTCCGTAAATTACAGCTATCTGGAATACACCCAGATGCAGGAGTCATAGTGGGTTTGCTCCATGCTTGTTCTGTTTTAAATGAGCTACATCAAGGCACCTGTGTTCATGGGCAAATTATAAGGAATGGATTTGAATCTGACTGTCCTGTAAGGAATGCTCTCATTGACATGTACGCAAAATGTGGACAGCTTTCCTCAGCTGAATTCTTGTTCTACAAAATGGAGTTTGCGAAGGATGAAGTATCTTGGAATGTGATAATTGGAGGATACCTACAGAACGGACATGCAAAGAAAGCTATGTCCGCCTTTTTCCTGATGAAATTGGAGAACTTTCGGCCTAACATAGTCACATTTGTGAGTATCCTTCCAGCAGTGGCATATTTGGCTGCCTTATGTGAAGGCATGGCTTTTCATGCCTGCATTATCCGGATGGGATTTCTGTCTAATACACTTGTTGGGAATAGTCTTATTGATATGTATGCTAAATGTGGGCGGCTTGATTCTTCAGAGAAATGGTTTAGTGAGATGGGAAACAAAAACACAGTTTCATGGAATGCAATGCTTGCAGGGTATGCAGTGCATGGGCAAGGGGACAATGCCATTGCACTTTTCTCGCTAATGCAAGAGAGTCGTGTCCAAGTTGATTCTGTGTCCTTCATAAATGTTTTGTCTGCTTGTAGACATGCAGGTTTGATAGACGAAGGAAGGAGAATTTTTGAGTCCATGCGTCAAAAACACCATCTTGAACCAGAGCTGGAACACTACGCTTGCATGGTAGATCTTCTAGGACGTGCTGGGTTGTTTGATGAGATATTAATTTTGATAAGGAAAATGCCGATGGAGCCCGTTGCTGGAGTTTGGGGAGCCTTATTGGGTGCTTGTAAAATGCATTCGAATATCAAGTTGGGAGAAGTTGCGCTACAACAGCTTGTTAAACTTGAAGCTGAAAACCCAACGAATTACGTTGTATTATCAAGTATATTTGCTGAATGTGGTAGGTGGGGTGATGAGGGCAGCACAAGGTCTAGGATGAATGAGTCTGCGTTGAAGAAAACCCCAGGATGTAGTTGGGTTGAGATAAAAAATCCAAGGTCCATGCATTCAGAGCCGGTGACACTTGCAATTTGAACATGCTTCTGCTGTGAGAGTAATTCTCTTAGAAAGATGAAAGGGGAATATGTGCCTAAGAGGAGCTATGTATGTATGACTTACTAGAGGCAAAAAAAAAAAGAATAGAAACCATTTCCTGCCAAATTTGTGTCCAGGAAAATAATTTTCCTATATTTTTGTTTCTTGAAGGCAGTTGTGAAGAAAACAAAAATGGGTAACGTTAGTAGAAGTTTGAGGCATAGAGGGGATGATATATATGGTATATCTGGCTATAGGGTTTGATATATATTATAAATTTAAAGATATAGGTAAGTCTTCAACAAAGGGTCCATAGCTCAGTGGTAGAGCATTTGACTGCAGATCAAGAGGTCACCGGTTCGAACCCGGTTGGGCCCTGTTTCTTCTTATTTTTTTCACTCTTTACTTTTTGTTCTCTACGCACGCTCCGCCTTTCAATCTGGATCCGAGCCTTTACCTCCACTCCTCAGCTCCACCTGATTATTCCAACGTCAACGACGGCAACATTAACACCACCAAAACCAAACCCACAAAAGAACATGGTAATTAAAATATTACCATGAGAAATTGACGTTAAAGACTATGACGTGTTAAACTCCCATTTCCCAAAATGCTTCAACCCTCTTTTGCTCTTTGAGATAACCCCTTGTTTGATTTTTCTTTTTATTTTCTTTTCCTTCAATGATTTTTTCTTCTCAGATAGATTTTCCTTTCAATCATTTGCTTGTAGAAGTACTCACTGAGTCACTATCACTGACCAAACTCATACCTTTGTCCAGTCAAATGAGATGTGAAATTTCCTGAAGGATGCGATTATATCAATAAATTTTGCAAAATTCTTCTTAAGTTGAAAATACCATCTAAAGCCAAACCAAAAAAAAGGAAAAAAAAAATACTGCCACCGTATACGACCCTACTTGCGAATATTTCGCGCAATGGAATTTAGATCCAAATCCCTGTAGCTTTTTACTGCATTGTTCATGTTCTTGATTAATACTCCTATTTGCATTCCCTATTTTTACATTTTGTTCCTTCCGCTGTTCATTCAACAGTTCAAACACTTAAAATAGATGCGTAAAAATCATGGATTGTGTTAAAATCAGCTTAGGGGCAGAGACAAAAAACTTCGACACATGCAGCAAAACACATCTAGGCATGTCCAATTCGGTGAATTATCAGGTAAAACTGATCACTAATCACGCCTGTTAAGGAGAAAGGAATATTTTAGACCGCCAAGAGAAAGCCTCTGAATTTTGCACTTCGGTCCTAAATTTTATTATGTAGTGCTCCAAAGTATGTGCATGCTCGTCTAAGCTATCACTGGACATTGTATCTTCAGCTAGTTGAACTGCTGCCATTTGAGACAGTTGAAAGTTCTCGCCGGCACATTGCAGCTTCCTTGCGATTTCTTCCTCGCCAAGCATTATAAGGGAAAGCAGCAAAGATTTAAGCTCACTCTTCGCTCCAGCTGTTAGAGACATGGCCTTCAAATGATCTACCAGAGCCAGCTCCTCACCAGCGCTACAAATGTAAAGCAATTGTTTAGTCCATGAGATTGTGACTGAAGACAACTGTAGCAAAAGAGGAAACGAGATCTTTAAAAATTAAATACCCAAATACCTTCCAGGACGGATTTTTCCTCTCTTCCTCTGGCGTCTCATGTCTCTGGCCTTACTAGTTGCACTTGAGATGATGGAAGAGGTGGTGCTCTTCCTGGTCCTGCTCATGAAAAGAAGCAACCACTTGAACTAACGAAGGTTGATATTATAAAAATTCAGATGCACATGGAAAGACAATGGGCAAACCAACTATTATGCACATTTACAGAACGAAAGAATAATAATTTTCCTTTTTGTCCCCAGCGTGTTTGGGGGATCACAAACTGTACCTTTGTCCTTGGATTATAACAGAGCAATGAAGATCAAAAGATGACAAAAGTAAGACTTACATCTAAAGAGTACAGAGAAAAAAAGTGAAGATTGATTGCAGACATAAATGATTGAAATGATATGGCGAGTATGAGTATTAATGTTAGTAGACGATCTAGGCAGAAATTACACATGGAATTGCCGGGGCAGGATAAAGCTGGAATGTGGTTCAACAAACTAGGGAAAAATTAGTAGATAGTGAGAAGGACAGAAAAGGAGAAATTTCCCAAGGAAATGTGAGTATTAAATCAAAGAATAGTGTATACTAGCCGGTAAAATAGCACATTCATGATAGAACATGATAATGCTGGATCATCACTTCTATAAAAACTTGTCTTTTAGATTAAAAAACATCATTTTATTGGAAACTGTAGTTTAGATGGTATTTGTGAGTGTAAAATTTGCAATTTGCTTCAACAACTCAGCATAAGAGAAAAGTGGGGTAGAAGTGTATGTCAGCATAAAATGAAATCAGCTAAAGGATGAAAAAGCCGAGATTTTTATGGAAGATTTCAAGGCCCTAAGCCATGGTTACAAAATCAAATACCAGATATAAAAACGCACAAGCATGCAGGGATGTATGAAGACTGCTTACTAATGAAGAATGAACTGCATACAACCAATAACTCTATTGAAGAATAATGCACTATGGAGGCAAAGTTATATGACATGAAAGTATAAAGGCATACCCTGTGGTGTAAGCACTCATTCCACTGAAATTACTGCTAGCCTCTGAAGCAGTGTCATCATCAAGATCACTCATTGACCGTTCCTCTGACTGGACCTTTGCAGCAAGAAGTAATCTTCTCTGTCGAACAGCTAAGTAGCGGGCCAGATACTTCCCTACTTTCTCCAAACCTTCCTCGTATTCACCTATTAGCATGCTTGCACATTCCAAAGATGCATTCTTTACTTCAGAGATTAAATCTTCTCTCCTGTGCAAAAATGCAACCCTCAAAGCCTCCTCCCAGTCTCTTGCACTAATTAACAAATTCACCCCCCCATTAACATCTCCACGATACTCCAGAGCAATTTTGGCAGCTTCCCCTGGTTTACCAAGAGCTTGAAGTTCTTCAGAAAGCTCATGAGACAGCTGTATTATCTCATCTTTTTCCATCTTAAGGAGCCCAGCAACTGTAAGCACCCCACTCCAGTTACTACAAGCACGATACGACTTCAAAGCCTTTTCCAAACTGGAACTGCACAAATAAGTTGTAGCAGCATCCTCAAAACATTTTTCATCACTAAGATGATCTCCCCAGGCCTCCAGGACTTGCTTCCTCTTGGCAGGATCGGTGATAAGTTGAAGTCCCAAAGGAAAAAGTTGAGGATTTTTCTTCATGAGGTTCATAGAATCTTCATAATGAGCATCTCCTGCAGAAACAATGTGTTTGAGAGCTTTTGCAAACCTGCGTAGCCTGAGGTCAATATTGTAGCGCATTAAGACAACTGGCATATGTTGCAACTCTTGAAGGAATGGAAGAAATTCTTTTGGATCCCGCTGGGAGTTCAACGCGACAATAGCGGCAAGGTTCAAATCATAAAGGCCTAAAGCAGCCTCAAATACGACCTCAGCATCAGATAACCACAAGAGATGCTTCAGAGCTTCTTCAGCAGAAGGGTAAGACGTTCTCCTAGGGTCGCTAGAACTTGATAATTCCATTTCACGGGTAACTTTTATTCTCTCCAAAGCTTCTTCAATTGCTGGGGGATCACTACGCGCAAGAGTGGTCAAGATGCAAAGCTCCCTAGCAGGGCTTTCAGGTAGTTGTTCCTCAAGAGCCTTCCTTAAGGCCAGCAGGACAGAAGAAACCTTGTTATTTGCACCAAGACCCTTTGAATTCCTAGCTTGCACATCTTTAGTGTCCTTTGAGCAAGGTAAAGATATGAAATCTTTGTATAGTTGCTCTGTAATATTCTCATTCTTTATGGCACAAACAAACTCAGTTATGTAGCTCAAATTATAAACCTGCCTGACAAACTCAGCAGCTGATTGGAGAAATGCTTCCCAGCCACTATGGTCAACGATGACATTGAAATCTATTCTATGCCGCCTCACCATGAGTAGTGCATCTTTGAAGCGTCCTTTGACCAACGCATTGACAATAGAGTCCAGGACCAATTTTCTAGGGTAAATGCATTCCAGGTTTCCCCGAGTTGTTTGTAATATGACAGCAGCTTCATCTCCATGTAGGACGCCAACAACTTTGGCACCTCTTTCCCATATATGTATAAAGTTTTTATTTTCTTCTCTTCTCCTGTTACCAGTGGGGATGAAGTCCTCATATTTGATGTCTAATTCTCCATGCAATATATCACCTATGCCAACAATACAGAGCAAATCCTGTTTAGTTGCAAGAATTAAATGCGTGATCACTTGATCAGCTAAATTAGAGTAAATTGAGAAACTGCTACAATTGTTGCATAATATCCTCCCACCAACATGCAACCTGCCAAGATCATCAAGTCCAAAAAGCAAAGGCTTCAATGATCCACTGTCACCAACTGAAACCACACTCATCCAAGGGCAAGATGATGAAAAACTCATATCAGCATGTTTCAGAGCTCCTATCCTAGTTGTATACTCAAATAGTTTTCCACCATCAAATTGAATAAATGCCGAACAACCTTTGGTGGGGTTGGAAGCAATTCCAATAACTAATCCTTCTAGAGAGTTTTGGCGCAAAATTTTTGCATGCCAGCCCGAGCATGTTGGTAAGCCTGGGACATGATTCTCAGAGCATACAAGCTCAATTTCCTGTGAACAAAAGCTGAGAAGCCCATCCTCATTTGATGAAGTTCTGGACATGTACTGATTAAACCCATAATGCGAAACAGTAAGAAGTATATGTGAATCCAACCATACAAGATGCACAATAGATCCAAATACTGATTCAGAAACGGAAGCTTCAACAATAAATTGTTTGCCTTCTAGTTCTTCCCAAGTATCAGGTGAGGGAAGCTCTACGACACACAAACAACCATCTGATAAAAAGGCAGCCAAACAGTTCTTAGAATTCTTGGAATATAACGATATGTCTCGGACAGCTTTTGGAAATTTCAGATTGAACAGATACATAGGAGGTGGCATAAGGTACAAAGAAAGGGGAGTCACAAGTATCTTGGAATCATCAATAACTAATGCCATTGAGTTCTCCATCACAGCTGTATTCCAGATGAAGTTGTCAATCGTGATATGGCCATCAAGAGTCCAACAAATCAACTGCAACGGTTTTGTTGGGTCCCACATGAACCTCACCCCATCCTGCTTGGAGTACCTAATTTCATGCTTTAAGTACCAATGATTATTACTGAAAAACCAGATTTTTACAGCATCATGTTTTTCACATCTGACAACGGCTGCAAGAAGATCTGAAGTGCAATTCCACCTCAGAATTTCTATTGTTGTATCCCTTTGCTCATTGATGCTGAACGAGCTTCTTTCCAACCCATTCCTCTCAAAGAAAGCTATTGAGGGACACTCATTATCTGCTTTCCTGTCATAAACAGCCGCAATTTTCGCCCCACTTGGCATCCATTCTAAAGCTGATCCCATAAACACTTTTGATTCTGAAGTAGCATGTAACTCCCCTGTATCCCGTTCCCATACCTTAATCTTCTTAAGCAATGTAATAGAATCACGCACCTCACTTAGCTTCACAAAGTATTTCCCATCACCTCGCCAAGAAACGGGACTTTCACATCTAGAAGACATGCTGGGTTGACCTGAAAACTACAGTTCAGTACTTCAATATCCAAGTCAATCAAACAATACCAACAACCCAAATTAACCATCCTACCAGGTATGCGATAGGAGTGGTTATCTAAATTGCAACATGATATGCCTCCAACTAGGAAAATAAATTATTCCAGCCAAGCAATTATAAATTCATGGAATTATAACCCTTTTCTTTCTTCCATGTTAACCCAGAGAAGACTTTTCAGCCGGTGTTTACTTCATTATAAAGACCCAACATTAGTCTCAAACTATCAAGAATCGTGTCTTATACAAATAGTAGCAGCACACACTATGCATGAAAGCTTGGAACAACCAAACCCAAGAAACTAATAATAATAATAATAAGAATAGTGGAAAGAGGTCCTTACGTACGTCAAAATCTTCAAGGGCAGCCTCTAGCTCAGTCTCGTACAACACGTCCCAATCCTGAGTCATGACCAGAACCTGCCCAAACCCATTGACGACAGCGAGCAAATCCCCGTCGGGACTAGGCGCGATGCACCTGATCCCACCCTCCACTCTACCAACCACCTGGGTTCCGTTGCTGTCCACGCTGTGCAGCAACATGAGCCCACTCCAAGTCCCTATTATCAACGCCTCCTTCTCCATCAGATACTCCAAGGCAGTCATGTAGTCACTCGGCTCCAAGTCCACGGAATCCACCTCCGCAGGTAAGGGCGTCTTGCTCCAGGCGCGCTCATTCTGCGAGGACAGAAAAGGAAATTCGTATAATGTTGTGGTTTAGATAAAATTAACAACGAAGAACAGGAAAAAGGGCATACTTGGAACGAGGAAAGGTGCGTGGTGTAGATGCGATTGGCAGAGGAGGCGAAGAACAGGCGGCTCCGCTCGATGTCGAAGGCCGATAAGAGTACGATTTCTTCTTCTTCCTTTGAGTTTAGTTCGAGTTTTGAAGACAACTCCGAGTAGAGCTTGAGATTGTTCATTTTCTGGATCTCTCCGGAAAGCAAATCACACAGAGGAAGAGAATTGTGTTCTGCTTCTGACCTAGTTCTTTGAATAGAAATGGGGTTTTGAGGGTTTAAAGCTCTGGGTGGAGGGGGCGCCCGGGAACTACGCGGTACCAAATGCTAAACTTTAGATGTTATTGGGTTCCAGTATTTGAAGAAATGGGCTGTCTGGGACTCGTAGAACTGAAAGCCCAGGTAGCTGACTGAAGCTCAGTCTACATGCTTTACTGTGAGAGTATGTGAAACATGAATAAAATTTAATTATGTAAATTCTAATTAGTGATATTATTATGGTTATCGGTGTTTGTCAAGGAATATACATTTTCATTAACTACGTTTCAAAATCACTATTTTTAAGAAATCGTAAGGCCAAATAAACTCTTAATTTAGAACTTAATTTAACTAGAGCCGTTTGTTTATGTCCAAACCCAGGTTGAAATTCAAGAATGAATTGTGAGCTCATTGCAAAGCTCAAGTGAAAATTGATTAATTTGATTGGAGCCCTACAATTGGGGGAAGGGGGGGGGGGGGTGAGGGTGGAATTAGAATGAGATTTGTGATGGTTGCTTGAATACCATATTCAGAATTTATCATCGAGTTATACTTTTTTAGCGCCCAAAGGCCTCTCAAATCCTCTAGTATGGTACAATATATGTAAAGCGGGACATGTTTAATCTTGAATTTGGATCCTTAACAATTTGTTGTTTTGATTATTAGCAATTTGGACAACAAATATGAGTGAACTCCTATAAGACCTGCCTGTCCAAATAGGGAGACAAGCTGTCCAAAACCTGCTCAAACAAGTGGGTCCAATAAAGATTTTCACATTTACTACCCAAATTGTTAGTAATTAAAACATCAAAATTGCTGAAAATATTTATCCGTTCAAACTCAAGTCTATCCCCTAAATAGAAATAAAATGGAAAATGGCATTGTGATACGCAGCTTCCCAAGAAATTTCAAGGTTTCCATGCAATCCACCACCCAACAAGTCAACCAATCTCAAACCTTTTTTTTATTATTATTAGATAAGGGAAAAATGTTACAAATGAGGGTTTTCACATTTTTAATTTGATTAGAAAGAAAGAATGAAATACCAATTGGAAATGCTTCTAAATACAAGATGAAAAGCGACTCACTTAGCTAAACCATGTGCTCTAAAATTAATATTACGAGAAATTTTCAAAGCTTTCCATCTTTGAAAAAAAAAAGAGTAAATGTAAACTAATGTCTGAAATGATGCTTGCAAAGTTCCAATAAGCAAATAAATTAGGACTATTATGGCAAGAGTAACAGTAACAGCATCCCCTTCTAAAATAAGGAAATTGACCACGCATGAGGCTGTAGTTCGAGCAGCCAGAGAGGCTGCTTAAGCTTCACCAATTGAGGCATCATTAGTGAGCAGGTGCTTGGTACCAGCTTTGATGATGTTTCCATCAGAGTCAGTAATAACTGCAGCTGCCACTGCAAAGTCAATCCTCATTGTAACATCGAAATTGGCCTTGATGCTGCCAGATATGGGGAGGAGGACCAGAGGGAGAGTGAGGTAGAATCGTGCCAAGCTAGAATCTGAGTTCTTGTAGTAGAAGAGATCTGCTTAATGGAGTTGGAAATCACAGGCTCGACTGCATTGTGCACTAAATGATTTTTGGCAAACCAAATGCGGTCCATAGTTAGTGCTGCAAATATTTAAAATTTTCGAGAATCCTCTCCCTGCATTGGGATGGCAAGCAGGCAATGAGGTTTTACGATGGCTGAAATCCAAGCAGTAATGGGTTGATATCATTACATCCAACTTTGATGATATCAATCCATAAAATGATTGTTAATCAGGGGAGAACAAAGAGAAAAGAAACAATAACAGGAAGACTACCGGACTGCGGATAATGGAGAAATCAAAATTCTGAACTAATCCCATCTTCATTCCATCTATATGTGCAGTACAAAGATTTGGGTAATTACAATTGATCTATATGGTAAGACGGTGCACCCTAAACCCTCCCCAACCGAAAAAAAAAAAAAAAGAAAAAGAAAAAGAAAGAAAATATAAAAGAGGGAAGAGGTGAAAAGGTGAGCGCAAAACCACCAATCCCAACTGTTACACCTCCTGTAAACCTTATCATCAACACCTAAACCATAAGCTGCCAACTTCGTGAGAGCTAGAACCTCCGTTATTTTCTATCATGTATTTACTTCTGGAATTCCTTGTTAGACCTCGACATCTTACAACACTCCTAGCATTACTGGAACTCACTAACCTGTCAAAGATGAACAATTTAAAATGGTATCAGCCAAAACTCCAGGCCTCTCCTCACTTGTCAAAAGCAAAACTGACACCAAGTTTTCCGAGAACAAACGCTGTGTTGCTAACCAGACATCCTAACTATTCTATATCTAAAATTGATGTTCATCAAGTTCAATACCCTTTTCTTTTGCTGCTTCCACAACAGTGCTTGTATTTCCTATGACCTTAGATAGGTTATAATAGGATTTCCACAACTTGACAGAGAATGGATATACCGAAAAGGCTCGCTTATAAAACCTTTCAGAAATGGCCTCAATACCAGCAAGAGTACCCAAAATACCTGCAGCTTCTACCCATACATACTCTGGTGGTATTGGGATAGCATGAAAGATTGCACTGACCAAGGTTGAGCTTCCCCAGAACAAAACACTGGCACAAGTAACATTGGTGGAGTTGTATTCTCTGCTCAACAGCTTACAGAGAGAAATTGCTAATGGGTAGTTGGACGGCAATATCTCCAAGATGGATTCGACAAAATCCACCAAATTCTTCGAGTCACTAAACTTTTGGGGTAAAAGAGAGGGGCCATACCACACTTCAAGGATCGAGTTTACCAGAGAAAAATCAAATGAAACTGGACTTAAAATGTTACTAACTAGCTGCTGAACTCTTGATTTCTTGATGTCATCAATGAATTTTCTTGATAATGGCTCAGAGATGAGGAAAGCACAGCCATCATCCAGATAACCCTCCAAAACATTCTTGATCCCAATGATAGGAGGATCCTCCTTTGATAGTGATTCATTGGTGAGCCAAAAAGTGGCATGCTCTCTCAAGCAATGCTTAAAATATTCAGGAGTAGCAGCCTTCATCGCCTTGTCAATGGCTGAGCGAGCTTCAATGTGATCATTCTGCAATAGTTTATGGAGAGAAAGATTGAGATAACCAAACATTAAATCTATCTGGTTAGGATCGAAATTCGATGTTTCTGAACTTGATTTTGAAGCTAATGCTAGTGAGTGGCATGAATTACCACCATCCATGGGATCCACTAATCCATTATGAAGATATTGAACTTTCCAAACAGAGTGAAACCAATGGACCAAAAGTTCCTTTGCAACATCCGATCTTCCATTCTGGAGGGCATATTCAACATATTGATTCCAGATACACTGAATTCCAGGGACCTCCTTCCTCCACTGACTAAGGGCTTCCTCGAACCCTTCAAAGCTCAGATCTCCAAAATAATGTTTCGGTGTCCATGCTGATATTAGAACAAGTTCTACGCAGGATGGATACAATTTAATATATTTATCCAACAAGTTTCTCACGCATTCTAAGCTGTCAAGTGCCACCATGCACCTAATATGGTTGACAGCAAAAAGCTGTGTGGATCTCAGATTAATTTCACTTTTTTGTGATTCTGTATAGATGTATGAATCAACAGATTCCACAGCTGCTTCCACGAGCTCGAGGGCCCTCTGTTTCTCATCATCTATTAGATTAATGGAAGGCCATTCAATTTCGAGGAGTTCTTTTTCACATTCAAACCTCTGTACTACAGCATCAGGCAGCTTCCTGTAAATAACTAAGTACACACAACAAACCCAGAATACACATTTATCAGAAAGTGTTAAGCATACGAGAATATCTGAGAGTGACAGAGAATGGGGTTCATCGGAATTTGTCGAAGCAGGTAAGAGCCCATAACTTCTCTGGATGGCCTTCTCAACATTCCCAGACATGCACAAACAACCCATCATCTGCAAAAAGAGGTCTAAGATGCATGCACTAGCATGCATTCCATCTCTGTCAGAATCAGATGCGCGGCTGCAAAGCGCTTTGAGGGCAGAATCATATGCAACCAACCGGTCATCAAGCTGTTCCCTACTGTTGATGTAAATGAGCCAGAGTTCATAAGATCCTTCATTAAGTTTGACCTGAAAAACAAGATGAAAAGTGTTGTTTCCATATGAAAGTTTAGTGTCAGTTCTCTGATGGAGAAAGCAGAAGAAATGCTTAAAAAGTAAAAAAAAAAACAAAAAAAAAAAAAAAAAAAAAGGACAAATAACCAAAACAAAACAAAATGACAGAAGAAGGTTTTCCTATACAAAGAAACATTCTGGATTAATTTTCAAATAATACCAAATGAATCTTCTCCTTGTTTCTAATTTTCACCAGACACTCTTTGTTCTTACACCTTTACCAGCAGGAAGTGTATGACCGTGAAGCTCCAACACAAACATTCAAAAAAAAAAAAAACCAAGTTTCTAGAGCTTGGAATGATTAACAATTTCATTTTACACAGTTATTGCTGAAACAAGTAAAGTTCCACTCTTTCTCTATGTGCAGTTGACAGATAGATGCACCTCGGAAGGCAGCAGTTTTCATTATTATTTTTTTTGATAAGTAAAAGGCAACACTTTTAATTTTTTAATTTTTTATTTTATTTTTATAAGTAAAAGGCAACAGTTTTAATTAATTACTACAGACATATCTAGAAACAGAAAATACGTATTGGAAGCTTAAGTATAACCACTTATCAAGCCAACCAAAAGAATACGTATTGCAGTAAAACAGGAAAGAAATACTCTCAAGCAAATCATTAACACTAGTCATCTCTGCCCCCATCCCCCCCCCCCCCCAAAAAAAAAAACCCATCATGATAGTATGTAGGGTGAGAGGCACGGGATTTATAGAGTACAAGGGTGAGATGCATTGGATCACCAGTAATGCATCTCAACTGACTCACACAGCTGATGGTAACAATCATACATGAGCCACCATCACAGATTTCTACTCTACCCTCCAGTACTAAACAGATGAAGCAACAGATCAATACAATTAGGGATCCAGGCAGATATATAGATTACATGAGTCAACAAAGATATACAAGTCAACCATGATAAATTTCAGTGTGAAGCAGTGCTATGGAGAATCAGGAAGTCCCATCACGTGTGTAGACGGCTACCATCAATACTTATCATCAGGACTAACAAACAGGAAACAATATACAGATACAAATTTCAAGTGTTTTCTTAGAGTTACCAACATTAATAGCAACACCTATAGGGCTGTCTCCACACATGCAGAAACCCCCCAGTCTTCATAGCATACTCCATATAAGAGTAGGAAAAATATAATAACATACCGCATGAGAGAACATGTCATCCTTCCCAACTGATTTCGTATTGCTATAGTAAATAAGCAGATAAAAAATCCAGAGTGTTACAGAAGTTGGATCAGTCTCAAGAGCTCGTGACAGCACATCGAGAGCCTGCAAAGCTCAAAAATATGACAATGACACTTGACAGGAACTAAAGTTTTTAAAAATAATTATCACACTGCAGGTTAATATTTGAATGCATGACAAGAAAGTTACCTTTTTCACACCCTCCAGATTGTTAACCTCCTGATTGAGAATAATCAGAGCCATTTCCAGGGATTGGTCATTATCAGCTAAAGCTTGTTCGAGTTGATTCTAAGTATCATGTAAGAAAAAAAGTATGAGACAACAACAGACCAAAAAAACACAATAAAACACTTATTCATAAATTTTTTTTTTTTGATAAATAATTCATATCATATCATATAAAGGTGCAAGAGACGCAACTCTAGTACACAAGAAGCATACAAGGAAAAGCCCCACAAAAGGCAAAAAGAAATACAAAATTCCGCAAAATGCGAAAAACTAAGCAAAAGAAAAATATGAAAAGAACTTCAAAGAATACAGAGATTCAAGCATAAATATAATGGCTTGATGCGCCTTTGAGTTTTTTAATGAATTTTCGATTTCTTCTAAAAAAAATGGCTTGAGATAAATACCAAAGTGTCAAAGGAAGAGGAAATAAAGAAAAACTCAACAGGAGAAATCACAGGGAAAATCATAAGAGCTCTCATTTAAGTAACTATAGCTGAGATTATCTTGTCATCTTCTTACAAAGTAACAAGAAAAAATATGACAACAACGGTTGATTCTAACTATATTTTTACAGGCTTTCAAAAAAAAAAAACTATATTTTTACAGGGAAAAGTAAGAGAAAAAAAAAAGTGAAATACCTCAACATCAAATATTTGATTTATAAAATGTAAGGCACCATATCATTGATATCTTGACTCATGAGAATGCTGAATATATGAAATTATAATGTGTATTTGCTCTAAAATTACTAACTATAACAAATGTAAATCCAATCCAAGGCACAGCTAAATAAAGATTGAGATAGAGCACGTTGAAAAACCAATTTGAGACCACAAGAAGTGGAAATCACCAAAAATATAACAGCAGTTGTATGCAACGTAAGGCATATAGATCAAGAGAATAATCTACAAGATAATAAACAAACCAATATGCCATTTCTACTCTGGAAATATGATGCTTCTCTGTTCCAATTCCCATGAATCTCTACGCGACCACCAGTGCCATGCAAGAATGGGCCATCTGCAGGGAAAGCTTTTTGAAGCATTTTTGATACTGTTAAGAAGATACTGAAACTCTTTTGCCACCATTGACTGCTCCTGCATGCTAGAACAGACTCACATGAACGTGGATCAGCTCTAAGCATGTCTAAGCCAACTAGATAAGTTGGTGAAGTCATAACATCAAGATACTTGGGACCTTTTGTTGCACGACTACATATTTGCTGAGAATCTGCAGAAATATTATTTATCCAATTTGAGGATCTACAAAACTATTATTTCAGGAATGTAAGCAATACAATGCAGGTTTCCAAAATAACCAAAGAATTCATATACCAGCACTATCAGAATCATCATGCTGCTGCTGATACTTATTTCCATTAGAATGGTCCCTAAAATGTTGCCAAGGGCATTCATCATTGTTGCATTTTCCTCGGAGCTCATACATGCAAAGTGGCCAAAACGGATCAACTGCAGGACTGCAGGTATAAGAGCCAAATTCTTTCCCACTTAAATCTTTAATTGTGTTTGCTATTGCATTACTCCTCTGAATCTCGTCAGAGTTGACACAAACTGCGTCTTCAAGCTGATTTTTGGTCCGTAATTCTATTAAACTGATTGGTGACATGACCTTCAGATGACCAAATGCACTCCTGAAAATTAGAGAAGAAGACACAGAAGTTGGCAAGTGGTGATCTTGTCTAGTAGATAATCCGCAATCCTGGGAATCAGCAGTGGAGTGAGAGTTCAAAGAAAATTTTTCAGTTTGGCTCTGGTTCTGGATCTCACGAGGAGTCTCAAAGATACTTCTTTCTTGCCTATCATTGCCTACATTAGATTAAAAAAAAGGGGGGACAGAAAATAAATAACAAAATTACATGTTTGCTAATAAAGTTGAAGTAGAATAAATCACTTTATGCTGATTAATTTCAAATGGATCCTCATAACTGACAACATACATAATATTGAGTTCTGGTTGCAAGTTTGAGTGACAGTTTCTAAAAGCCATAGATAGTTTGATCTGATTGGATTAAAAAAATAAGTACTACTTACTAAGTGCAGAATAACTGAAAATATTAACACTGAATAGAATGACAATAAAATAGCAGTTGCCAAAAAACTACCTCATACTAGCATTTCCAAATAAATTTAGCCACAGCTAAATCTTACATCACAATTGTGAACTTTTAGTGGCGTGAATGATAGTAATCATTTACAAATTTGCAGGCCAAACAATAAAATGATACATTTTCTAAATTTATGTTTGAATCTGTGCCCCCCCGCGCACGGGTGTGGGGAGAGAAACAAAATATACCACATTCTTCATCTACTTCCTTTAATTAAATGTTGTTTTTAAACTCAAATACATGATATATTTGCAAGATGCTGACAGAAAAATAAATAAATAAAAATTTCCAAGAAAAATTAGGTGAAGGACTAGTAAATTTTATAATGGACTTCAAAGAAAATGAGAACCAAACCATGAGTGTATTGAGTGTGTAGCTTTTTCTTCTCCAACCAAGGTAACTCGATACCATCATTCAAAATCATTGATTAGATAAGTAAAAAGAAAAACACCAAATTCTATATCCAATCATGTTTACAGTTAGTACAGATAGTAAGAAGAAAATGTTCAAAGAAAAATCTGAAATAAGATAAAAAAGAAAAAATGATACATACCACCACTTGAAATAATAATGGCTTTTTTTAAAAAAAAAAAAAGACACGTAAAATAGAGCAAAAACGAGCATATGGTGGAACCAAAATTAATTTAATAACTGACATGATAAAACAGGCTTTACTTTCAGCATGACATAAACGGTTAAACAAACATATAGAGATGCCACAAAACCACCTCACAAATGTTCCTCCAAAGGAAGTTACCTCCAAGATCAGATTGTTTATATTTCTCTGCCCTGGGGATTGTACCATTTCCAATCTGTGTTTTTTCCCTTCCAACATCATTTTTAGCCCCTCGTTCCACTGCATGCTCTGTGTTATCACATGAACCACTATTCTGTGATAAAGTTTTTGTCCCTAGACGTGCAAATAGTTCAGATCTTAGTGTTGCTTCAAGAAGCAAAGTATCCTGGGAGCTATCAACTAAAATTTTTTTGTTTGACTCGTTACTTATGTCATCTTGGCCATTTTCAAGATATTTCTCTTTTATATGGTATTCAATGTCGGGCTGACTAGATTCAAGTTCAAATGCAAATGTCTCTTCATCTTCATCTGCTGAAGGATTTGGATCATTGGATGGAGACCAAGTTCCTTCTGCAGCATTCTTGCTCCTATGAGGCAATGGCTCTGATGTACTAGCATCTGGTTCACTGCAAGGTTCAGATCCCAAACTGTGTCCTCTCACATGCCAATGAGTTGTATTGGAGGGAGCATTGTTGACACATTGGATATTTGAACCATCAAATTTAGGCTGCATATGATGGCTTGATGTGGGTATTAGATTCACATTTTCAGAGATGTTATTTGAGTAATTCAACCCCACTCCAACATGTTCATGCTGCATCGAGGAACAGAATAAACTGTCATTCTCCATAATATATGATCGAAAGTGGGCTGAGTAGTGTTCCCTTCTGCGGTAAAGATCAGTACATCTAGCATTAGCCTCAACCAAAGCTCTCTGAGCTTTACGATAAGCTTTAAGAGCATTTCTTTCTTCAATTTCACATCTGTGTCTGTGCTCTTGTGCTTCCTCCAGATCCTTCTCCAGTGATTCCTCCATTTCAATTAAAGATTGTAGTTTTATGTTACTATTTTCAGAGACATTTGCATTGCCCAAATAATTCCACACGCTTCCATTATTTGCTGATCCCTAAAATACAATAAGTGAAGAACAATAATAGTAATTATCATAGTTTTTTTTAAAAAAAATTGACCCAAGGGGAGGGGGAAGGGGAGATTCAAACTAGTTGCTATGTTTTCCTCTTTTTTGGCGATTGTTCTTTTTCTAATTTTTTTTTATGTTAGATTTACTATGATACCAAAAAAGAGGGAAAAATAGTAACACATCAGAGGCCTGCAAATCTGGAGACTGAAAACAAACCTGACATGTCTTGAATGAGGGCTCAAGTGTCTTATCACTGGGTATGACTTCATGATGGTCACTGCCTCCTATTAAATTGTCTTGAGATGTTGCTTTGTTTGAGAGATAACCAGATGGTTGATGCCTACCAGTCTTACTTGGATGACTCAACTCCACACTGCTCTGTGAAGTTAGAAAACGCCAATAAATAAAAATAAAGTACAGAAAACTTCTGAATACTAGTGAGATTACTAGAGCTTCATGAAAGATTTTAGAAAATATTTGGAACTGTTGCCAAAGCACATGATAAAGTTCATTAACATAAGTAGATGACAACATACATGCTCCTTCCAATTTACAGGAGAATTTTTTGAATAGTCAGTGTTTTCCTTCAGGATTGCATATAGCCTTAAGGAATAATGCAAGATTCTTGCAACCAAATTTCTACCATGTTTATAAGATTCCAAGCAGATCTATATGAAATATATAATATTGTCATGCAATACCAATCAAAGCAGACTAAAGAAAATGGAAACAACAGAAGTGCAGCATAATGACAAAAATATTATTTGGGCAGCTTGGCAAGAAATTCAAATACTTAAACCACACAATGGAGGAACATTTACTAAGAAGCAGCAAATATTGTCTGATTAGAATAATAACTTACTAAATTCTTTGGCAAAGTATTGGAAGTTATATTTGCTAGAGGTGTAGTCTGGTTTAACACAACACAAGGATTCACCTGCCTACTACTCCTGTCAGACTGATTGCAACCAGTATTGATGTCAGCACCTGCAGACATAAACATTGCACTAGTTGGGGCATCTCAAAGCATTCCTACGTTAAGGTTTAGAGAAAGTAAGTAAATTATTACCATCTTTAGCTCTGCTGGGTATACTTTCTAGTGAAACAGCAACACGTTTGTCATCTTGCCCTTTCCATTTAACAATACTTGACTCTGCTCTACCCAAGGAAATTCCTCTTTGGCTACAATCAGCCTTATTCCAGTCTTGCAGACTAATGCTTTCCAATGCTGGCCCTTTTGATGTTAAAGTAGATTTTGCAGCAGGAATCTCTCGCTGGCCACCTGAACTTGGCTGGGTACTAAGAGATCCACCAACTTTTAAGCGTTTCTTGTCTGGCTCTTTTGGTTCCAGCTGTACAGAATCAGCAGCAACAGCATTAAGTTTCCTAGCTGTGTCATTGTTTTGGGTCATAGTATTATAATCCCTACATGAAACTGAAGAAGATTCCTTATTTTGCTGGGCAGACTTGTGCTTCAATTCACTTTCCCGAAGTGCAATCTGTTGCCGCAAGTCCTGAAGTTTAGTGTTGTTCAAGCCCACATCTTGGTCACATCCGCGCTCTCGGCTTCCTAAATTTTTGTTGAGGGTATTAAAATTTCTACCTCGTGATCCTTGATCAATCGATGAAGGCCCAGCACCCCTGGAATTGGCTCCCTGGATAGTGGTCATTGGTGTCGTAAACATCCGACTTATAGACAATTTTTCGGGCATTACTTTGTTTACATTTCTCGCAGTCTGCCTTAACTTGTTTGACTTTGCTAGTGATGGAACAGGTACCCTTCGGTTTCCCTCCACCACAGTAGTGTTGCCTTTAGTTTCTAAAGCTTTCACCAGTCTATGCTCTTCAGAGTCACTGCCACTATCATCATCTGAAAATCTTATAACAAGATTATCACTGTTGGGCCCCAAAGGGGGACGCCAGCCACGTGTAGCAGATTTAAGTGGCACTCGTTTTTTGTTAAAGCTCTTGTGAGGAATTGGCTGTATAGTTGTTCGGGACTGGATATCAACGGAGCTTGCAGAATAATTACCAGAAATTGTGTTCCCTGAGAAGTATATCAAGATACTTTTAGAAACAGAATATCTATAAACAAAATTCAATCCCAAATAAATAAAAGGGAAAAAAAAAAGACCAGTTTCCGAACTATAAGAATGCACCATAAAAAGGTAAAAATTTAGAAAGAGATCAGATGTATTGCAACAGTCTAAAATCCAACCCCATCATCACAAAATTTAGGAGGAGATTAGATATTTTACAATAGTCCTGATCTTGTAGCATGTGCAAGAAAACACAGAGGAGTATGATGGCAAGAGTACAGGCTTCCATATAAAAGACATACAAATGGAGTATTTTTAAAATGAATTGGATAAATACCAATAAATGCACTTTGTAAATATAGGGCCTGTTTGGGATTGCGATTTCAAAAAGTGCGATTTCAAAAATAACGATTTTAAAAAGTGCGATTTGAAAACGTGATTTTTGAAAACGCAGTTAAGCGTTTGGCAAAATTGCTGTTTGGCATTTAAAATCGCAATTTAGCCTTTTAAAATTCTGCGTTTTCAAAAAAGCACCCACTTACTTGCGATTTGAAATCGCAGATTTTCTGCGTTTTCAAATCGTAATTTTTTAAAATCGCAGTTCCCAAACAATTCAGTTTTTGCGATTTGGTTTAAAATCGCACTTATTGTCTATGAAATCGCAATCCCAAACGCACCCATAGTCATGCATTAATTAACTTTTACACACATTTCTCAATTAACTATTTCAAATACAACACAAGATAACATATACTTTCACATTAGTAAGGACATAGTAGTGACAAAAATAAGCTCCAGACCAAGTCAGTGAGCATTTTGGGTGCAAATCAAAGATTAATCAACACTCTATATTTTGAAACATCCGGGCAGAAAAGTTTACAAAACAAGCAAGGTGCATTTGGTTCTCTTACATCAATAACCAGAGCAAATATGGGCTTTACTATCTCATAGGCCTCACTTAGTCGATCAAATGTGCTCCAATTCAATAAATTTAACTTAACTTTTCAGAGTTTATGAATGGTCCAAAAGTTATTAAACTATTGACCAAAAATACTTACAAAAAAAAAAACTATTGACCAAAAATGAGAAAATCGATCAAATGTCAAACTCATCAAAATGAATTGGTTTTTGACAATCTTCATTGATATATTGAGACCTATGGGATGATAGATCTTGATCTTCTATAATTAACATGGTGCTTTTTTTAATATAATCTAATGTACTTAACCAAGTCTGCCCCAAAAAATAGACAATCATATTTCCTTCTCTGCGTTGGCTTGTAAGACTTACCAGTCTGAATGCCTTGGGTGCCTTTGTTCACAGGACGAACCGAAATGGGCCCTGCAGGTGGCAAGACAGTACCGACAGATGGAGTAGCAGTGCAAACGGGATTTTCCTGTGGAACAGCCAGAAATTACCCATTCAGAATCCCATAACATCTTCCACAACATATTGGATAACAATTTAACAATGAAAATCAACAGGAGAAGGAAACAGCGACACAGGAAAGCTCCATATATGAACCCTAATTTCACTACAATGGCATGGATTAGAATATTCTCAAAATTTCAGACCTGATTAATCCATGCATGAGACTAACAACAAATATGAAGAAGAATATAAAAAAAAATAAAAAATACATAACAGATATGACAAATGGAGCTAAAATAAGCTAAGTACACACACACACACACTCAAAGAATAAGGAAATTTTGGAAAAGAAGAAATTGCGAACCATTAAAGCATATACTGAAGAGGTAAGTAATTACATTAAATTAGAAGTTTCTGACCCTAACTCATCGGATATCAGAAAGTTGTACAACGAGAAAATTAATTTAAACTTCTAAATCTCATCATTCCTTATAAATTGAGACCCGAAAGAAAAATTAAACAAATATTGAGCTCAGCCTAATGCGTATAGTCAGCTACACTGAAGTAAGACTTAACGTTCGGTAAAACCGAAAACGCGTTTTCTTCTAGTTTTCTCTGTTTTCCCGGCGACCAAACACAAATGCAAAGAAAAAAAAAAAAAAAACTAGCCAATGGTTTGCATGTGAGCTTAAGAGATTTGGAGGACAATACGGCGGCGGCGTCGTCGTCAGAGGAAGATAACTCGCCCTCTTCTCTGACTTTGGAGGAGAGCTTCTTGCCGAGCCCTGCGTTAGGGTTCTCATTTGCTGGCTTTGACGACGCCGTAGCTTTCATCACCACGGCCTTATCGATCTCCTCCATCTCTCTCTCTAAAAGTCCTTTCTAGAAAGCGGTTACAAGGTAGAGTACAAAAGTGTGATGAATCGCTGAGGGAAGAGGCCAGTACTGAACGTAAAAATGCGAAAAACGGACCAAGGCGGCCTGATCGCTTCTGTGAAATGACTTAAATGTTATCCCACAGTACTAAAATTACAGCGAAGGCCAGATTCAAGAATATTATAAAGGACCAAAAAAAAAAAAAAGTTTTGCTAAAACCCATTTTTGAAGAAAAGAATAAATGTGCATATGTAACCCGTTAGAAACGGTTTTGAAAAGTAAATTTTAGTTTTGATTCGAAAAAAAAAAAATTAACATGATATAAAGGTAAAAAGTGTTTTTTTATACAAATTTGAAAAATGTTTTATATTTTTAATTGTTTGTTAATAATTTTAAGAAAATTGTGTGTTTAGTTTTTGAAAAAAAAAAACAATACACACACAAACAAGCAAACATTTTCAAAATTGTTACCAAAGGAGATGGAAAATGTTATTATAAAAATCTAGTAGGTTCTGCAATTTGTAAAAGGATTAATCATGATTACCAGTGTGATTGTTTTACGGGGATTTTTTATTTTTTTTATTTTTTGATCTAGTATACAAATATTCGCCTGCTAACACTTTTTCTTTTTCTTTTGTTTTCTCTTTAAAAATAAAAATATTAATAAACAATTCAAAATACAAAATATTTTTTTTTCTTTATGACACATAAAAAATGCTTTTTTTTAAATAAAAAACAAAAATATCCTAAAAAAAATTAACTAACATAATTAGACTTTATTACATCCTTGTAAGGATAAAATGACTTCTTGTTGATTACACGGAGAGTGGAATGAAATCGTGTTTGTGCGGTTTATTGTAGGCTTTGCATGTCAATGTCAACCTCCGTTGCGATCAATAATGGTTTATATTCCTTCCTTCAAAAAAAATAATGGTTCATGTAAGAGTTGTGTCGATACTAAAAAGTGGTAATATTTCAAATCCATCATAACTCAAGGACATATTAGATAAGTGCTTATCTTTTTACTTTTCGTTTAAAGTTGAACTGTTTTTACAAAATGGCTCACAGTTCATAAAATGATTTACAACCCTCAAAACAAATTATCAAAAGCTAACAATAAAGTCAATGTGGCTTCACAAATTCAACAAAAAAATTTGATTATGTTTGTCCGTTCATTTGGATGAGTGATTTTTGTTTTTTATTTTTAGTGTTTTGATGTGACATAAAAATAAAAATAAATTTTTTAAAAAAATAGTTTTGTGGGGTTTATATTTGAGAAAATGTTTATATGATGTATAATTGCTTATTTTGAAAAAACTCAAATACTTACTTATAATTTTTTTTTTCTAAAGAAAAAGAGTAATTATGTTGTCACCCTCAATTAAAAAGAGGAATAACTACCTATTGTTGTGGTCGCGCAGCTACCTTTAACCAGGACATAAGTGGTCGTGATAGTAACTCCTGATGGACTTAACCCGTTGTGATGGTCGCATATTTACCCTCTCATATACTGGGGGACAACCACTCTAATCCCATTTTTTTAAGAAAAAAAAATAAATTTCAAATTTCTTCAATAATAAAGTAAGCTCATTTTCCTACAAAAGATATCTATTTTGTCAAGATATTTATACAACAAGGTATGAAATTGTTTTTAAAAAGTATTTTGTGTTTTAAAAATTGTTTTATATTTGAATTGTTTGTTTATATATTTGATAAGAATGAGAAATCCAAACCGCCAAAATAAGAATCGAGTAGATTAGTAAAGGAATCATAAAATATCTTTTAGTTACTAAGCATGACAATTGACAAGGATCCTCTTTATTTAACTTGAAATTGATATTTATTTTATGGTTAATATTTAATGTTGTTGCATCTAATGGTATAAATGATATTATATCAATTAAATTTTTAAAATGATGTGTTAGGATATTTATTATGTAGCATCGTCTATATTGTTTAATACAACAATATTAAATCATAACCATAAACTAACTAGTAAAATAAAGAATATCCTAGCAAGTAGCAACTATGTGTCCTATGCATAACTCTCAATTTTTTAAAAGGCCAAACATCTTCAATGAAGTCACAAAAAAAAAAAAAAAACCACCAAAAATGGGCCTTATTCGCTGCCATCCTCATTATTAATACCTACATCATCATTTTGCGAGCCTACATCACTCCAAGATTGAGTAATGTTATAGGTCTTTTTTGTATCCATACAAAAAAAAAAAAAAAAATGTGTCTTTTAAAATTATTATCAAAAATTCAATGGTAATTTTCAAAATCACATCAAATTTGAATAATACAAAAAAGACTATAAATGACTTGTAGCATTACTCTTCAATACCCAAGTAGCCAAATCATATTGCAATTGCTCAAGAAAATGAAAATGAAAGAAAGGCCACTCAAAGAAATTTTGCTACCAATGAAAGATTTTTTTTTTAAAAAAAAAATAATTTTTAAACAAGACTGGATCAAAGAAAACTATGCGGGTTGGTGTTTCCTACCAAAAAATTAGAATGCAAAATTAGTGAACGTGGTTTACCTGTTTTGCAATAAGTTTCATGTGGTATTTAAATTTTCTCATGAGTTCATGAGTTTTTTTTTTTAAAAAAAAAGAAACTCTTTAAAAAATTTGACAAATCCTGTCAGTGTGTCACATTAGAGCTAATAAAAACAGTAATACATGTCACTAATAATAAAAACTAATAAATAACAAAATTTTAAAAAAAATAAAATTAAAAACAAAAAATTAAAATTTTTTTTAAAAAAGTTGGGACATGAAAGGCTAAAAAGGTGACCGAGCCGCCCATGAGCTGATTTTGCAATGGAATCAGATGACATATGGGAAGTTGTCCATGGATACAAAGACTTATAAGGACTCGAATGAGGAGGTCTCGTTCGTGGCAATGAACGCTACAATGTATCGAGTTTTTTATGGAATTCAACATTAAGGAGTAAATTTTTTATTTTTTATTTGGTTTATTGCATTTTTCCAAAAAATAAAAGCTTGGTAATAGGCATTCTTTCTTAAGCAAATTCGATTCGTAGTGGATCCGGATTTTTTATAATTGGAAATTATTGATATTATTAAAGGGCTTATTGTCCAGCTCATCCATTTGAGCAAGTTGCTCAGATACAAAAGCCCCTTCTTGGACAAAGAGTCCTCTGTATTTTTATCACAACATCACCCCATCCCTCAAAGCCTGGTTCTCTAAAATTTGGGGCATGGAGATAGATTTTTTGGTGAGGAGACATTTCATATAAATTTATTAAAATTGTGGTTAAAGTAATAATATATGTTATTTCATGTTTTTTTTTTTAAAATTATTATTAAATCAAAATTTAATAATAATTTTAAAAATCACAATCAATTTTAAGTGAGTAAAAAAAATTGATACTGTTAGTCTTGCGCTTAATACCCATGAAACATCCACTCAAATAAAAAATAAAAATAATGAAAACTTCACAAAGACTTCCTGAACTTTCACACGATTTGAAGAACCCAATTCAATCTTTGAGTTATCTCAGTTTCACTCTTCGAACTTATAATTTATATCAGAAGACTTCATTCTGTTTGTTTTCACAGTGAAATTTTTTTAAAATTCTTAAAATACCCCTCATTTTAGGGTTTAGATTTTTTTTTTTTTATAATTTTTTTTTGCTTGAAATACAAGGGTATTTTGAAAATTTCAAAAAAATTTAATTGTGAAAACAGACGGAAGGGAGTCTTCTGATAGAAATTAGAAGTTCGAGGAGTAAAACTAAAAGAAGTCAGAGATTGAAAGAATTTTTCAAATCACGTGAAAGTTTAGGGGACCTTTGTAAAGTTTCCCTATAAAAATAAGAGAAAAATATAAAATTAGTCCATGTGGTTGGCCTAAATTACAAATCACTTCATATGATATAAGAAAAAACTCAGAAATTCTTGTGATTGGTCAAAATAACAAATCAATTCCTGAAGCAAATTTCCGTCAATTATTTTAAAAACCATTAGTTTGTCATGTCAATCATTTTAACAATAACGCGCTACTCTATTGGTTTGATGTTATACATTAACGGTTTCTGTTAAAATGACTTACAGAAATTTGTCACAAGGAGTGGTTTGTTATTTTTTTAGCCAACCACAGAAATTTCTGAGTTTTTTCTTATACCACATAAAATGATATGTAATTTAGGCTAACCACAAGATTAATTTTATATTTTTTCCTTAAAAAAAAAACACACACACACACATGAAACACAAGATAGTGAAAAACAAAAGGTGGATCCAGGCCCAGAAGTTTTTGTAACCGATCCATTCCACGCGTCACATTTCTAGTTATGTTTGATGGAAATGCTTGTACCGCCAAAAGACCACCACTCCCTCTCTGCAAAAAGCAAAAACCCTTCACTCTGCTCCTTCTTTCTGTCAAAAACCCTAACCACCCAAATCATCAGACAGTTTGCCCAAAATGTCCAAGAAACTGGACATGTCTCTAGACGATGTGATCAGGGACAGCCAGAGATCGGGAGGGTACATTGGTAATTCTAGGGGCCGAGGCCGGCCCTTCTCCGGTCCCGGCCCGGACCGTCGGTTCGCGAGCCGCACCGCTCTAAGAACGGCGCCATATTATGCTCCACAGGTGACTTGGGCTGTCCGTTCTCTTTCTCTGTCTTTTTATATGTTTGCTTGCCGAGAAAATGATGGAAAAGAAACAATTTACAGCCTCATTTTCATTTCTTCAAAGAGAAAAAAGAAGTTTAACCGAGAAAAGTAGCTAGGGTTTATGTACGTTTCTTTTATTTGTTATGGGCCTGGATATTTGATGGATGAACTGTCAGACCCATATGCGCTTAACATTATTAATAAACTTACTGTTATATTATCATTTTTGGGGCTTAGGGTTATGTATGTGTCCGTACATTCACACAGAATTTGTAATGCAGCCAATGCAAGCGGTGAATCCGATTTTTCAGCAACAAGTGATGAATCCGATTTTTCAGCAACAAATGATGTTGGGTGGGGGATCGAACACAGAGGAGGGCACAAAACTGTATATATCAAACTTAGATTACGGCGTTACTAACGAAGATGTTCAGGTCGGAACTTTAATTGATTTTATTTCTGTACGTGATTTTTTTTATTTTTTTTTTATCACCAATCTGAATTACTTTGCCACCTTGGCATTCGATGTTTTTGAGATTTCGGTTACTCTTTTTTCTATTGGGTGTGCAGTTATAGCAAGTGCAGATATGCCGTTTTTGTTTATTTGTTATTGTTATATGGAAGGTTTTGGGCAATTTTGTGAGATTCACACACACACACACATATATATATAGGGTTGGAAGGTTTAGCTTTGGTATTTAGGAGACAAGGTTGAGGATATGTCATTCTGACTTGATACTCAACATTTTTCTCTAGAAGAGTAATGTTGACCAATTTACTCATTGCAGGATAGATATGGCTTGTAATAATTACAAGAGTTTGAATGTTTGTTTTAGACTGGCCTCAAAGCGTGTTGAATCAAGAACAGATAGTAAATGTCTACTTATAGTTTCTCTTTTGTTTTTTTTGGGGGTTTCAGTAGTTGGAGCCCACTTTGCCATCTTCAAGAGTGTGTGCATGTCATCGTTATCAACAGATGTTGTATGTGTAAAAGGCATGGGGAGTCTGTGGATCATCTTCTTCTCCATTGTGAGGTTTCTGGTGCTTTATGGAATACCATCTTTAGCCGCTTTGGGTTATCTTGGGTTATGCCTTCTCGAGTGATTGATCTGGTTGCTTGTTGGTGGACTGGTGGTCGCTCCCGGAGTGCTGTTGTGTGGAAAATGGTGCATTCTTGCATCATGTGGTGCCTTTGGAGGGAACGAAATGATCGAAATTTCGAGGACCAAGAAAGATCGATTGAGGAGTTCAAGTCTTTCTTTTTTCACTCTCTTTTTTATTGGACTGCTGTTTATCTAGCTCCCTTAGTGATAAGCTATAATGACTTTCTTGTACATTTCTCTCCCTCTTCTTAAGCAATTCTTTGTATACTTCCCGTGCGCCAGGGCTGCGTTTTTGTGCTTTTAATATATTTTCCCTTATTTATAAAAAAAGAGTGTGTGCATGTATGCACATGCATGTGTGCAAGCAGTCATTCGTGTCTGCATGTGCAAACACATGATGGTCTCTATGAGCTAGTGTTGAACTCTTAACAGTTTGTGCTGACAAATGATGATGCTGCTTTACGATACGTCATAATTTCACATTCCTTCTTGAATCAATTAAATTTTAATTGCTTCCTTATAACTAGTGTGTTGTATACAAACTGATTTTATACCCACAGTTGTTTATTGCAATTTTGTCATGTTGTGTGTCATACCTTGATGTCTTCATGAATCATATAACATTGGCATCTAAGTGGAAGACATTGCATCTTTGCAGGTGCTTTTCTCTGAGATCGGTGACTTGAAAAGATATTCAATCCATTATGATAGGAGTGGAAGATCAAAGGTATTTCTATAGCATTAGGTTGGTCAGGTTCTTCTGTTTTTCTTTTTTCTTTTTCCTCTTCCAGTGACTTTGAAAGATTGTTTTCGTTTAGGGAACTGCAGAAGTTGTCTTTCAACGCCATTCAGATGCTCTAGCAGCTATCAAGAGATACAACGATGTTCAACTTGATGGGAAGCCAATAAAAATTGAGCTTGTAGGAGTGAATTTGGTTGCTCCTGCTGTTGTGCTTCCTAGTACAAATAGCATATTAGGGAAACCAAGTGGTGCCTTCACTAGGTATGGAGTTATGTGGCCTATTCTGTATTTGTGTGAGTTTATATGTTATTTCATGAATTCCACCTGGTGGGCAGATTAATGGGGACCATATAATTATTGAAAATTTTTTACTAATCATTCATGGAACTTCAGTGCTTAATTTCATTTTCCATTTAATGAGGGAAGAAAAGAAAGATGGGATTGAATGTATTTCCACACTATAGTTGAGTGAAACAATGTATTTAAGTTTTCTATGATTTTGTATATTTGAGGCCATTGTCAAGGATCTTGTGAACTTTACTTAAAATTATATTTTGTATTTACTTATCAAAATTATATTTTGTATCGCAAATAATCAGTGTAGGATGCAAAATGCAAACATAGATTTCAATTCTCCCCCATCAGTTCCAAACCACTTAATACTGAGTCAGTAACGTTTGAGCCACTGACAACTCTATGAAATGCAATGTTTTATCTCTGATTAACTGATGTAAAAGAGAATGTTATAGAGCTTTATAATTTTGGTGAACTATATAGATTAGCTTACGTCGTCAAGTCATGTATAACTCTCTCTCTCTCTCCTGATCAACATAATTTTGATTGTCTCTGGACAGTGTACAAGGAAGGTATGGTGCTGGGAGTTGGGGTCGTGGTGGTGGTGGTGGAGGTCGTGGCATTAACCGTGGACCTGCAAGAGGTTTCACACGAGGGAAAGATCATGTTGAGAAGTTATCTGCAGAAGATCTTGACGCTGACTTGGAGAAATACCGCCTTGAGGCTATGCAAATAAACTGAAGTCAATTCGTAGTTGATCTTTTTTTGGTGAATCAGCTTGGCTGATGCATCTTCCAAGTATGTTGGTGGTTTCTCCTGAGGTACTGTATTATTAGATGGTGGAAATTTCAATTTGAAGATGCTGGTAATAGATATATGAGTGATGGCTTTACTTCTTTTTACTCCTTTTAATTTAACAGTGTAGTTAGCTTGTGACGGATTCCTACTTCATAGAGTTGGTTTTTGTCATGCAAAGCCCAGGCTGCTTGTGCGCATGACCTATCCACTAATGCTATTCCTTTGAAATTACTGTTACACATCGTTCATATTTGTCTTGGCGATATGAGCAGTGGAGTATTTTCTTTCTTCTGCATTCTTTGGCTCCTTTTGATGCTGCTTCTCTATCAATCCTCTGAGGGGTAACATTCAGTATGCACAGTACCAATTAATCGGATCAGATCCCCTCCATTTCAAGTGAAATGGAGATAAACAATTTTATGGTTTCATATTAGATTTTACATGTTAATGTTGCCACTACGTGACACCAACAAAACAAATTCTGAAAAAAAAAATTGAAATGGAGAGGATCTTATTTCCAATTAAATATGCATTTTTTCTAAAAAAATATAGTGTGGTAGCATGGTTGTCAACCTTGAAGGGAGAATACCCTTTTGTGTCTTTGTCTCTAGCGTGGTTCAAGACAGCAGACATGCAATTACTAATAAACTAAATATACTCACTCACTCTCTCTCTCTCTCTCTCTCTCTGGCGGAGCAAATGACTATATTATCTTGAAAAATGTTATTTAATAGACTGTTTATATCCATATGATTGGAATGATGAGACAGTGAAAATCATTACTCAACTTTTCTTTTTGACAGTTTTTAATGATGAAAAGGCTGATTATAATCAGAACGTGTACAAATGGATTAAGTCGTAATTGAGGGCCACCTAATCTCCCAACATGCTTAAGAATTGTGAGCCCTCCATCCTGCCAACCTGGCGAGGGCCGACTGATTTCTCAAACACGTTAACGAACTGAGAGCTGCCCAGGAGGGAAGCTTGCTTCTAGAAAGAAGATGGTCCGATGGTAATCAAACAAAAACAATGCATAATGGACCCTCCGCTCTTCTCTTCGTCACCAAGTAATGCTAATTCTGTTCTTTGGAGAATTTTACCAAGAGGCTCTTTCATTTCTCATCTATCTGAATGGAAGATTCCACCTAGAGGTTCTTTTTTTCCTCTCGGTAATGGGATTCAAACCACCCATGATACAACTTCTAGTATGTCGACTAAGCAAACCAATGCCTTAAGCCACTTAGAACAAACTTGAAGATTTGCTTGAAGATAGACATGTTAACAAGAAAAAATCTTAATTTGGTATATGATTTGTGTTTATTAGCGGATGACATAAAATTATGGTAGTCAAAATCCTATCTCTTCGCCCTTACTAAATGACATAGAATATCACAATCATATAACTAGCTGAAATGATGATATTAGACATGCAAGAAGGTTAGTGAATTACTTTGTAAAAAGCTGAGAATCTATTGGATAACAACAATAAATAGAACTTTACTTTATTCAAAAGTAAAGTAAGCAAGGACAATCAATTAAAGAAGCTTTCTTTAAAAAATAGCATTCTTTAAATAATGTTATCTTGTACAGAAAGTAGAAATTCTCTTCCTTTTTTTTTTTTTTTTTTGTATCTTTTCACCTTTCATTCCACTATAAAAAAACATCTAACTCTTTTATAAGGATCATCAAATGTAAAATAGTCCTAAGTATCCTATGTAAGAACTCGATTACAGGGAAAATAGTATTTGTTGTGGTGATAGCTTCATTCACCATCTTCTTCATTGGCGTATGTTGAGATGAATTTCCCATTCCATCATTTGTCAGTTGTCGACAGTATTGATAATTACATGAGCATGGGCTTCAACATTATTGTGCATATATTTTTAAAGGAAACAAATCCTCTACATTTAAAGTAAAATGCATAAAAACTATTTATAGTTCATATTAAATTTCACAATATCTAACAGTGTATATGTTGCCACATCATTTAAATTTTTAAATGACTTAGCAATATATATACCGTTAAATGATAATCTAATGATTCTTATCCATAAAATGCAACCTCATGTCTATTTGTCTCTCACAAACCCTTGCCGCATGCTGCCAGCACGGCAAACCCCTTCACGCGACTAACTTCAACGTTTGGTCACTTACTTCTACACACAACACTAAACCATCACAAAACCTTTGTGAATGCTCTCCACCACCACTACTACAAAGCTTGTCGCTCGTTTGTGCTTGCTAAACTCAGTCTCATGCTTGAAGAGAGAGATCAAGAGAATAAAGAGAAAGTGATAAGAGAGAGAGAGCGAAGAGGCGTCGAGAAAGGTAGAGAGGCACAACAAAGAGAAGAGGTCATTGAAAAGAGAGAGAAGTAAAAAACTTTCAAATTGGGGTATTGTAGCTCAAATTCATATTAGATCAAGGTTGACTAACCAAATGTGAGGATTTTAGGAGACTTCGATCTAAACTTCATATAACAATACGTATTATCTAACCCAATGCAAATGTCCAAAGAAAAATGCTAGAAACCACATTTTTATCCCACAATACTAATATAACAGTTTTGACCAATTCTTGATTTTTTTTTTAAAAAAAAATTTAACAATGATTGATTTAAAAGTAAATTAGAACTATCACATCAACATTGTAAATAGTTTTAAGATAAAAAAAAAAAAAGTAATTTCTAACATTACTCATGCCCTAATATAAGGTGACTCAGTAATTGCCATTCTAGAAATGGCTTGTTGATAATACATTAAGACTCAAATTTCTCAAGGGTTGGCCCCAAAAAAAAAACACTCAAAAAATGTTTAACTCTAAGCTAGAATTCAAACTCAGGAACAGATGTCTTTGTGTTCAATGTCCACAGACCATCAATTGACATTGTTTATGGGTCTTCACGTGCATAACATAACACGCACACAGGTATGTGAAATATAAAAAATGTAGAGAGAGAGAGAGAGAGAGAGTACTCCCATCCATTATTGTCCACAACTTACATAAAGAAAAGAGTCCCAAAGGGCTAAGAAACCGATACTTCATATTAAAAATCAGACATTTAAGACATACATAGAGCAAAATTTTCAACATCCATTAAACCTCGAAATAATACATGAAGTGAATTTCTCAAAAGCCATTTTACAACAGTCGCCAAGGAAAAAAGGAAGAAAAACAAAGTATAAAATACCACGTATTTACAAAGTCAAATAAAACAATAGATCAAAAAAGAAACCAAAAAAAAAAAAATCAAACACGCCTAGGAGATGTCCCTAAAAACAGACACCGCCTATTTCATGGACATGTGATCCAATCCACCATTCTTGCACCATTGTGTACCATCCACTAATAAATACAAGATCTGTAGTCTTCTCATTTCTGGCAAGGTGATGACCCAGACTAAATTAGCAAGCACGAGATTATTACTTGGGATACCCAACAAAAAAGACGGTGTAAAGATCGCCTTGAAGAATGAAAAAAAAGAAAGAAAGGAGGCTAAAAGGAAATCTGATTCTGTACAAGTACTCTTCCAAAATTTGTCAGAAAGTCTTCTGTGAATGTGATGAACACCTACAGTCCCACAAAAAATATTGGAAATATTTCAGTACAAATAAACGACAACATGATGGCAAAATTTCAAGTGCTTACTGTATTCCTTGAAAAGAATTTTTAAATGAGTTAATGCTAAAAAGAACCCTATATTAAGCTTGAAAAATGAACAATATGATAAGAAAATCTTCAAACCCTGGGAAGATAAATTGTTAAACAATTCTAGTTTTTGAGATATATGGAGAAGTTATGAAGCTGAAAAAGAAATTATGAAAATAGGATGTCAGAGTATATTTACGAACAATTACAGTCATATAAGGGGGTAGTCTAGATGGCAGTACCTGAGATACATCCAAGCTCTTGATGCAACATATACTGGTAGGATGATAGGCAGACATGTCAATGAATCAAGTGCTCCAAAAAGTTTCCTGGACAACTGCTCTGGCTCACATTCAATGAAGCACCTCGAGTCCTAAACTTCAGCTGAATATCGAACTCAACATCTTTTACCAAACATAGAATTCAGAACAGACATGACGTAAATTGATATGGGAAGCAGAACTCAATGTGGATCACCATTTTCCAGTAATCTCGATGCAGAAATCCGTGGTAATTAATGGCTGATTCTAGGAGCACAAAATAGACTCCAAAAAGAATTTTCTATGACAAACTGGGACCTCATAACCTAGGCCCCTTTGTCCTCTTTGGTTGAAACCTCATACTCCACTGTTGAATTCAATATTTTGCCCAATAGAAGTACTTTAGTGAATCAGTTACAGACATAATGCCATTCGCTGTAAGATCATGAGAACTATCGATGGTGACATCAATTCGCCCAGCATCTCCAAGCCAGGGAATATGAAGTTCCACAAAACCACATCATCAGATTACAACCCAGTTCCAAGATCATTTGCCAGCTGAAGTATGCCACACATCTGAAGATATGGATTCTCCAACAGCTTTTCATTGTTGCTCTGCACAGGGGGAGCAGAAAGCAAATACATAAGTGACATGTAACTCCACTATCCAATGAATAGCTTACAAAAATATGACAAGAGTAGGGATTGGGATAAAGAAATCAGTACATTAGGAAGAAACAGAAATCATCTTTTTTGGGGCATGGGTTTCCATACAACAATATCTAACCAATTAAAGCTACTCATAAAAAATCAGGTTTCATTTCTTGTTAGAAATATGCAATTGTAGAATACCATATGACAATAGCTTGCCATAATTTTTCCACCACGTGTAGATTCCAGTAACTTTTAAGAGTTAATATAAGCATGAAATTTTCCAGAAACACCAGATTGTTTTAAATTAAATAATCTACATATACATGTCCAAATAATAGATGCAAACATTCATATCTATATTTACAAAACAGGGTTAGGCAATTCACAAGAAGATAGTCCCCAAGTATATGGGAGAATTCCCATTTGAGTTCACAATAAGACAGGTTTGCAATCCATTCATAAGATTGCACTCGCCCAGCTATATTCAGAAGGGATTCCACAACCATATGGCAGAATAGGTCAGTACATGAGGAAATTAA
>FXXK01000635.1:63553-240002 GCA_900184695.1 Betula pendula
TTTTGGTTTTTGTTTTTTATTTTTATTTTTTCCATTTGGGGTGACTTAACCACCTCTTAGCTGGCCAAAAGGAGTGGCTGAACAACCCCCATGGCCAAGCCTCCCCTTTTCTTTTTCTTTTTTTTAATTTATAGAGATTTTTTTTTGTCTTATTGAAAAAAGTTTTATAGTTATTTTTATCTTTTTGCTGGCCTTGAGGAAAATTGACAATTTTTGGTATTTTTTTTACGGGGGGAAGGGGGTTTGGGGGAAATATTATCAGTTAAATAGTAGTTTGAGGGGGGTATGTGAATTTTTTATTAATTTTTTTTAGGGAAAAGTATGCACACCTACCTCAAATTACCACCCCATTGACAATGTCCTCCCCAAACTACCAATTGTGTCAATGTCTTCTCTAAACTACCAAAAAAACATCAATGTCCCCCTAAGACAAAAATACCCTTCATAAAATTAAAAAATTCTTAAAATTATCAAAAAAATAAAAATCTAAAAAATAATTATAAAAAAAAAAACGAAAAAAAAAAGAAAGAAGAGAGAAACCAAGGGGGTGGCTCCCTTGATTTTTTTAATTATTTTTGTTTGTTTAATTTTTTGTTTTTGTTTTTAATTTTCTAAATTTTTTATATAGAAAAATTGTCTCCCCTAAACTACCACTCCATTTTTTTTAAAAAAATAATAATTAATTTTCAATTTTTTGTTTTTGTTTTTGTTTTTTTTCTTTCAAATTTATAAGGATACTTTTTGTCTTTTTGCTGGCCTTGAGAGACATCGACACAATTGATAATTTGAGAGGTACATTGACAATAGAGTGGTAATTTGAGATAGTTTAAGAGGGGTATGTGTATTTTCCTTTTTTTTTAACCATATTGATCTCATTTTCTATTTTCTCATATCATAGTGCTTAGAAAGAAAATATGATAACAAGTCACCATATCAAAGTCTTCTATTTTTCTATTTGCAAATGTCTGAACTAGAACCCCATACAAATTCAAGTCATGAGCCTCAATTATAAGTAGGCAGATTTTGGATATGCATAACTAATGAAAAAGGACATTGCATTACACCCTTTGTCTTGTATTGATAGTCCCATTTCCTTATTTGGACGTCCAAAATATTTGTTCCATGTTAAAAATCAAAAACTATTTTTACTTGCTTTCCCATAATGTCCATTTCTGTTCACATTCATCACATAAGAGATAAAGCACTTTTTCACTTTTGAGTATAAAAGGGTAAGCTTTGAAGTGTCTATAAAATAAGTAGGTGGCAAGCATTTAATTTTAGTTCCTTAATATCTGATTTTCTGAAAGCGGACTATAAATATGGGACACAGGGAGTATTGTATCCTCGAACTGTCAGGGTTCATAATTACACAATTTATAACTTCATTGGATAAGGTCATACCTGCTGAGCTTTTACAACAAGATTCTGAAGCATGTGTTGGTATTTTTCAGGTTTCTCAGACATCATTCGCTGCAATTCCAAACTTAATTGAGTTACTAAAAAAAAAAAAAATAAATCCATAACCAATGCATGGTCATAAGTAGAAAAAAATAAAGCACTCTTGCCTTTAAAAGAAAAGCCGAAGAGTAATATGCCACCCTTGAATCAGTGTCCTCTAAAAGTCCCCTGCCAAAAACCGATTGTGCATTGACATTTGAAACATAGACCGATAAAGAAAAGGGAAATACATAGGAAGCAAAGAAATCCAATCACCTGAAAAATTCTTCCCCACCAACTTCTTGGAATGCAGCAGGATCTGCAGTACATTTACCAATTAGAAGTAACAGAAGGGTAGCCCGAATATCTGATGTGGCACCAGGGAGGTTTCCTCTTCCTTTGCTTCCAACTGCAACACCTAATGCGATGTTGTCTGTTGCTGCACCAGCAAGCTGAATCAGAGGCCAATAGAATAATGCAGCAGGAACACGTGCCACTAACTGCATAGGAACAATGGCACGTCCACAAAGAAGAAGTGCTGCCATCGAGGCTGTCTCATGATCTAAAGGATTGCTGGATCTGCTATCAGTTTCTTTCATTGTATTGTCTTGGTGCACATCATCTCCATATGCCGTTGCAGTTGCAGTGGGTACTCTCAGGCACAACTGAGAGAACAGTATATCACACATCTGAAAAGGAGATATAATCATATAAAGATGGTATCAAAACTATGAGATGCTCATAAAAAAAGAAAATGAAACAAAAAAATTTCACTAAATCATGAATTACATAAAAAAGCTTATATTCCAGATAAACCAAAAGTAAATCCTCCTACATAGTTCAGAAAAAAACAGATATAGGCCAAAGAACTAAGCTTGTTTAATCTATCTAAACCTTCAATTTATTATACAGAAATGAAATAGACAAAATCCAAAGTAAACAAAGCCTTTGTTGAAGATGGAAACTATTTTATTCTCCCCGATTTTATTCTCTGATTTTATTTCATTGTAATCTCCTAGTATTTTCTTTCCATAACAAGTTTGAATTCTCTCCTATTTAAATCCATGTAAACATGGGGAATTATACGATTGAATAAAGAGTTTCTCTTCTCTTTTATTCTAGATTTTTTGTTCTTCTTTTCTACTGCCTGTTCTACCAAAACATTATACCATAAGGCCAGGCATAATTGAGAGTTTATTAATGGCAGGTTATGTAAGATCAAAGAAATATTATTGCATGCAACATATATCCAAATAGTTAGTTATGTCTAATAAAGCATTTTAGGCACATGTTTCCCCTTAAGATCAAGGCTAAATAGACAAGTAATTTAGTGTCCAAACAAAGACATTTGTCAATATTTTATAAAGCAATTACCTTCAAAATATTGATTCGGTCTTGTTCATTTATCTGGAACACCAAGGACAAAGCACTGCTCATTATGTCTATCACTCCATTAGCTTTCTCAAGACGGCCATCATTTTCTGCATGCCCAAACTCAGTGCTTCTAGAGTGCTCCATTTCGTACTCATCTAACAAAAACTTGCATCGCATGAGAAGTCTCTCCAGAACAAATAGGAAGCCCCATCTTATGAAATTGTGCTTGGACTTCAAAAGCCCACATAAAAGCCAAATGGGTAAAGGAACATCTGAAGATGCGGCAGAATCATGAGAACCAGCAAGTGCAATTTTCTGATGCAAGTTTTTAAGATTAGACCAGATACTAGCATCCCCTTTCTCACTTATTTCTTCAATAAGCAAATCGCCTAACCATATGTAACCATTCCGGCGGTATGGAATTCTATCTGAATGAAGAAGAGAATGTAAATTGGCCCATGAGAGCTTCACTGTCATGCCAATACCATTTCTTGAAACTGCATCTTCAATGCTTTCCAAAAATTTGTATGATTTGGTTATTTGCATCATATGGGAGAACTCTTTGTCTAAATGAGTGAATGAGCTTATTATTGCATCAAGTTTCTCTGCTACAATCTCCATGAGCTGCAATGGAAATTATAAATAAATTTTCACATAAAGAAAATCGATCTTAACATATAGAGTCCATATAAAGCTGTTACCATAAATCAGAAAGCATATATCCATCAAAAGACAACCAAAAAGGGGGAAAAGAAAAACCATAATCATGTAAAAAAGCTCTCTCTGATTTCAATTTCGCATATGATAAACATGTTAAGACTTCAGTCAGATATATGATGAGTGAATAGAAAGGACAACCTGACAGTGGGGTCTAAAATAGGCCTGATCAAAGCTAATCTTATTATAGGCAGAGTGGACTAGAGAGAACGAAATGCAACCTCCCCACATTTGGATTCAGGTAAATCTAGTCCACTGGAAGCCATATTCTAGTTGTATATAGTTATCTAATTTTCAATTTTACAAATGGGTACTAAATAAAAGTATATACTATTTGTGAATCAATTACTAGAAATCATACTAGTCAAACAATTACTTCAAACTCTTCAAAAAAATGATCTTTCAAGAATCCAATAAGAACCCCACCACACACATCCACATACGGACCAACCTGCTTCATACACTTTTCAGACATTACCGTATTTAATCTTTCACTATTGGGATATTTGGACAGCATAGAAGAAATTGATCTTCTCAAAATCTCCCCAATGCCTTCCACCCCAAGCTTAACAGCTATATAGAATGCTTCAGGCGCATCTGCAAGAGTGAGCAGGACAGCAAGAGGTTGAATCTCATCATCGCTATATTCATTGACTCCTGTAGCTATGCATGTTTCATTTATCTGATGCAAAACATAGTCAAAGAGTACCAAATACAGATTTCTCCTTTCTTCCCTTGAGTTCGCGAGGGAATACTGCATTGCAAAAAATTATAGGTAAAGAATTAAATGAACTTACATAAATTTGGTAGAAATTAATTGATATAATGCATAACTGCAACTTAGGAAGTGGGAAAAAATAGGAAAACTTTTGACTTAATTGTAGCATTTTACAATTCATGCTAAAAGAAAGAGAACACTTTAAAATAAATCCAATTATGAATGGTAAATTGAATTGGCACTACTAAACATTCAGTGCATCTATTAAATTAGTTCCCTAAATCAGCAAAAGAAACAATATCAACTAAGACATTTAAACTTTAAAATTTGTTGCCGCCGTCAATCTTCTTTAAGTAACAAAACTTTAGGGTATGCACATATGCTTCTAGCTATCATTTAGGGCACCACCATTTCTTAAAAGTCATTATCCTTCTGAAAGGACTTTTTAAACAAACATTAACATTTCAGTCATTATCCTCAAAATATGTGAAATACATGCTAGCTGTTACATAAATAGCAAAATGCTCCACCATGACAAATGATTTGCATACCTCAAGAAAAATAAACTCAATTCCTCCAATCAGATCAACCTGGTCTATAAGAAAAGTTGGAGTACTTGAATCAGCCTCAGTAGGTTCACCAGGAATATGATAAAACATGTTTGTTAACATGGAAATAAGTTTGCAATGAACTACTTCTGCCCATGAATTCTTCCTGCTAGTTTCTAGAAGTGCTTTAATAACCTGAAAACAGATGCAGCGAAACTAGATCAAGCCATAGACTCAAAGATACTGGCATAAGGCACAATTGTTATAGCTAATAGAATATAAAACTTGAACGGCTATGTAGAGAATACAGTACCAAACCATACACATTGGCGATATACATCAAGCTGTAAACTACACAGAGCAGCTTTGTAACTTAAAATAGACAATACATTTTAATTATAGTCTAAAGGGGGTGAGGGCAATACACTGCTAAGCAATTGTGGTTAAGATACAAAAGTGGAAACCAAAATAATAGCAAAGATTTTAGTTGGATGTTTCCATTTCTTGTTTTTTTGATAAGTAAATGAATTTTATTAAAAAACGAAAGGGCGCAACCCAAGTACACATGTATAGAAAAAGAAAAAAATAAAGAAAATCATTAAAGCTACTAATATGAAGGCATTCAAAGGCGGATGTCCAGCACTGTAGGGTTTTGAAGAAAGAGGCCTTTAGTTCTACCAAAATTCTCTCGCAATTCTTGCAATTCTCAAAACTACAATCATTTATGTTTTTTTTAAAAAAAATAAAAATCTCTTAAGCTTTTAAAAAATTTGTTTCTAGAAAACAATTTGACAGAAAATTGATCAGCAAATTGGCTTTCTCAAGAAGCAGCTAGTGTAACAGGCCCAATTTAAAATTCAAGAATTTAGGAAGTACTATTTGTTGATTCAAGGTAATTAGTCGATTCAGGATAACCCCCCCAATCCCCAGCAGAGGGGCGGCCAAAAAAGAGTAAAGAAAAAAACAAGTTTTTTCTTCCTGCAACTATCACATGACTTTTTGTTTACAAAGTACTGATAATGTCGGAATAACAAGGTTATATCTTGTTATTCTGCCCAACCCCCTCTTAAAGAACTGAAAAATGGTTGCAACATACATAACAGAAAGGAAATATCTTGTATAATCGCACACAGAACAAAAACTCTACATAAAGAATCTCACAATTGGAGCAGTTAAAATGCAAATATCATCTCCATTTAAGTACTACATTAGTAAAGCTATGAAGGAAAAACCAACTCACCCTTATGTCCAGACCATTTAGTCGCTTTTTCCAGATTTTGCCTCTATCACTGACGAAATAAAGTAAACAGCTTAGAGCAGATGCCCAAACAGATTCTTCATTCTCTTCTGTCTGAAATAATATCAAAGGTAAGAAATGGTAAAAACTTAAGAAAAAGAAACACCTTCAACTAAATATAGCGACGAGCAATAAGGACAATCTCATGGTTCAAATATATTAGATGGTAAATATCTTCTTCTTCTTCTTCTTCTTTGTTCCCCTAAGCCATATTGCTCTAAACTTTTCCCACCAATTCCTATTTGGTGTGTTGTGTTCATTATCTCTTTTCAAGTTCCCTTTCCGCAGTGGTTGTACAACCTAAATCTTGATGGATAATCGAGCTCCTCATAATCCAACTTCTTAAAATTTACAATTGTAAATGCAAATTATTAAATAACCATTTTGTGCTACTAATGTCACTAATGATTAATCAACTAATCTTTGACAAAATTTTACCAAACAATGACCAATAATTTTAGAATCTCAACTCTATAGATTAGAAGCACAATCTTATGAACTAGAAAAACAAAACAGCATATACAAAATTGTGTGGTCAGAGCTGTCTTGAAGGTTTTAAAGCATAATGCTCCCAATTCATGGAGCTCCTCATAACTACAAAATCCACTCCAACCTTTTGATGAATTCACAGATTCTAATTTGAATTTCAAAACGCATATCATATCCTCTTATGAGAAAAATGAGATGATCACGAAGTACAATGAAAGTCATCTGCTCCTCCAATTGTTATGTCTAAAGAAGTCCAATTCCTATGGTTACAAGATAAACGTAAGAAAATTCAAGATAAACCACTGCCATAAAAGTTACTAGAATGATGTCATATAAAAAGAAAAAAAATCTTTATGTCCAACCTTGCAGAGCTCAGTATACCAATTATACCTGAACAAGAAGAAGCAGTATCTCATATAAAATGTTTAAAATCCAAGATTCAAAACTATCGATAGCTGAGAAAGTGCCCGTCTTCTTAACAGAATCTGCTTTTCTCTTCCCATGGATTGTAAGTTGAGCTTCATTGTCAAAATATGATTCCTGAGAATATTCTTCTTCTATTATGGAAGCAGTATCAGTTATCATTGGCTCTAACAAATGAGCATGAACACCAAGATTCAGTATTAAATCAAAAGCACGAGCCCTGCAAGCTGCTTTTGGAGAACTAAGCATTTCCTGGAAGATAATTCAAAAAATTATAGGCTAATAATAATACAAACAAAAAACAAAAAGATGTGGTCATCAAACAAAAACAATATAGTTGATGCATCACCTCAAGCATAGACAGAGTTAAAGGAGCAGCAGTCCCAGAATCCAAAACATACCTAAAAAAACAAAATTGCCAAAAAAAATTTTGATAAGTAAAATTACCAAAATTTGTCAATGACCTTTTACCATGATCAATCTACAAAACCATAAGACAAAGAAAACAAAACAAACTACATGAACCAATGGACAACATCAATATGCAGATGGAGGGAAAGTATACTCAGCCTTCAAAGATCTTGACACCTATGGTAGTTGTTTATAATTTCTTGCAGTAGTTCTTGTCTCAGTAAGTATAATATTTTGAGTACTTAATCATCTAGATCATTCGGTTAACACATACAACAGAATAAGAAAGTACATACCTGCAATTTTTACTTGAGATGTTTATAGGATACCGCATTATATTTAAAAACCATTTTGCATGAATTATCAGATTATTTTTCTATCTCTAGAATTCGGGAATGGATCAAGGGAGGAAACATGCAAATAAAACAGTTAAATAATTCCATAGTCATGTGCAAAGATATAATCTATAAAGTACTAAAATTTGGACATTCTTTGAAAAAATAGAATATCATCTGCAGACCCAAAAGCACCAATGACAATTAATTCTGTTCCCCACTGTGGAGCACATAAAACCATATTACAACAAACAATAAAATAAAAAGTTCCCAGTATTTTGACATTAAGACAATATCAAGAAATAAGCTTCGCAAAACTGTCTCTCTCCACAATCTGCAAATCAATGGTGGTCAGACAACTTTTGTACATCTACAGCAGGATAGAGGATCACTCCATCAATTATCCAGGTATAATACATACAATATATTCTGTGTGTGTATATATATATATATATAGATATAGCATGCAAAACCACACGCACACACACAGAAGGGTTAGACATTAAGAACAGACTCAATAATGCCAGCCAACAAATGCATCAAAACATACATGTCAATAACAAGTTTGACAAGGACGCTCACAGCCACGTCCATCGATGGCTTTCCACTGTTATTACTTAATTTAGATGAGATTGTCATGAGATTAGTATTTGTTGAAGATGTCTCTGAGCAAACTGCAGCAATGACTTCGCATACCTCAGCAGGATTCAATCGCAAAGGTTGTTGTTCACTGATTCACATCAAAACATTTGATAAGAGAGAGTGTCGAACAATAAAAAAATAATAACTAATCAAAATTGATGATCTAAACTTCTTGTACAGGTAACATAAGCAGCAAGCATGCTCTCATCATAAATTCATCGACTGACCAGCCTCAACAACTATGCTAACTCATCCATCAACTTCGATGTTAAATTTTATACGAAAAATAACATAATCAAGGTTAAATGGCAGTAGTAAATAAAAGTCATAGCATTGGCAGAGCTTCTCATTCAACAAGCTCATAACCTCATAAAATAAATAAAATGAATGATAACAATAGAACACCATTCTACAAACAGATCACCATGGTGCAGTGACAACGAAAATAACCAGTTAAAAAGCATGAATGATAAAACCAATGACTATCAGAAAATCTATTGAGAAAAAAACAAACGCTGCTCAGAGAAATAAAAACAGAAAAAGAAAGCATTCCTCAGGTAATATTGAATAAGCTGATACACCAACAACAAGACCACTATTGCTTGGCAAAGCCATATGATATGTTGACAATAACAGACGGGAGACCATGCCTCCATCAATAGTATATGCATGGATAACAAGAAACGGACTTCTCTAAGAGAACCATCTGTTATATATTAGGAAATATTGCAACAAAAATCTAAATAATCACATTTTTGTACCTGTAATGTCGATACTGGAAGAGTTGTCGAGCCCTCGGACGGAATGTGCTCGCAGGAGACTCCTCCCTGAGAAAATTAAATGAATTTCATTTAGGTCTGAAACAAGGGTATCATCCCTCGGATGGAATAGCAGCCATATGATCAAGTTCTTCTTCTTCTTTTTTAACTAAACTTGTGATTCTAATTCGCACCTAGATGAATTTCATGTAGGTCTGAAACAATCCAGGAAACAGCTTCACTTCCACAAATGCCATACGTGTAACTCCAACAAGAAGCAATTATAAAATAAACATCTTCAAAATCTTATGTCCAGTAGTTAAAAACATTTTCAACCATATGCACACAAAGAGGAGAACCAAGGTAGAAAAGTACAAACAAACACAGGAACACAACAATCTATTCTGCGTAAGTACAAACACACACACATATATATATAATTTGAATTGGCACATGTTTAATTCCTAAATTGACCAATAAAACACATTGTTGTATAATACATAAAACATATATACAACAATGTTTTTAGTTCAAAAATATAATCTGAACCAGGTTTAAAACCTATTTTACTTATTTTCTTATCTTATTTTAAAAATCATAAAGATAGATAAAAGATTCTTGTGAGTCTTGGTTGTGTCTAGCCCATGTCTGAAGAGGGTCCAAAACGTGTCTGACATTAAAATTTAAGTTCTTATGGACACGTACAAACAAGTGTCTTACACGCATTTGAGGGGTGCCAACACATATTGTGCTCAAGGATGAATCAAACACGGGAACTCCACTCATAAGGAGTTCCCCTGCTTCAAAGGAATCGAGTTGCAAGACAATTTTCTTTGACTCCTTTGGTTTAATTCCCTCAACTAGCCAGCTCTGTTCAGATTAAAAATTTTAACACCTGACATTGGTCAGATTTAGATGCATTACCCAAAAACCAAAACATGACACTAAATCGAGTTCACCTCTCCTTCCTGCAAGGCAGATCATTCCCGACTAAACCAAATTTACGAGCTCAAAGTTAAAAAGGTTGGTCAGTTGGACTTCCCAAACCCAAATTCAGCCTACAACAACCCCACTCTCAAGTCTTATGATGTCACTGCACTCACACCAATTATTTGGACAAAAAGGCAACCAAGTAAAAAAAAGTAGCACAAAATAAAATTCACAAACATGTATCTATAAAATTCACAAACATGTATCTGTGAAGTGGACTGGATTTACAAGAAAGGAAGTGAAAAGAATAACAATTGGAAAAATTAGGCCAAACATGTCAAAGCAATTATTTGAGAGAGAAGGACGTGGCAAATTTGATAAGAGCCTGGTAAGTGACAAAAATGCAACTGTCATGCAAAATGCATTACAGCACACTTCATAGAAACTAATTTATAATGTACAGTGCACTTATAAGCAGAAGAAGTGAAAAAAATCACAGTAACTAGGAACATCAAACATGTCAAAGCAAATTTTTGAGAGAGAGAAGAACATGCCAAATTTGACGAGGGCCTGGTTTAGTGCGTTTAGATGCTGTTATTGCTCTTAAGTGGGGCCGGGCATTGGCAGAGTTGGTAGCTGTTGTTACTGGCGATGGCTGCAATAGTTGATCAAGATAAGGCATATCAGCAGTTCCAAAATATTTCCAAGGTTGGCCCTTCATTTTAGCTTCCATGTCTCCTACAAGTAATACTGCCGCACCAACTTCTAGGAAATTACGTGTTCTCCTGTCTTGGGGATTCACAGCACGATCACTGTATTACAGAACATGTTGATTACTCCAGTCACTTATTTGAGCAATAGAAGAAAGAACATAAATGGCCCAATTAAACTTGACACAGATGCAAAAGTTCAATTTACCTTTCAGCTGGCAAAGATGATGACTGATGCTCCCCAAGCCAGCGCCATTCCAGAACATCATGTGCAATGTATTCATGATCTACCAATTCATCAACTTTTTCGATGATTGATAAGTTTGAAACAGGTAAAGTAGTAGCATCTGTCTTCTCTGAAGATTCTCCACCACTTGCAGGGCTTAATTGAGAATTGAAGGATCTAGTTAACAAAGATGACAATGTTGGAAGTGACTGTCTTGATGTAGGGGGCGCTCCAGCAAAGGCAGCTGGTTGGAAAGACCGTTTTGGAATATGTCGAGCCACTAGGGAACGCACATAATTCAATCTCTTCACAAGTTCCCCAGAATTAAAACTAGATACAGGCAAAGGAGATATATTTATAGATGCTGCCGGTGCACCTGCTTGTTGATCTAAAGATCGGGAACATGGTGACAATCTTCGGTTTGGACTAGTATCACACTCAGCAATTGTGTTCACACAAAACCGATCTATCTGCAGTAATGTCTCCTCGCTTGGTTTGTATCTGGAGAAGTAGATAGAACAGTAAACTCCTAAAATCAAAAGGAAACTCTAATAAAGATGGCTTCTTTTTCAACTGGTATTCCTATAGCAGAAAGATTCCTCTGGCCTATTCCATGCACATAGGGATAGCATCAAGAGCAGAAAGCACTGACCAACATAAAAATTTCAGGTGGCTCCTCAAAGGCGGTTTTCTAAAACCCACATCACTTTGAATTAACTGAGCAATTACTCAACAAGTTGAATCCACCAAAGATTTCCCTTTTTCCCAAAGAAGCAAAATTGAAAAGCAACTTAACAATTCAGCCAAAAAAAAGGTGACTTAACAAAACATGCTCTGCTAGAACATCAATGATAATTACTTATCAAAAAAAAAAAGAACATCAATGATAGTTCACACATCAAAAATTGGGGCAATCGAAGAACATACCGTAGTAGATGGCCTTTCAAAAGCGTCAAACACCTTAAAACTACAGCCGGGCTGGTTACAAAACAGAAAAGGTCCATATTAGTTGCATAGGAGTCGATGTAGTAACAAACATTAACCAACATATAATGCTCAAAGCAAAAGCAATAGAGTCAATAGAAAAGAGACATAAATAGCAAGTTTTGCACATGGAATGAAACTTCAATTCATAAATATATTATATACAAAAAAATACCACATGAATTTGTTGAGGATGCATGTGCATATGATAATTCATACTCATCCATCTCAAAATGGATGACTTAATCTTTTGTCTGTCCCAGAATGAGTGTTCACTTACGTAAAACCAAAAGATTAAATTTTGATTTTACAATATTGTCATTTCCCCAAAAGATAATTCTCTCTTAAAGTTAGAAAATCAAAGTACAAGAGGGCAGTGGGCAAGTTTGAAGAACAAGATTAAGATATGATGTGTCAAGTACTGCATTGTTTTCAAAGAAGACACTCATTTCAGGATAAAGGGGGCCTGTGCAGCTCCAATCTTAGTTAAACCCCAGTAAATAGGGGTGTAAATGAAAAGAGCTATTTGTGAACATACTTAAGTTTGGCTCAACTAAACTCGACTCGATTTTTAAGTGGGCCATTCATGAACACAAAACTAGGTTCGATTATTAAACGATACATACTCGTATAAACTCGACTCGACTCGATTAATGTTCATGAACAAGCTCATATAAGACTCGACTCGTATATATTTGTTAATATGTACATATATATTAATAAAAATAGGTTATCTAGTACTCTATTTCTTAAGTAACAATAGTCCATATATACATATATTATAAAAGCCAGTGACCCCTGATCCAATATATATACATATATTGTCAATATTGTAAACTATAAATGAGGCATCTACCTTTTGTTTTATACGAGGGGCATTTTTTTTGGTTTTTTAATTGATGAAGCGGTTGGACTTGAGAAATTCTCATAATTCTCAGATTTCCCCGCAATATAACTCAATGTGTAGGTGTTTTTTTACTTTTGTCATTATTGTAATCACGTGATTGATGTTTTTTCACTCTTACTGATTCATCACAAAAACTGGGAATTCAAGTTTTTTTTTCTTGAGAATTCTAACCGTTGAGTTATATTGCAGTTGTCCTCCACTAGCACGTTCCAACACCTACACAATGCCCCGATCAGACCTTCCGCCAGCTACCTCACTAATTCCCATAAGGCTTATCAACCGTTAGATCTTTGATGCTTTATCATGACCGTCCAACTCTCTTAACCCTAAATCCTAATATTCCTATCCAACCCTTCAGACTTCTCAAAGCTTCCACACAACTCCTGAATTCCACCACCATGCTCACCCTGTCTCTCAAAGCTTCCACATAACTCCTAAACTCCATCGTAGCGCAGAGACTATGTAGCTACCCAGCTCCGCTCGACTACCCATCTTCAATGTTTCAGCACTCAAAGACTTCAACTCCTCCGGGGGGGAACACTAGTCCTGGTCTCATCTATCAGTGAGTCATGGCATGTACAAAGGCTTTCGGTGATGGTGTTGGTGCCAGCCATTTCCATTACTCGATCCAAGCTCGAGCTTGAGCTCAAGCTCACACAAGATTTACACCTTGGCGAGCTAAGCTCAAACAAGGGGTACTCGCTCAAAATCGGCTCGATTACACCCCTACCAGTAAAAAGTTGTACATACTAAAGTGCAATACTATGACTCAATAAAGTTAATCTGCATTTAGAGACAGTAGAAAGGGAGGCTTTTGCGCCTAGTTTTTGGAGTCAAGTTCCATAGATTTGAAGGCCATGACACTAGGAGGTTATAGTTAATGCAGAGCTTTTTTTTTTTAAGCAGAGGTCTAAGAGTGATAAGAGTGATAAGTCCTTTTTCATGTGCAGAGGCATAATTGCACTTCCTTGGAAATCATGCACAATGTCCTACTAGTAGTTTATTTTAAGGTATCGTCATAATCTAGTTTCTAAGAGTGTTCTATCTGTTTCTCTCAATATTAAGCTAGTGTTTATGTGCCAATTAGGTAGTTTACAAACTGAGTGTTCTGGTTCCATTAAGATAAGGAAGTATCAGATAGACACAAGTCCATAACTATCTGTATACTTTTCAAAGTTATTAGCCTTTACTTGATAGAATTTTGCTTGTTTGGTTTTGTTGAAGGCATGTTACCTTTGCCTCTCTTCTAAGTCTTCTTTTTCAGCTTCCTTCTAAAGGTTTTTTTATTTTATAAATAATCGAAATATCATAAAAACGTAAAGCGTCCTCAAGTACATATGAAGTATACATGAGAAAACACCTAATTAGAAAGAGAAAAGATAACAAGGGAGTCATGATAGCTAATCACCAAAGAAGAAACAAAAGCTGTTATCCATAGATACAAAGTATAAAAAAATATGACTTAAACTTATCCAAAGTCTTCTAGCAGTCAACTTCTATCATACTTTCCCTCCATAAACATCACAAAAGGCATGAAGGCATCATCTTACACACAACAACACTTTGAGCACTCCCAGTAGTCCACCAACAAGTATATAAATTAACTACTCATCTAGGCATAACCCAAGAAATCTCAAATTGAAGGGAAGATAACATCCCATAAGGCACGGGCAAATAAAGAAGAAGATGGTCTATGGTCTTCATGTTCTTTTTACACATACAACACCTATCAACCACTATGACATGTCGTTTCTTTATATTATTATCCATGGTAAGAAACTTTCCTAGGGTCTCCGACCAAGCAAAAAAGGCCGCCCTCAAAGGAACCTTAGTCCGTCAAACACTCTTCGAAGGAAAGCGTAAGCTCTCATTGCACGCCAAGATCCTATAGAAGAATCTAACAACGAACAAACCTCTTTAGGAGGGGACCCACCAAAGCTTGTCTTCACATTTCCGTCTCACTCTAACTGAATACAACAAACTAAACAACAAAATGAAAACATCCACCTCCCAATTATGAGCTGCTCTAACAAAGTTTACATTACACTAAGTAGTTCCACCCGACAATTCCAAGTGAGACGCAACAGAAGCATCCTTTGCACATGCAATGCCAAATAAATTTGGAAAGGCAACCTTAAGAGCCATATCCCAACACCACGAATCATACCAGAAACGATCTTTGGATCCATTTCCCACCTCAAATCTAGTATGGGTAGAGAAATTCCCCCAATCCCTCCTAATATTCTTCCATAGAAACACCTCATACATCCCAAAAGGCTCAACAGAACACCACCCACCCCACAAACTATCAAATTTAAAATCGACCACCACTCTCCACCAAGCCTCTCTCATGCGCATAACGTCAAAGCCATTTCCCTAAGAAAGCTCGGTTGAACATCAGCAAGTTCCAAATCCCCAACCCTCCTTCAGAGATTAAAGAACAAGTCCTGGACCAGCTTACCAAGCGATATTTGAACTCATCACCTAACCTACCCCAAAGGAAATCACATTGAAACTTCTCAATACGGTTTGCAACTCCCGCGGAAAGAGGAAAAAGGGACATGAAGTACATTGAAGCATCGCTCTATCTTTTCAATAACTTCGTTCCAAATAGCCTTTATAGGAGGCCTCCAACGGAAAACCAAGATTCTTCAAAGGCAGGGGTGAAACCCCAAAGCCTGTAATATTTGCCAACCCATCCACATCAACAACATCACCCACAGGAACCAATACTAACTTAGCAAAATTTACCTTCAAGCCCGAGATAGCTTCGTTAACTTGCTGAAAATCAACATATTATCCGCAAACAGAAGATGTGAGATATCAATCATTGGCTCCACAGAGAAGCTATATAACAATCCCCCACACATTGCCGCAGAAATCATCCTACCCAATGCCTCCATCACAATAACAAACAACAGATGGGAAAGAGGGTGCCCTTGTCTTAAACAACAAGAGCTACTAAAAAAACCAGTGGGAGTGTCATTCACCAAAACCAAGAATTACACCGTGAAAATATAGTGAGCTATCCAAGAGCATCACTTCTCCCCAAAACCACATCTCCTCATCATGTACAACAAAAAATCTCAATTAACATGATCATAGGCTTTCTCTTAGTTTAAGTTGCAGAGTACCCCCGACACTCCAAATCTTATTCTACTATCAAGGCATTCATTGGCAATAAAAACAAGATCTAGGATTTGCCTACCCCAGATGAAGGCACTCTGCATCACAGTTGTGTTCATCAACTTAATTGACAACCATTCCATATTTCTCCATGCATGCCGCACTGGTTTCAAGATACTAAGGTCTGACCTTAATCCCATAAGGCAACAGAAATACCTCGTCATTCATGTTGAATATCCTGAACCATTTGTTAAAACATTCTTATCTTTTACTATAATAATAATAAGCTATATAGCAAGAAATGCGATGCCATGACCCACTTTCTTTCCCACAAGTTGCTTATCATTTCATGATTATCTACTTCAATTCCAGTTATATTTGGTCCATGTTGTATTTTGTGGCCAAGAAACATCTTTTTTTTTTTTTTTTTTGATACGAGGTATCCGGCTTCACCCTTTGCGACCTGACAGTACCTCGGACTTACCATAAGACTTACCAATCATGAAGGTCAGAACCTTGGGATCAACCGACTAAATCTTCGGTCCAATGCCTCGCACCACTCTCAGCATTAAAACAATTGAGTTGCAGGTTTCGCCTAGCCCTAAGAAGGAGTTTGCACTTAGCAAGTTTCAAACCTGATACCTATGGGATGATATTCCCTAAGAACCTCAAACCTCAACCATTAGGCCAACCCCTTGGGATGATAATCCCTAAGAAACATCTTAACCCATATCATCATGACTGATAACCAAAACTAACCAAAAAATTAATAACTATCAGTGTGGCAGTGAGTAATGGTTATATGGTTATAACTTTCAGTATAGCAGTGAGTAATGGTTATATAGCAGTGAATGTAGTAAACTAAGGGGGAACTAAAATGAGCTTTGCCACATACAAAACAATGACAAAAAGCTATTACAGTTACCTGCGCTCCCTCTCTGCAATTGTATGTTCTAGAATTACACTGTAAGCCAGGTCCGTTGTTGCAGGAGCTGCCAGATAGTCCTGCCATTAACAAATTCAATTATCTATAGTTGAAAATAAATCTCATCCACATTTTCAAAACAAAACAGCTTTTATTTCCATTTCTCTCGTTTAATTTTCTCAGTAACTAACCACGGCACAAATCTCGAACTCAAACCACTGAACAGCCAATAAAAAAAAAAAACAAATTTCACACACAAAAAGCACATCAAAATCCATTACAACGATCCAGACAGCCCCCAACCAAATCAGCCCCAAATTCACACAAATTACGCACCAGCAGAGTTCTAGAGGCTTCGGAGAGGAAAGCAGCCGAGGGGCGTCCGTGGTGCGGCGTAGCAGCCGAGGAGCCGGAAGCCGCAGCAGACGAGGACAGGCAATCGGCCACGGCTCGGCGTAGCGGCTCCGGAGGCTTCTTGGCCGACGATGATCTCAGGCGAGAAATCCCGCCAACGCCGCCGAGCTGAAGCCGCGAGCTCCCCGGGCTCCGCGAGGGACTGAAGCTCGAAGACATGGAAAAATTCGGCGAGTGCACGAAATCTCGGTGAAACTCGTGGTGAACTTTGAATTCGCTCTCCAAAGGGCAAAAAGCTCGCTCTCCTTCGTCTCCGACTCTCCGTGTCTTTTCTCTCTACATTTGAAACCAAATTGAATAAACTGTTCGTTGTGTGAAACTGAAAGCAAGTCTCAGAGAGAGAGAGAGAGAGCGAGAGTTTTGTTTTGGCGTGAGATTTACAAAAGGAGTGGGGGGATTCTTAAATTTCGCGAGTGTGTATTAGCTGTACGTATAGCCGTAGTTTTATGAGGTATATTAGCTGGCATGCGCTAGAATTTGTCACTTTTTATAAGAGTGAAGAAGGATTAAGGGGCAATTTGGGGAACAATCAGTTTCCCTATCTAGGGCTGAGTAAGAGTGTGACTGATGTGGGGGATTAAACTTAGATTTGGGCTTTCAATAGCTCCCAGTGGACGAATTTGCCGTTTAAACTACTCAGTTGGAGGGCCCGTTGATTGTGCCCCGGCCCCTGTTGGAATCACATCCTCCGTATTTATTGCGACGAGTTCTACATTCATTTCAACCATCAAATCTCTAAAACTATACCATGCACTTTTCTTCTTCTTCTCCTTTTTTTTTTTTTTTATTTGGCTATTAAATCTTAACTTCGATTCAGTAAATGTTAGATGTTGGACGACAGCTGGTTCATTTTAGGCTATTTTAACTGACTTTTTCTTTATTAGCAAAAATTTTATGTTTTTGTAATCATTTATTTATTTAAAGTTAAAAAATTTGTAATGTCACTTATATTGTTAAAATAGAATTAAATCAGAGAATAAGAAGATAAAATGTCTCTTATATCACTAGACCACGAGTTGGTCGAACGTGGTGACCATGTCCACCCTCCACTTGGTGCTCCCTCTCCGAGGTGGAATGTGAAATTCTTTTAAAGACTTTTCTAGGCAAAACAATCACTGTGGAGGATGAGAGTTCTGATATCATTGGTTTTTTTTTTTTTTTAATATGAGATATTCAACTTCGCGTTTATAGCAACATGGCAGTATTACGAGCTCATCCTAAGACTATGGATAACATTGATTACATGAACAAACACGGATTGGGGAATCGATTTTGCACCCGTTGCCTTGCTTCATTCTTTGTACATCCAGTCTATCATATTATAAGGAAGATGTTTTCTTGGTTCATAATCTGTGGGCGACTTTGATGGTTTGATTATGTGGAGATCAAATGATTCAATTTTGAATTCTAAGTCGAAGCTAGCTGGTGCCAACAAAAGAGTTAACAGATGATCGTGAATCTCCTGCATTTCATTTTTAGCTACTCAAATGTCAAATGCCACAGTAACCACCAGACCCACGACTGTGGGTCAGTCCTGGCCCAGCCATGGGTCAACCAGGCAATATTGATTATTTTATTTTTATTTTATTTTTTTTAAAAAAAAAACAGTATTTGCGTAATTTTTATGTCCTTAATTAAGATTTGCAAAATTTTTAAACTATGAAAGTGCGATCATAAAAATCCTAAAACATCACAAGAAATAAGAGCAATTTCACCTTTTTATTATTTTTCACTTGTTTGCACATCAAAGGTATCCTATGAACATGTTTGGTACGCGGAATGACTATTCCAATAAATAACTTTTATTAATTCTATAATGAGTGTAGTGCATTAGCCTTTGAATAGCTATTCTGATGACTATAAAAATATCTATTACAATACTAATTCATTACACTCATTCTTTTCTTAATAAGAGCTATTCCAAGGAATAGCCATTCCGCTTACTAAATATAACCTATATCTTTACCAAGCTGTTAAGATGCCCATTAAGATCTCCAATTCTCAAGAATTGTCGAGACATGCAATCCATAATGAGTAGCTCAACATAAACTACGAGAAATAAAAATAGAAGGCCAAAAGAGTTAAGGCCGATGACATGATGTTGTAGTCTACTACCTTCAAAACTAATTTGAATTTTCTATAGTTGCTTATTGTAATTACTTGTCTATATTACATGCAATTTCAGACATGTACGAGAAGACTAAAAATCCCTCAACAAGTAGTCAAAATACCTCTAAACATGCTTTTAGAAGCAATTTGGCAACCCCAGCATGAACTCTCACATTGAGGGGTTGGTTGTCCACTCTCAACATATTGGGATGGTTGACATCCATTGGATTTTTCTAAAAAAAAAAAATGATGTCACAATGCGACTTTCAAACTTTTTGTATGTAACATTTAATATTTACTTTTAAGAAATTTGTGGTGTTCAAATACATTGACAAGCTTTTAGTTAGAGTGATGATTACATATTGAGTACCATGGCAGAGAAAATGAAAACGAAGCACGATAAGTATTGCAAAAATCTTGATGACATTAACTTGATGTTGTTTATTGCAATTATACATGATCCACGCACCAAATTGGATGCATTTGATTTTTTGTTCGTAGAAGTTCTCAATATTAAACAAGCAACTCATATGGTTACAAAATTGAGACACCACATTGTCAAATTATATGATTAATACAACATTTTTTGTGGGAGTTCATATCGAGTTCAACATGGTAATGAATTGTCTCAAGGTTCCTCAATCACAATAGATGAAAGTGAGAGTGGTGACCATTCACTTCACTTCATGAATAAGTATGATAAGTACTGAACATCTAAAAGTAATATAGAAAGCAAATCGGAGATAAATTGATATTTGATGGAAGATGTTAAAAATCTGAGTGCTAGTTTTGATATTTTAAATTGGTATAAGGTGAACTTAACTAAATTTCCAATACTTACCAAATAATACAAGATGTGTTGGCCGTTCTCATTACAACAATTGCTTTAGAGTCGGCTTTTAACACTAAATGATGTGTTCTTCTGAGTTATTTGGCTCCAAGAGCAGTTGAAGCTTTCATACGTTCACAAAATTGGTTAAGGTCAAAAACTCATAAGCAGCGGTAATGGTTATGATTCAAAGATAGTTGATAATACTTAAACTTATAAGCTCAAATCAGGTAAGCTTAATATTATTAACTTCTTTATTTATTTAGCTATTTACTAATTCCATTTCAACTTGTGAATTATGATTCTAATTTCTTTTTGGTTTATTTTCTTTTGTATCAATGACTTTGAAGAACATCAACATTTTGCTTTGAGGATTGTAAATGTACGGTTTTCTATAGTGACTCTAGGCCGCCTTTTATGATAGGAAGTCATTAGAGTGGCTCACTGGCACTTGCCAGTAAGGCTTATTCAATGACTAAGTTAGTTGGAGAAGAGTGTTTGACTCATGGAGAGGGAGAAAGGAGAGGGGGAGGGATTGTTGTGTGTGGGTTAATATTTGAGCCTTTTATATGTATGACATCTTTGGCCATCTAATATAATTTGTGAGTTCGTAATGTGTGTTTTAGGCGATTCCTAGACCTACAGGAATTCCTCAATTCCTTTGAATGATTAGTAAATTTATTAATGAGAATTTTATAAGTATGTGTCTGAATCTGCTAATGAGCCTTGCTTAGAGTCTCTATTTAGGTCCAACAAGGATGATTAATTAAAGGTGCTGCTATGTCGAGGTGGCTGTTGGTTTAGTGTTCACACTGTTCTGATGTACTTTTTGTTGCTGGTTTGGTCCTTTCGTGGCTGCTGCATGCTGTTTTACTTGAGGATGATTACTTTTTTCAGTTTATCTATTAATGTTTGATGGTTGCTTGCTGCACATTACTTTTATCGGTTTGATTTCAATTTGTTTGTTGTAACTATTAAGTTTAATGTGTGTTGGACCTGCTTGTTTGTAGTTCTGAGGTAATTTTTGCTGCAGCTGCTGGTAACTTGTAAGTTTTATGTGTAATTTCTTTGATGGACCTGCTGGTTTTTAGTGTCATTTTTATGTTGAAATAAAATTTTAGCGTGTTGTGATTTTTAATTTTATATGCACTTAGGGTTGACATTTGATGCTGAAATTTGGATAATTTGATTTTGTCAATTATGTTAATAAAACCACAAAAATTTTAGTGTGTTCTCACTGTTTTGAATATGATTCAGCATGAAAAAAGCCCATTACTATAACAAACAAGTCCAAATAGCTTGGGCCTAGCCCAATCAAATGAAAAAGAACAAATATGCCACTCGAAAATACCCGACCCCAACCCTGACCCGACCTGAAATTCTAAATTTCAACAGAAATAGCCAAGTAATAATATAAATTACCTTTTATGTTTACCTTGTATCAACCAAAAGTGACATGACTTTTGATTGACATAAGGTAAACATGTAAGATGACATATATGAGTAATTATATATGTTACCTTCTATATCTACCTTGTGTCAACCAAAAGTGATATAGCTTTTAAAATTACTATTGAATTTATTATCGATAATTATTGACTTTTAATCTAATAGTGATTTTAAAAGTCACATTATTTTTTGTTGATACAAAATAAATATGAAAGGTGACTTATATCACTACTCTCCTACAAAAGTTATGCCGGGCAGTCTAGTAACGATACAGTTTAATGGCAGTCTGAGGGCCTACATTCGCGATCGAGTGCTACTCACACCAATCTCATCCAAGACCCGAGCCAACAATTTCACGCGAGTCTGAGCGTACACGTGTCCGTCCCATCCCCTTCCCACCAACTGTTCCCCTAACCTGATCGCAGCGCTAACCGTCTCCGCCGCACCATCGTGCGCCGAGTCGATAATTCCCTTCTCCACGGCTTCTTTAGCCGTCACCTTAGCCGCTCTCAGAACCACGTCGCGCCGAGCCAGCGGGGCGCCGATCTTGCACTCGATCAGAGCAATGAACCAATCCGGAATCACCAGATTAATATCGACCTCGCTCATGTAAAGGAAGCCTCTGTCCTTTCGCATGAGGATGTAGTCGTGGCTCAGAGCCAGAATGAATCCGGCGGCTGAGGCGTGGCCCGAGACGGCCGCGATGGTGGGCATGGGGAGCGAGATGAGATCGGCTACAAGTGAGTTGAGTTTCGAGGACATTATTTCCTTGCGGGCTTGGGAGGATCCGGCCCAGGCGATATCATAGCCGTTGGAGAAGAACTTGCCTTGGGCGGTGGTGATTAGAGCCGAAGATTTGGAGGAGACAGACTCGGCTCGGACTCGGCGTATAGCTGACTGGATTGCATCGATAAGCGTGGGATTTAGCCGGTGTTCATCACCTTCGCCTGTTAGCGTTAGGATAAAGATTTTGCCTCTTTTTTCTAACGAGCACATCTCTGCGTGCCTGTTCTAAATGATCCACAAGGGCTTGTTAAGGATTGTAATTTGTGGTAGAAGAAATAGAGAGAGAGAGAGGAGTTGCGTCAGCGATGACACTTTCAATGAATGTAGTTTGACCTGCAGCAGCCACGCGGACTATGGTAACTGGTTAAGTACTGGAACGGCATGACTCATTCTTGGTAGTATTCTATTAAAGAGGAGTGCTAAAAATTTACTAAATTTTTTTCTAGAAGGTCAACTAATATTTTTTTAATTTTTTAAATTAAATAGGGCCATTTGTTCATTTGAAAGAAATAGGTCCATTTGATTTTAATAAATAAATAAATAATACTAATTAATCCTTTAGAAAAATTTATAATAGATGATTAAGCCTTTTCTTACACGAAATTTGCCTGTACTGTAATGGTCTGAAATGAGACTCAGCAGCCTCACTGCACCAACAGGACAAAAAATCATTTAAATTTTAAATTTTCTCTCTTCCTTCTGGGTCCTCTCCCGTCAGGCAACCTCTTCTCTCTTCGTTCCTCTCCCATTACTTCTCCCCTCTGCTCATCTCTCTTCATTCATTGGTTGAAGCTCAGAATAGCCAAAGAACATCAAACCCAAAAATTTATCTCAACACCCACTCTGTGAAGTTGAACCAAACCAGCCGGAAAAAAAGAAAAAATTTCAAAATAAAACTCATTCGATTGAATCAAAGCAACCCCATCAACTTTTGCAACCCAACATTTCTTCAAACCAAAAACACCCTTTGAGAAAGAATAAAGACAAGAAAAGAGTGTACCTTGGAGAATTTTTAACCCCTTACTCTCTCTCTGCAACGTTGAGTAACAGGGGAAGGGGTGTTTTTGCTTTTGTAGGAATCCGAACAGGGGAGGAGGGGGAACTCGAGCTTTATACACGCAAAAGGGGGGAGACGTGTTCTCCTTCCTCTGTTGTTCTGAAAAATAATGCACATGAGCACGGTGAGGAATGGCCTCCCCTCTGCTCATTTCTTCATCTCTTCAAATTTGTGGGTGCTTTGATCTTCTTCCTTCGTAGCCCCAGTAATTATCTTTAAATCAGCATCAGAGTCATCATTAAGCATTTTGAAAAGAAAATAGCGACTCTTAAAGAAAAAAACATGACGATAAAAAAAAAAAAAAACACAGATCGAAAGAGAAATAAACTTTGGTCGAGGGAATGATAATGGGAGAGAAAATGGTCTTATTTAAATTAAAACATTTTTTGAAAAAAAAAAAAGACCGTTGAAAGAGACAAATATTAAAAAATATTACTGTTAGGATAAAAAAAAATTCAACAATATGACCCTTAAAAAAAATTTAAAAAAATATGACAGTTATAATAAGATAAATAATGATCATTAGAAAAAGACAGACATTCAAAAATATAAATGTTAAAGAAAAAATAAAGAAATCTTTGAAAAATAATATTTAAATAAAATTGTAAAAGTGAATAGCTAAAATAATGAGGTTGATGGAACGCTTTAAAAAAGTTGATAGCTAAAATAGCGAAAAATAATTTTTAATTATTTTGACTAGTAAAATATGATGAATCTAATAAGAATGCTAATAAAATAACTAAAAAGCTATTTTAGCTAATTTTGTAACAAAAAATGTTTCACTATCAGCTTAACAAAATGACTAAAAATTTGCTGAACTGGTGCACTTTAGGTCAACAAATAATTAGCTATATTAACAAAATAAAATCATATTGTTATCTCTTTTCTTGGGAATAGGGAAGTGATAAAAATCAAACATTTTAAATGAAAAAGTGAAAATAAATAGTTAAAATATTGAAAGGAAAAATTGATGGTTAAAATAAAATAAAATAAAAAATGTATTTTTTAGCTAAATTTTAACGAAATATTTGTTGAACTAAATGTGAGTGCTCTAACAATTATGGGCACGCAAGGATCCTCTCCATATGGAACATATTTGAAATTGATAGTATTTATTTTATATTTAGAATATAAGATAGGTGTATGTAATGGTTTATATAATTCTATATAATTAACTTCATATACGATGCATCAACTTTAAATAAATATTATTCCTTTCATTTGGAAATTCCTCGGGCCCCTTTTTAGACTTAATGCAATAAATTTCTAAGACCACAAGACTGCCATGGGCTTGAAGATGCAGAGCAAGCACGGGCTTCACTGGTGCCTTTGAAAAAGCTAATCATTATATGAAATTCTCCATGAGAGAGAACCCATTTCCTGCCAATCCACCACAGACTTCTTGGCCAAATCGCTGCCTACTCCCATCTAGTTAATTAAGTCGAAGTCACCCAAATCCAGTGAAGCTTGGAAGACGAGGTCCCGGCAACTGCTAAACAGGTCTAAGTACCAAAAAAGAAAATAATCTCTTACATGATTAATCTCATAACAAGAAATTGCTACCGAAGCTACAAAAGGAGTGCTCGAGAGTCTTAGATCAATTAAAATTCAAAAGTGAGGTGACCCATATTGCTCTAATTTAGAATCAGTTTATTCATAATCAAAATGTATCATAGCAGGATATTCAATAAGCTAATCCCAAGAATAATCCTACCCAAGGTGGTCAATACGGATTTAGATCCTGTGCAATGAGGCTATGCAACCAATCCCAGTACGGTCAATACCTATGTACACCACGGTCAAACATTCGAGCAGAAGGGCACTCATAGGCTTGGTGGCCCCTTCCACCACAGTTGATGCAGATGACAATAGGAATGCAGTCACGGCTGATATGGCCAAGCTCGCCACAACTACGGCAAATTATATCACGAAAAGGACCTCCCATCTCAGATGCTAGACTTGACTTGGGGCACTGACGGGCCACGTGACCTGATATGTTGCAAATGTTGCAAACAGGTTCATTGGGACAGTCACGAGCAAGGTGACCAGTTTTACGGCAATTGTTGCAGGCCTTCTCATTGGAGCAATCAGCAGCAATGTGTCCTGGCTTGTAGCAGTTGTTGCAGAGCCTTGCATCATGAGTTGGAAGACCGGGATTCATGCAATCACGAGCCAAGTGACCCACTTTGCCACACATATGGCAAACTGGATCATTGGGGCATTGGTTCGCAAGATGTCCAGGCTCCTTACAGTTCCAACACATGGTTGATGAGTTGCATTCAGCAGCAATGTGGCTAAAATAAAATAATATTNTAACAGTTATAAAGCAACCGGCATGTTTCTGCTAAGAGCAGATTAATCAGTAAAATCAGCATATCAGGATTCATAGTCACGTACGGAGCCAAATTTTTATACTCCATTTTTTCTTCTCTCTCTGATAAATCATGAAAGGACCTACAGAAATTAAACGAGTTCTCACCCAGGAAGTCCACAGTTGTTACATACAGTCATATTTGGACAATCTCTAGCAAAATGTCCAGGTCGTTTACACTTGTTGCACAGATAATCTTGCCTGGAAAGTAAAGCATACTCAGACATGATATAGACCAAAAATTGACAGTGGCAACAAAAGATCAAGTTTTAACACAAAGATGGAGTCCAAGCACCAAAAAAATAAAGTTTCAGCAGTTTCACAATGAGATAATTAACTCCAACAAGCATTTTCTTGTCATTAGTAGGAAAAAAAACATTGTGAACCATCCCTTGGATCAATGAATAACTGTAGCAAAATTATCAAGAGCAAGTCACCAAAACAATGCTTTAGGTCTGCCACATACATACTAGATATTGAAGAGCCCCAAAACTTGATATCCATATTCACTGTTTGATTCAAGTTTCTGATTCATTTTTCATTTTCCACAATTCTCCTTTGTTCAATGGTTCTACCATGTCCTATGTACCAACTCTTTATTTATTAACATCATATGGATTATTAGGTCTTATTATTTCTAGTCACATCCTGCTAGGCCATCAATATACCCTATTACCTATTCTGCTACTTCACTAGCCTGGTCAAATTCCAAGAACTTTTAAAGCTACCAACTAAAAAGTAAATATTAAAAGATCCTTTGCTGGGGCACCATCATCACTGATCTTGTTTTTGCCCAAATACTTCATAATACATAAAATAAAATCACATTGGAAACTTTACTGATGTAGTACTTATCGTATAAAAGAAATATCCTTACCACTTCATAAACGGAAAAAAGAAAAGGGATAGAAGAGATTTTCTAGACCAAAATTAGTATTTTGGATTGGCAATCCCATATCACAAGCAGTAGTGGTAACTTAGCACCAGAATGATCAGCTAAAAGAATGTCAACAGCAGAAAAGTTTGCACTAGGAGATCTAATACTGCTCATTATAATTGGCTCTACAACTAAAATAATTAGAAAGGAACTAAACGCCCTGACCCAACAACAGCTCAGCAGCATAATAAAGATTATTCCATGTTGATTGCGATGTATCTTGACACATCAAAGTGCAATAGCTTTTAAATTGCTCACAACAGAATAACATTTTAACCCCAACCAAAAAGAGTGACAGAATTTATGCATCAAATAAAAAACAACTAAAAGAAACTAAACCAGTGAAAGAAAGTTGCTGACATGTACAGATTCCAGATATGGTAGCCACAGAAAAGTAAAACAAATGCTGCTAATAAGTTAAGTTATATATATATATATCAATTTGGGGTGTAGTATTCACAGGAATGAAGGCTGTGGGTCTTATGGCTGCACAAACACACAAAGGNCAACAGTTATAAAGCAACCGGCATGTTTCTGCTAAGAGCAGATTAATCAGTAAAATCAGCATATCAGGATTCATAGTCATGTACGGAGCCAAATTTTTATACTCCATTTTTTCTTCTCTCTCTGATAAATCATGAAAGGACCTACAGAAATTAAACGAGTTCTCACCCAGGAAGTCCACAGTTGTTACATACAGTCATATTTGGACAATCTCTAGCAAAATGTCCAGGTCGTTTACACTTGTTGCACAGATAATCTTGCCTGGAAAGTAAAGCATACTCAGACATGATATAGACCAAAAATTGACAGTGGCAACAAAAGATCAAGTTTTAACACAAAGATGGAGTCCAAGCACCAAAAAAATAAAGTTTCGGCAGTTTCACAATGAGATAATTAACTCCAACAAGCATTTTCTTGTCATTAGTAGGAAAAAAACATTGTGAACCATCCCTTGGATCAATGAATAACTGTAGCAAAATTATCAAGAGCAAGTCACCAAAACAATGCTTTAGGTCTGACCCAACAACAGCTCAGCAGCATAATAAAGATTATTCCATGTTGATTGCGATGTATCTTGACACATCAAAGTGCAATAGCTTTTAAATTGCTCACAACAGAATAACATTTTAACCCCAACCAAAAAAAGTGACAGAATTTATGCATCAAATAAAAAACAACTAAAAGAAACTAAACCAGTGAAAGAAAGTTGCTGACATGTACAGATTCCAGATATGGTAGCCACAGAAAAGTAAAACAAAATGCTGCTTTTTTTTTTTAATAAGTATTCACAGGAATGAAGGCTGTGGGTCTTATGGCTGCACAAACACACAAAGGGGTGAAGAGATTTTTTTTTTTTTCCTTTTTAGTTCGTGGGATAAGAATCAACATTTGCTCTTTTCTCCGCTTTAGACTATAAGGTTACCCAAAAGGCAATCTTATTCTGAAATTTTATAATCCAACTAAAAAAGGGTGACTTTCAAGTTTCTACTAAACCATGGTGAAAGCCTACCGGTTCGTACGGCGGTCCATTGGGTAAGGAGCATCACGGTAAGATGCACGTTCACTGCTTCGAAACCTCTTCGCCCGTGGCGGGCTTCGGCCCCGATCCAGGCTCATCTCAAAAACCTGTTAGTAATTCTCTTTGAGATACAAAAAATAGAAAAAGATCTAAAGCTCCCACCAGCTCTAGAGATAATGAACCCCAAGCCAGCAATTGAGTATCCAACGTGGACCTGCAAATACAACCAGAAAACCAAAACACCAGAATGTAAGGAAGTCCAAATCCAGTCTATCCAATAAAAGAACACAAAAGAAGTATAAAGCAACACATTCTTATTTCAGTAGAATATAAGTAACAATCAAACATCAGTTGAAAGAAGGTAAAGTGAGAATATAAAGTAGGGAAAGAAAATGAGAGAGAAACAGAAGTATAGGAAGCAAACAAACCCCAATCCATCAAAATCAGCTGCCTCGCCATCAAACAGAGAAAATCCAAAAATAAATTGACACTCTTTGGTAGCAATGGTAAGTGACAAGGGAAAAAAAATTTAATTTTCTTCACTGGGAACTAAGGAAAAAAAAAAAAAAGTCCTTCCTCTCAACCACTCCTAAAATAACTGCTAGGCTTATTCATAGCAAACTCTGTCTCTGTGGGAAACAGACCTCCAGGATTTCAATTTTCATGATTTCATTCAATCTATTTCCTCAGTTTTTTACAAAAACTAGCCAGCATAAGTGCGCATATATAATCCAATCAGGACCACAAAAAAAAAATCTACGGGCTACTTGCAAGAGTAGCATCAATGGAAACAATGCACCTTCATCATTAACCAAAATTCAAAAAATTCTAACCCGCTACACGAAAAGATCTGTGAACCTCAATTTCAACCTCCATCCACAATGGATTTTCAAATCAAACATGTTAAGAACCCACCACCTCTCTAAATACAAAAATAATCTTAACCCCATTAACGGACGAATAATCTCCAAGTACAAAACTTAGCGTAACTAATTTAAGCTCTTTCTTTCCTCGAAGACCAAATCAAACTCAAGATTTTAGTTTCCATGATTTCCCTAAGTTTTGTCTTCAACCAGACGGAACGTAAAGGAAAAAGGTGCATTTCAAATAAATCTAGAAATTTTGTTTGATCACCAAAGATGCAGAACGTAAAATTTCACCCCCGGAGAGATTTCATTACGAATCAATCACACGCTACTTGAGTCCTGAAGGTAGAATATACCTTGGTTTGTACGGCAACAACCTTGAGATGCTTACGACCCAGAAGCCGAGGAGAAAACCCTAGATTAGGAAATGGGGAATTCAGAGCAGAGAGGCTTTAATCAGGTTCTTAAATTTCGTGAAATCACCAGGCCCTGACGGATTTTCAGCATGCTTCTATCAAAAACATTGGCCGACAGTGAGGAGAGCTGCCCGAGAAGCGGTACTTAGTTTTTTGCGAACGGGTATTCTTGATGCCGACCTTAATAAAACTTATATTGCTCTCATCCCAAAGGTCCCCTCCCCTGTCCAGGTCACTGAATTTAGGCCCATAAGCCTATGTAATGTTTTATACAACCTTATTGCAAAGGTCCTTGCCAACCGGTTAAAGCGGATCCTTCCTAGTATTGTATCGCGTCACCAAAGTGCCTTCATCCCTGGGCGGCTAATTTCTGATAACATTTTGGTGGCCTATGAGGCTCTACACACGATGGATTCGCGTCTTAAAGGGAAACAAAGGTTTTAGTATGCTATCAAACTTTGGAATATGGCAAGGCGTACGACAGAGTATAGGTGGCCGTACCTTGAAGCCATCATGTTGAACAATGGGTTTCGATCCCCATGGGTCTTCTCTTATTATGGCATGTGTCAAGGTCGGTGCAGTACTCGATCCTGATAATGGCGTCCCTCAGGGATGTATTCATCCGAGTCGCGGGCTCCGTCAGGGTGACCCACTCTCGCCCTACCTTTTCCTCTGTGTGCCGAAGGACTGAGTGCCCTTATTTCTTCAGCTGTTCATGGAGGAAAAATTACCGGTTTACCCATAGCCAAAGGGGGGTTCAAATTGAGCCACCTCTTTTTCGCTGATGATAGCTTGTTGTTTTGCCGGGCCACCTTCCCGGAATGGTGCTCCATTATTGATATCTTGGAGGTTTATGAACGTGCATCAGGCCAGAAATTGAACAGGGAGAAGACGGCTATTTTCTTTAGCCGTAACACTAAACGGGGCTTTCGCGATCATATTTCCTCGATCCCGGGGATTTCGGCGACACAAGGCTATGAAAAGTATTTGGGTCTCCCAGCTCTTGTGGGACGTGCCAAGTGGAAGACTTTTGCCAGCATCAAAGGGAGAATAGGGGCCAGACTGAACGGGTGGAAAGAAAAGTTTCTCTCTCAATCCGGTAGAGAAATTTTGCTCAAAGCGGTCATTCAGGCGATTCCTACCTATAGCATGAGCGTATTCCAGTTACCCAAAACCCTTTGTAGGGAGTTGAATAATCTGATGAATAAATTTTTTTGGAGTCATCATGGTAAAATATCTTCAAAACCTTCGATGAGTTGGTCTCGGATGGGGGTGTCGAAGAAGAAAGGCGAGTTAGGGTTCAGGGATCTAGAGTGTTTCAATATGGCCATGCTTGCAAAACAAGGGTGACGGCTCATTCATCAAAAAGACTCTTTGGTTGCTCAGGTCTTCAGAGAGAAATATCATCCCTAGCATGAGTTCATGGAAGCCAAATTGGGCACTCGGCCCTCATATGCCTGGCGTAGCATCTTTAATGCCCGGGATCTTCTTCGTAAAGGATTGCATTGGCGGGTAGGAAACGGGCAGTCCATCAGTATATGGAAAGATCACTGGTTACCAACGTCTGTGCCTCAAGCGGTGCAATCCCCAGTGCGTATTCTCCAGCCGGAAGCCAAAGTTTGTGAACTTATTGATCCTACTACAAACGGATGGAACACCTCTCTCATCCATGACGTTTTCAACCCAGTGGAAGCACTCCTAATTTGTAGTCTGCCTTTAAGCCCTACTGGGCAGCCTGACCGTATGATCTGGACTGGCACCAAAAGGGGTGAATTTTCGGTGAGAAGTGCTTACCATCTGGGAAAGGAATGGTTCTCGCGTGAAACAGGGGAGTGCTCGAGTTATGCTCGGTTTGGGCCGGTTTGGACAAGGATCTGGCAGCTACGTGTCCCTGGGGTAGTCAAGACATTTCTATGGAGGGTCTGCCATGAATCCCTTCCAACCAGGGTTAATCTGTTCATGAAGAAACTGGTACCGGATTCAGCTTGCCCAATCTGCGGTAGGTTTGCCGAGACAGTGGAGCATATTCTGTGGAGCTGTGATTCTGCCACAGCGGTTTGGATGGAGAGCAGTCGCAAGCTTCAAAAGTTGTCCTTGGCCGTTTCAGATGGGATACAGTTAGTGGAAAGTTTCATGACCCTGCTGGATGACGCCGATTTGGAGCTAGCTGTAACCTTGGCCAGACGTATTTGGCTTAGGCGCAATTCCTTCCTGTTTGAGGGTCTTTTTATTCCTCCTGCCCAACTTGCCCAGCAAGGGGCTAACGCTATGGAGCTTTATCGCCAATCTACAAGTATCACCACGTCCCAGAATGTTGTTCCAGGGAGTCATCGACAGTCCCAGTGGACCACACCATCTGCTGGTATGCTGAAAGCTAACTGGGATGCCGCTATTGACGTCCATTCTAAACGTATGGGGGTGGGTGTGGTAGTTCGTAATGAAGAGGGGTCTGTCCAAGCTGCCATGTGTACGTTCGTGCCATTCATTACGGACCCAGCCATAGCTGAAGCAGTGGGTCTTTGGAAGACTGTCACTCTTTGTGTGGATTTGGGATTTCTACATATTCACTTGGAGGGAGATGCACTGGAGATTGTTCAAGCACTTCAACGTTCCGAACCTTGCTTGAGTAGGTACGGCCAGTTCATTGATGCCACCCGAAATCGACTCCGAGATTTCCAGCAGTGGTGTGTCTCTCACACTCGGAGGGAGGCTAATGAGGTTGCTCATCTTTTGGCTCGAGCAGCCATTACACAGTCTTTAGATTTTGTTTGGAAAGATTCTTATCCGGATTTTATCCACCATCTTGCATTGGCAGAGCAAGTTTCTCCTTGAGATCAATAAGAAGGCTTATAGCCCATTTTCAAAAAAAAAAAAAAAAGGTTCTTAAATTTCGCGAAAGATGAGCCTACTCCGATAAGCGACATCGTAACGATAATGTTATTGGGTTGGCCGTTGAACCGTTGGATTGGCGTTTGCCACCTTTTCCAAGATACGTCTTTATTCGATAAACTCGTACAATAACATAAATCTGTTTACCCAAAAAAACGCAAATGAATTGAAAAATAAGAAGTTGGCTATCTTCGCTGTACTTCTAAAAACACACTTTCTGCTTTCAAGAATAAAAATATATATTAGAGAAATCACATTGGGCTCAACAAAGTAGCTAAAGGCTACTTTGTTAAGTCCTGTAGCAAAAAAATCAAAAAAAAGTTTCACATTAGGCTCAACAAAATGTCCCTAATTTTTGGTGACGAGCTACGGTGTTGAGCATGTAGCTCAACATGCATTCCTTTAATTAATAAATAACCTCTCAACTCTCTCCTCTAAATAAAAATTATTTTTTTTTCTCTCTCTCACGTCTCCTTCTTCTCTCTTCTTTCCTTTCTTTTTTTTATCCGACGCATTCTCTCTTCATCTCTGTATGCTCTCCCTCTCTAAATGAAAAAATGCTATTGAATGCTTCAGTTTTTTTTGCATTGAATGCTATGATCGTTGGTCTTGTAAATTTGACATTAAATGCTTCAATTTTTTTTTTCCTTTTTTAAAAAGACTGTTAGAAAAGATTAATTATATATATATATATATATATTATATATATATATATATATATATAATGTATGGCCATTATAAAAAAATGAATTTTAAAAATATGACCTTTAAAAAATGACCAATTTTAAAAATGTGATCGTTAAAAAATATAAGGTTTTAAAAATATGATGGTTAGAGAAAGAATAAAAAAGAATAAAAGAATAATAATGAATATTTAAATAGAATAGTAAAAGTTGTTAGCTAAAATGCTGAGTCGGATGTAGTTTTTTTTTAAAAGTTGTTAACTAAAATAGAAAAAGTGATGTTTTAGCTAAAATTTAGCCAAACATTTGTTGAGGCCAATGTGAGTGCTCTTATTCTCAGTATATAAAAAATTTTTAATAATAAATTATTCTAAAAAAATACTTATTACATTTATATCACCTCAAAAAACTTTTTCAAACTAAAGCTAAACAAATACTTTTCAAAATCATTATTAAATAATTTTTTTTTTTTAAAGAGAAAGTGAAACTGGCCAAGACGATATTTTTTAAGATATTGGGGCATAAAAGTACGAAAATTTCAATAAAAGAACTCATGTTATGTTATGAACGTTTTGTTGGACGTTCATAATTCAAACTAGTTAATGAGTTACAAAATTGAAATTTGATACAAATAAACATACAATTACAGAAAAAAATGATGAGTAAACATTCAACTGGTCTTATTTAAATAGATAAAGAGATGAATCTAATCATTGTTCTCATTTCTTTTTTTTGTTGGTAAGTATATCACTTCTTACAATTGATAAATAATTAGATCATTGTTATTATTATTATTGTTAAAGAAACGATGCCCCATCACTAACATTAACCACTACACAAAAATGTGCCAAACATTCTAACTAGGGTGCACAAGCCAACACATGTCAGATTAATACATTTTGAGTTAGAAAAATTTTCTCTAATCCAGTTTGAAAAAAAACTTTATCATGTAGGGATATGGAGAATTTTGATGATAGGCATGAAATCCACGTAAAATATCGGTAGGTGGAGAACCAAGAACTTACACGAGTTACAAAATTATTAAGCCAGAAAAACAAAAACGTCAGATGGTTTACAGTTACGGTGGTGAGCATTGCGGTAACATTAATGGATCTGGACAATCTCAGAAACTCATCTGTTCACATCAGCAAACAAAGATGCACTTGTAGTGCAGAGATGTTAATGGGGTAGAGAAGTAGCAAATGAGCAGTTCACCAACCCATCAATGTTCTTCTAACTTTATTCACAATCTGGCTTCTAGCTCGACTGCTACCCAAATGGAATTCACGTGTTTCATCCAAGAGAAATCTATAGACTTCCCACTGACGATCTGATGTTGAATGCCTTAAAATTTCAGCCTAAACCAGCAATGAAGAGATTTAATTGTGTGAAAAAAGAGAGAGCTCAACATATACAAGAATTCACATATCAAATTCTTACCGAGAAAATGCATATTCCTAACGTTTTTAGAGCGAAAGTAACATCATAGAATACACGGGGCCTTCCCTTTCCAGATAACTCAACTGGATTAGCAACCAAGAGTTCTGTATCAGGGCCCCGATTGACTATAATAACCCGTAACGGATGAAGCATCTCCTCCTTCAAGCGAGAACACAATGCAATCTGACTCTCAGGATCCACAATCTTCCTCCCATCTGTTTGCCGGATAAATAGGTCCATATTTCTGAAGCCTTTCACGCTTGAAGAAAGTCTACCATAGTCAATCTGAACAGAAACAACAAGACCACCTTATATTGATAAAATCTGTAGTGCATGCATAAAACATGATACTGCTATTGGTTAATGTCCTACTATTTAGCGCTTTGCATGAAGTGACTGCTCTTAAGACTCGAACCTGCTCACGTGCACTTGACGAGCCAGAGCTTTTACCATTGCATCAGACAATGACAAAGAGAATGCTAACCTAAGAAGACAAATGAAAGTATTCCCCCACTTTAAGGACAAGCTGTAATTCATCAACAAAATTAGATGACCACAACCATCCAAGAAACCCCTAAGTACAAGCTACTTAAAAAGGGACAACAACGTGCACTGGATAAGGGGCGTAGAAAAAAAAAAGTGCACTAGATAAGGGAAAAATTGACTTGGATTCCCGAATAAGCCAGCACCTCACAAGATGAAGATGTGGCACACTTTGTACAGCAATCAAAAGATGACTAGACACCATCGAGCCTCTAGAGATCAAGGAAACCAGTCATAACCAATCAGGATTGAAAAGCACACAAAGACCTTATGAAAAAGTACCTGAATATCACAGTCCTTGGAGGTCCTCATAATGTCATAAAGCAGGCACTTCTGATCAATACATTGCACCTGAAGCAAAGTATGAGCTGGGCTCAATGAATTATCAACCTTAACAGTTGCCTTCTTTACCGTTGACATATTTGGGTTGAGATCTTGCAAAATGCAGGTGCCCATGTCTGATAGCTCACAACTAAATAACTCTTCAGCAACTGCAGGTGGAAGAGAGTAGAAGCCCTGCAAACGTTTGTACTCGGGCCCTGCCAACTGAATTTCACAGGTAATAAAATTCTTTCCTAGAACAGCCATCAGATGCGTGCATACATCATCTCGCCTCTCTTTTGTCTCCAACAGCTCCCTGCAATGATATAGTATCAAATAATCATGGTTCATAACTGCCCATCCATGTACAACTATTGTTAGAAATTTCCACGGCACCACAATTAGTACTTCCAGAAACTATTCTTCTTGTGAATGAAATGAAGCAAATGTTGGGAAATAAGCTCCTTCCCACCCAAGTTTCAACATTAAAAAGAATCTTCATAATTAATTGAAGCATTAACACCAAAAAGCAAAGAGCAGAAGCAGGTCAACAGAATGGTCACTTTCAACAATGTTTCCTACATAGGAAACTTGCAGTATTTAGTCACAGAAGGCTATTTGGGTACCTTTAGGGTGGAAATCGTCAATGGAATGTCAAGAAACTTCATTTGTCAATGGCCACCAACCCAGAAATGAGAATTTTAGGAAACTTTAGAAACAAAATCAAAAGAGAAAATAGCAATAACAACTGGAAAGAAGCGCCAAATGAATTACTAAACCATCAAATAAAATTCAACCCACCGGTCCTACATAACACAAAATAGAATCCCATCCATCAATCTCAAGTTTCAACATTTTAAAAAAATGAACCTTAGACCAAAACAAACCCCCCCCAAACCCAGCTCAACATTCATGCATTTGAATCATAGATATGAATTCTAATATAATAACTCACATCCCATCATTGATGAAGAACAGGTCCAACACTCTGCCATCTGGGGTTGGCATAACTTTTACTCTATGAATTGAAAGTTCAAGCTCACAGAGCACCTTAGCAACATCTACATATATGCGAAACAATCTATATCAGCACATTCCAAGAAAAAGCATATTACAGAGGACAAGAACTAACATTTTTTTTGTTGTTCATACCATGTAACGACCCTTTTTGGTCAAGGCACCAAACCTTCAAAAGGTATAGTGGAGGCGGCGAGGTACCATTCGCGTGCTGATTGAAGTAATAGGAAAACAAACAAGAAGGGCATACAGATAAAAGCCGGCTTTTCAAGCTTTCCCAATCAACTCTAACCAAGCTATCGGGTGGAACAACCCACAAGACTATGTAACACCATCTTCCATCCGTTGAAAAATCTGCAAAAGAAATAATTCAAATGATTATTTGAATATGCAGTGTCAAAGGTTAAGTCCCATGTGAATATAATTGGACTAAATATAGGCTTTTGACTTGAGTGGTGTTCATGTAGATCTCAGAGCCAGAGGTGTCTATCTCCCCAAAAACCGTAACAGGCGCTTTATCAGAAGAAAAAGTTAGTTTCTTTCGTAGCTTATGAAAGCAACAAAATTACTTTTTTTTTCATGCTATAACACTTTCCCAAGATAAATAGTTTCCAACGGAACAAACAAAAAGAGTAAAACAAATTTCATGAAATCTCGCTACTAAACAAAAGAGCAAAACCAAAAACACCTGCTCTGGCAATGGAAAGTCCGAACTCGAGGATTATTCTAGAAAGATCGCACCCGAGCCCGGCCTTGTCGGGGCAGTTCACCGTGATGACGGAGGGCTCGCCGGGCTCCTTGCCATGTTGGATCAAGACGACGTCGTCGTCGCAATGAATGCCCATATCCGAGGCGGAGAAGACGACAAGATTCCCCCCTCCACCCCCCCCGGCGCCGCCCCAAAGAAGTTTTTAAATTAGAGTCAGCGGACAGGGTATAGCCGGAGCTCTTTGAGCTGCTGCGGCGAGTTTGTTAAGGGGTTGGCTGAAAATGTTGTTTCTGTGCGATAGCGGTGAGGTTACAATTTTTTTTTGCCCTTTTCATCAGGAGGGTGTCGGGTTAAGAGGGCCCCAGCAGACGTCATGTCCACTTCAACTGTCTATGGTAAACTATCAGCCACGTGTTCGGTTCACAGTGCGTTATAGTAATTGCGTCAATGGAGCAGTAATAAGTTGGTGATGGGGTCCATGCGCATTGTGGAGAACATTCTATCATGCTGATGAATTCTCCACATTCCATTGTGGAGAAAACTTTTTTTCACTGTCTTAAGTTATTAATCATCCAAAACAACAAAATTATTACATTTTGAAAATGATGATTACTTAAAGATCAGCAATAAACAGTAGGCACGGCACCATAACAACAATTTGTGTCCAGTTAACCTCAATTATTAGATGAATTTGACTTGTGATGAGGCGGCCGAAGGACTGGCGGGCGATACTGTCGGCAATGCATCACTCAAAATTTTGTCGTATGGCCGTCTCATCACAAGTTAGTGTCATCCAATAATTGAGATTATTTAAAGACAAATTGTTGTTTTGATGCCGTTCCTACTGCGGTCATAATCTTGCTCAGAAAGAAACAAAAAAATTATAAACACCAATCAGATTTGAACACCATTTTGGAATTTTATCAGATCAAACTAAATAAGATATATTCAGATTCAAATCAGATCTCATTACACAGGAAATCGAACCCTTCCATTTCAAACTGAAATTTTGTTAACACAAAATAAAATCGTCTGAAACCAAAAGAAAATTGCTAATACATTTCTAATACGCTAAGATCTTCAACCTCCAAAACCATAGAGAGTCCTTCCCTGCCGCTTCAAAGCATAGACAACATCCATGGCTGTCACGGTCTTCCTCCTTGCGTGTTCAGTGTACGTCACTGCATCGCGAATCACGTTCTCCAAGAAAATCTTCAGCACCCCCCTGGTCTCCTCGTAGATTAGCCCGCTGATCCTCTTGACCCCACCTCTCCTCGCCAGTCTCCGGATCGCCGGCTTTGTGATCCCCTGGATGTTGTCCCGGAGAACCTTCCTGTGCCGCTTGGCTCCGCCCTTGCCCAAACCTTTGCCTCCCTTTCCACGGCCGGACATTTTCGAAAGTTTTGAAATTTGGGGTTTTAGGGTTAAAGATTTTTGGTGAGGGATGTGACAGGTGGATTGGGGTATTTATAGAAGGAAATTTGGGGGGAAGGGATTTGAGAAGAAAGGTTTTGAATTTGGGTGGAATGCTTGGGGCCGTTGGATTTGGAGGTGAATCTATGGTTGAGGAGCTCGATCCGTGTGCTTGTATTTGGGTGATTCTCAGGCGTCGATTAGCTAGGGATCTACGGTCCACGTTGTTCTACTTATGTGTGGCGCGGATCCTGGTTTTTCTTTTCTTTTTTTGCTGTTTCTGTGCCAGTGTGGCGGGCTATTCGAAATTTTGGGATGGGGCTCGATGCTTCAAAGACCATTGCATGTTGCACGTATAATTATATTGACTTATAATCAAAATAAATAAATTTTGTTACATTTTTTTTTTCCTATAAGCATATGCTTTCGGTGTGATGCTGTTTTAATTTTTTTTGTTTTTTTTTTTTTAAGGAATGCTTACATCTTGTTGGTATTATTAAAGCTTTAGCAGTAGTTTTTTTATATTTTTTTTTAATATAGACATCAAATTAATTTTAACTTTTCTATTCAAATAAACTTTACAATAATTTATCTTATTATTTTTTTTTATACCATTTAAATTAAATGCTGAGAGAAATAAAAATTATTTTAATATTATTTAAACAAATGATACAGAAAATATAAATTTTTTACATTAAATAATGTTAAGGCACCGGTTTTTAGTTCTCTAGATGAAAAAAATAATTTTTGATTATCTTGATATTTTTTAGTTTAGAGAATATTAAGAAAAGTTGCTGCATAATTTTTTTAATAATTTTTCTTATGCTAATAAATAAATAAAATTTTTTTAAAAAAACTGTTGTTATTAGTGATCTTCATAATAAGTAATTGGAACCAAATCAATTATTGAAAAAAAATCAACACTCTTCAATGATATACATATATACTAACCGAAACAAACACATGTCAAAAAATTATAAAAAAGTCATAAATGTTGTATTTTTATTTCTTTATTTCTTTATTCCTTAATGCAATAATTGGATGGAGCATAGTGGGCGTTCTCGCCTGTCATTCCGAGCATAAAGGCTTTTTTCATAAAGGCAAAAAAATGTATGCTTAATAATAAAGCAGCATTATCAAACAGAAAAGTTGAAAGAAGGTTAGTGATTTGGGATAGTGGAACAACCCAATAGACAAATGGAGGAGATCAAAAGAACGTTGGAGGATTGTCAGCTCAGTAATTTGAGATTTTACAGGATCTCAAATCTCATTCACATGGAATAACAAAAGAAAAAAAAAAAATCACATTTTAAAAGTAGAGATTTAACAGAGCTGTAGCGGATAAAGAGTGGCGGAAATTTTTTGAATTAGAAGTATTGATAATGGTGGCCAGTAACTCTCTGATCATAACCCTTTATTTTAATCTTTTACGAAGGTCACCAATTCCAGAAAAAGAAGAGGTTTATGATTTGAAGCAAGTTGGACAATGAATAAGGAATGCAAATAAAATATAAAGAAAGTATGGATGATTAATGATGATCACAAGAGAAATAAATGGGGACCGATGCAGGGAAAAATAAGAATGTGCCAACATATTAGAATGGAGATCACAAGAACACGAAGTATTTGTGTGCTAATCTCTTGTGATCCTAATAACTAGGAATATTATCTAAATAAGAATAGTAGTAATAGAATAAGAGTAAGACGAATAACAGACTCGCAATAAAGCATTTTCAGTCAATAGCCCATAAGAGTTCTATCTCTATATCCGTAAGAGTAGGGATAACTCTATTTATGATAAAGTCTCATTTCATTTATAGTTCTTTGTATTATTTAAAGAGGCTAGTAGATTAATAAAGGTAAGTTAAATATTATAATTTGGTATAATACAGTTATCTATTTTTGGAAGTTCCTTTGAAGGTGACAGCTTCTCCGAAAGAGCCCATTTATCATTTTCTTGTATTTTGTATTAGTTGGTTCGCATTATATTCAAAGGCGAAGAGCCAATTTTCCACTGATGAGCCTAAGGCATTGGAGAATATTGTTTATCAATGCATGCCCCAAGCATGAGAGGAGTTATGTAGTGTTGTCTTTAGTTTTTTAAACTTCGGTATATCTAAACTGTGCAGCACTATTGAAGATATTACAAAATTCTCCTTGTATTAAGACCCCAAATCTTTGTGAGGCAGCCTCACATGAACTGCAATGTCTATTACCTGTATTTGTTCCATCTGATTGCATGCATGCTAATTTACAATGATGGATAAGACATTAATTTGTTATGATAATTTAGAGAATCACTTTGCGGTTGGATTCTGAGAAGGATGATTGGATATTGGACCAGTGCCTCCATGTTTCTTGTCCCATCATAAGTGCATTAAAGTCGATAAATATGATGGATCATTGGATATGAGAATGAGCTTTTTAATGTAAAGATTTTGCTCAAGTTGTCCAAGTCTTGGACGAAATAGTCATAACTTGCTTAGAGCATTTGCAGGGAATTTAGAAAAGCAAGAGAATTTCTATAAATAATTGATAGAGCTCCCTAAAGGGTTACTAAATTGTAAAATCATTTTGAATGAGCTTTTCTCGAGCAATTACTTTGAATTATTAAACTGAAGCATTAATCTTCTCCATCAAAAAAAAAAAAAAAAATTATGAAAGAAAGATATGGTGTAGGAGTGTACAACCAAATACGGTGGCAGTTATTAGACGATAACTGCAATCGTAACCGGGGTTCCCGGTTATTGTATTTTTAAAAACCGCAACCGCAATCGCAATCAGGACCCCGGTTTCAATATCGGTTATAAAACCGGTTTTAATGTTATGGATTACAAAAAAAAAAATATTTTTAATCACTTCTTATTAAAAACTTTATTTTTGAAATATAAGAGTAAAAAAAGTTTGTTCATATTCAATATAGAACAGCCGGACAAGTTCATTTTTTTTTTTTCATTTTTTTTCTCTTTTTTTTTTCTCTTTTTTTTTTTTTTTTCTTTTCTTCTCTCTCGAGAGCTTCTCCCTCAGCTCCCTGCTCCCTGCAGCAGGGAGTTTTTATTGAGAGAGAGGGGGGAGAAAAAGAAGAAAAAAAGAAAAAAAAGAGAGAAAAAAGACAAAAAAAAATATATTAACTTGTCTAAAATTAGATTAATTTTAGTATATAAAAACCGTTATAATTAATAACTGGTTTTTTTAAAATTAATAACTGCAATCGCAATCGGCCTAACTGGTTATCCGGTTGCGGTTATTCCTGATTTTTCGGTTTTTCGATTTGTCCGGTTATCTGATAATTCGGTTATTTTCGATTATCTGGTTATAAGCGGTTATCCGGTTATCTGATAATTCGGTTATTTTCGATTATCTGGTTATAAGCGGTTAATAACCGCCCCGCTTGTACACTCTTAGTATAATGTATGATGCAATCCCCATGTCCGTGGCCCAATCCACTAAATACACCTTACCCCTCTACTGTGTACATCTGTCCTCTGACTCTTATTTAGTGATTTTTGAACTCCAAGTGTCCAGACTGCAAATGGAGGTTTGAATGAAGTTAACAAGAGAGAGAGAGAAAGAGAGTAAAAGCTGAAGCGGTGAGATGAAGGGGGGAAGAAGGAGAAGATGACAGGTGTAAATACGACACACAAAAACTGCAGCTTTTTCCATTGCATGCAACCTACTTTTGATTCAACTTTTGGAATTCTCTCGATCCTTAATCACAAGTAATGGTGAGGGATCAAGAGAATTTTGGTCAGAGAAGAAGAAAGTAAAACCCCGAGAAAATGAGGAAGTTTGATCCGTGGCCCGTGTTCTTCAAGCGCGAGTGGAACCGGAACTGGCCGTTCCAGCCGGCTTCGCCATCACCGGCGCTATCATCACCAAATACAGTCTTAGCCTCACTGGTACTCTTTTTCTCTCTCTCTCTCCAGGCCTTGCTCGATCTTTAGCTAATGATTTAATTTTACTTGATTTAATCGATTTTGCGTCGAAATCATTTGCAGAGGAGGACGCAAAGAAATCTATGTTCGTGAAGAGGCACAAGAAGAAGTACGTATCAAATCCCCGAGTAGAGCTGGGCGGACGCCCAGCTTCCATTTGTAGTAAAAAAAAAAAATCAAAAATCAAAAAAATTGTTTTTTTATTATTAAAAAATAGGTTTAAACTTATTCAATTTTTTTTTTTGGTTTTTTTTTGTTTTAAGATTATAAAATGAGGATAAAATAAACTTGAACCTATTTTTTTTTTTGTTAAAAAAAATATTTTTCCTATCACTGAATTTGCTGCTGAGTATACATGGTCACCATCTTTTGTTTAAACTGATATCTACATTTTAAGTCCATCAACAAGCTAAGCCAGAAAGCTCACTTTTGTTGACAGCAACGTACGCCAGTATCAGTTGCCTACTACTTTCTGAAAAATTTTATCTGGAACAAATTTCATTCATGGTTAATTTGTATGTCAAACATGATGCATAATTATTGAATAAAGTCTCTTATATATATCTTTTGCAGATGTCCTTATTGTCCTGAGGAGGCGGTCAATGAGCACACGAGTCCTTGACGAGGCGGTCAATGGGGACACGTGTGCGTGTCTGAACTTTGGTCATGAGGCTGTGAGGAATCCTCCACTTTTGGAGGGCCGACTTATTACCTCTAGTCTTTTTAGTTTTTTTGTCTCCACTTATGGCAGCTTTTGTTGTATTTATTGACAATAGATGTAAGGTTGTAATAACATCCGTTAGATCACTCATATTGGGTTCATCAAATGTTTAGCTAAATTTTAGTTAAAATACCACTTTTTTTATTTTAACTAATAACTTTTCAAAAGAACCTACATCCGATTCAGCATTTTAACTAATAATTTTTACTATTCCATTTAAATATTCATTATCTATTCTTTTTTTATTCTTTTTCCAACAATTATATTTTTGAAGCCTTTTCATTTCCTAACAATCATATTTTTAAAAATTTGTCATTTTTTAACGGTCATATTTTAAAAATTTATTTTTTTTCATAATGGTCATTTATTTTTTTTTTAAAGTTTTTCTAATGGTCTTTTTAATAAAAACAAAAAAAAAAAGTTAAAAGTTTGAATAGATGATGCACGGCCGAGATAGCATTAAAGGATTGAAGTTTCAAATTTTTAATAAATGATGAAGAGATGAAGAAAGGAAGAAGGCATAGGAGAAAGAATAAAAAAAAAGGAGAGAAGAAGGATGCGTGAGAGAGAGAGAGAGAGAGAGGGGAGAGAAAAAAATAGTTTTTTATTAGTTTGTTGAGCTACAATGCTCAGCAAAGTTGCTGAGCACCGTAGCGGCTCAGCAAAATATTAGGTATTTTGCTGAGCTTAATGTGAGAATTTTTTCAAAAAAATTTGCCCAAGATTTAACAAAGTAGCTTTTTGTAAGTGTTGTTATCAAGATGTGTTTTCAGTTGAAGTTATGTTACATTGTGATTTGAGGTGAGTTTGTAGTTTAAAAAGAAAATAAAATTGTATACTTGGTAAATTTCCTCTGTGAGTATTGCACGAGTCGAAAATTATATATTTTTTAGTATATGGCTTTTTTAAAGCTGGAGCGTTACATATCTCATCAAAGTTATCTCCTGCCCGTTATTGAGTATTGGAATATTGTATATAGGTTATAATATTTTAGAAAAAAGTACAAATTATTTTCTTAAATTACCATCTAATTAATAATGTTTAATTTTTCTCAATTTTTGAATTAGAACAATNATTTTTTTTAGACTTTTAAAAATTGTCAATGCTCCCAATATCAATAAAAAGATAAAAATAATTTTAAAATTTTTTTAATAAGACAAAAATATCCGTATAAAAAAAAAGTTTTATGATAAATAGAAGAACGTTTAGACTTTTTCCTAATCAAATCACTTATAAAGCTTAAATTTACTCTTATTTACTTATTTATACAAAGTTTAATTTTACTTAATAAGAAACTAAGGTAAAACTTATCACTATAAACAAATTTATAATTCACCCAAACAACGTCAATAATTCAAGCAAATGAAGGACTTTTGTCACAAAAATATTATGGTAAGATGATATTATTTAAGTAATTTAACCGAAAAATCCTAAAGTTGTAAACGGGGTGCGGTTTGGCTGGAATATCATTCTCTTCCACCCAAACAGCGCCATTCATTCCTCGTCCTATCGACACCCGCTAGTACGCTACCAGTTCCCGGAGAAGATAGACACTCTCAACAGGGAAACACTACTGTTTCAACCTTTTCACAGAAAAAAAATAAAAAAAATGGCAGCGAGAATAAACCAGTCGATACAGAGCACTCTGTGGCTCTTAAACCCTTTACATCATCCATTGAGTCCCAAAGTGAAGCCCCGTCTCCATTTTCGCCGAAACCCCTTCTTCTTATCTTCTTCTTCTTCTTCTTCTTCAGCAAAGAGAGCTTTGTCCTGCACCTGCACAAGCGCAAGCGCTGCGCAAGATGGTGGCGAGCCCTTTGTTATAACAACTCCGCTTTACTACGTGAATGCCCCTCCCCACATGGGCAGCGCATACACCACCATCGCCGCCGACGCCGTTTCCCGATTTCAGGTTCCCTTTTACTTCATAATGTCTCTGTCTTTTATTTATTTATTTATTTATATACTTTCAGTGTAATGGGGTTTTGAAAATCTTGATTTTGGGTGCGATTTTTGTGGAAGTAATTGTGACTGGTTGCAATATGTATGAAATTAAGAGGTAAACAAATTTAATGTTTAGATTTGATGCAGCTTATTGTCACCAGGTGTCAGAGTATCACAAAAGTTTAGCTATAAGTTGCTTTGAATTTGTGTTTTTATCTTTATTTTTATATTTTTCATGAATTGGGAAGCAATGTTATGCTAACACTACAATCAAATACATATTAGAAGGTCACCTTGTGTCCATTCTGCACTGGATGCTTTAAGATTGCAGATTATACTGTGGTAATGAAGAGTAAAATCAAATAAGCTTCTTTTATTTTATTTGAAAACACTTGATACAGATATGTAACGTTTTTCGCTTTTCTACAAGCAAATCAGCGACAAATGTGCACTATTGTAATTTTCTGTTGTTGAGCGATTCTAGGATGTAGAAGGTAAATTCTTACGGGCTATGTCTTGCGGCAGAGGCTGTTAGGAAAGAAGGTGGTATTCATTACTGGGACAGATGAGCATGGGGAGAAAATTGCCACTGCTGCTGCGGCACAGGGTTCCAACCCGAGTGAACATTGCGATGTCATTTCACAAGCTTATAAGAGTCTCTGGAAAGATGTAATGTTAACCCACCATCGCAATTTACTCTCAATTTTTCATAATGGACATGTTGAATGTTCAAATTGCTGTGCACATTTTACATTTTTTTAGTGACCTTTTTTGCTTTTTGTTATTTACTTGCTTCCCGCAGTTAGACATTTCTTATGATAAGTTCATTCGGACAACTGATCCCAAGCATGAAGCAATAGTGAAGGAATTTTACTCACGGGTTCTTGCCAATGGCGATATTTACCGGGCTGACTACGAAGGACTTTATTGTGTCAACTGTGAGGAGTACAAGGTAGTATTTCGATTGAAGTTGTAACTGTGGATGTAGCAACCTTAACTTAATTTAATTTTCATTATATGCTTATCGTCTTTATTATTCACAACCTTCTGGATTAGCGATGGGGTTATTGTTTCACTTGTTGTTGATCATTTGTTAAAAATTAAGTATGTATTCTTTGTGCTGATCTTTATTTGGAAAATCACCTTTGACCGCTTGCTACTCATTATGTGGAATTCCCTGGTTTTAGGTTCTCGCTGATTTTCACTTTCAGTTTAACATATGTATTCATATGTGCATTGTATTGCTTGAATGTATACATTTATGTTGTTATTTTGGTCTTTTTGTTCTAGAGTAGCTTTGTGTTTCTGTAATGTGTATTATCATTAGCTCTGTGAATATGCAGGTTGAGAAAGAATTGCTTGATAACAACTGTTGCCCTATGCACCTGAAGCCATGTGTTCTGCGGAAAGAGGATAATTACTTCTTTGCTCTATCAAAATATCAAAAATTATTGGAAGAAACGCTGACAGAGAATCCAAATTTTGTGCAGCCTTCGTTCCGTTTAAATGAGGTGAGATAATGAGGAATTTTGTCAAAATTTAGGCTAGTGTCCAATATACTCTTCATCGAGCCTTAGCGTAAGGGCAGAAATTTCCTCCAAACTGAGTTGGAACCCAGCCTTTAAAACTGTCATGTGTCATTGAGCATGTGAGGCACCTGTTTTTTTAATAGTTCTATTGAAAAATCATGTGCTTTTTATGTGCTAATTGAAAGCTCATGTGTTTCTCACATGCTAAGGGACACATTACAAAATTATAAGCTGGGTTGAAGGAATTTCCTCTAACTCAGTTTAGAGGAAATTTATGTCCTTAGCGTAACTCATGCAAAAATTGTTGCTTTCGGCATGATTAGTTTTCCTGCCAAGATCCTGAACAGGCCGAGCTTGACAATTGGCAGATTGTCTATATACTATTGTTGTATGTAACAACTATTTCTATAATTATAGATACAGGAGAGAACTGTAATTTTATTGTTGAGGAAATGCATTTTCTTGTACTTACCATTCAAGATATCTATGTCATGATTGCTAATATATTCCTTAAATAAGTTTTAAGGCAAAGGTAAAATGTTCGTATTAATGGTGTTGTTAGAGTTGATCATGCTACCCACATGGGTCGGGGGAGTATTTTATGAATTTAAACAAAATGCCTCTCTCTCTCTCTCTCTCTCTCTCTCTCTCCAATTTATAGTTGAAACTTTACACATGTATTCTGTATTTTGCTATATGGATTTTTGTATTGATATCACTTACTTCTATGATCAATTTTTTTTATGAAATTTCTTTAAGGTGCAAAGCTGGATCAAAAGTGGTCTAAGAGACTTTTCCATTTCCCGATCATCAGTGGATTGGGGCATCCCAGTTCCTAACGACAATAAGCAAACCGTATACGTCTGGTTTGATGCTTTATTAGGGTAAATTTCTTTTTCTTTTGTAATTTGGAATCATATTATTTTCTTTTTTTAGATAATAATATGATTCCAAATTATTATTTATCAAAGAAAATAAATATTTATCAAGGCTTCTGCTTTATATTTCATGAGATACTCTACTGCTTTATATATCATCAGATACTCTACGTATTTGGGTGGTAATGTTCTTTTGGTGAAATCTTTATTTATGAACTTCTATTGAGTACTTTTTCCTGTTGAGCAGTTATATATCAGCACTATCTCAGGACAAGGGGCAATCTAATTTACAAAGTGCTGTTTCTTCAGGTTGGCCTGCGTCACTACATTTGATTGGGAAGGTATAGCATCTTCTATGTGTTTAAGATGTATATTTTTCCCAGAAGTATATTTACTCTTTTGTGAAGGTTTTGTTGATTTAATTGACATGGCAATTACAAATTGCCACCAAAATGTACTTGTTTTCCATGTTAGTAATGCCAGTTGATGAATTACCAGTTTCCACCTCTCTGTCTCTGGAATGTAGTTTATTGTGTCACATTCTCTTTGAAGATGCTTATTCAGAAAGTCTGTGTGGTTGATCACCTAATAGCTCTACTAATTTAATCATTTTTGTATTAATCACTAAGATCCAAGATAAGTCATAACACCTGTTATTCCTCCAGTATTCTGGCACATAAGCATGTCTCCAGGATTTGATTGGGATTCCTTGTAAATGGCATATTTAAGCAGTAGAATGATGGATACTGTGAAATCTGACATCATATTATTGTGTCACAATTTCTTTTGGCTATGAGGTATAATTGATGCAGGTGTATCACTTTCATTAATGTGCTTTGCATCAATGAGTTGTATCTGGCAGATGATGTAGTGCACATCATTCGTGTGTATGGATATACCACTTTTTGAATCATGGGTGGAAAATATTACTTTTCTGTGATATCTATGTATTAGGTGCTACACCCATGCAAAATTTCCTGAACATGGACAGGTCTCCGGATGTTGGTTGGGGTGATTTTGTTTGTTTTATTTTTCTGTGTCTTTGTTTTTTAGACTCACGTGGTTTTCTTTTCTGGGTGTCTTTCCTTTTCTGTTTGTTGTTGTCAGGAGCCTTGTACACATATATTTTTCTTCTGTTTTACTTCAATTCTTATGGGTGGTTTCCATTCTCCTTTTTCACTATTATAAAGAGTTCGGCAGCAGTATACTTCTCTAATGTTTTTGTTATACTTATGCAGGATATTTTGCGCTTTCATGCGGTTTACTGGCCAGCTATGCTAATGTCTGCAGGACTAAGCCTTCCTAAGAAGGTGTTTGGCCACGGATTTTTGACAAAGGTATTTGAACCCATAGTACATTTCATTTTTTCCCTCTACAGGTATACATATAATTTCTCTGCATGCTACATCTTTCTAAGTGAGCTATTAGTTTTAAAATCTTAGCACAAGTATCTGGACTGTTTAACCTAGAGTCTACGTCATGCCTGCGGAGTTGTGTGTTCCTGCTTGTATTGGCTACTTCTTTTCATACTTTCATGGTGCCTGTAACAATCCTCTAGTTTATTCGAAGTATCCCAATGGTGTAACGCCGTCGACTTATTGGGAAAAGGAGGAAAATGTAATCAAGTAAGTTGTTCAAGTATTATGGCATGAAGATGATATAAGTTGTTTAATAATTTTTTTTTTTTTCTCTTATGTGCTTCTTTTGTATACTTCCGGTGTACTTAAGAGCACTCTTGCTCTTTTTTTAATAAACTTTCTTCTTACTTATCAAAAAAAAAGTTGTTTAATAATATCTTTTGATTACTTATCAAAAAAAAAAAAAAAAAGATATAATTAACCTATTTTCTTCTTTTCAATGTTAATTATATCATCTTCATTCCAATAAGTTATGGCTCAAATAACACCTCCTCCCCCATAAGAGTGGGGTGGAGGGTAAAGTTGTGTGTTCATGACCCATTGAGTGCCTATATATAAAAAAAAAAAATTAAAAAAAAAAACTGATATAATCTTCATGGGCTTAGCAATATGCACCATCTTTCACTTTCGCAATTCTTGTTGTCAAACACCATGCTTTCCACTGCAGCACGATTTTCCCCACCTTACAAACTTGTGATGAGCTATATTTTCCATCAGTCATAATCTAATAAATTTTATCAACAAACAAGGGTCAAAAGTTCTGTTCACGTATGACAAATTCAACTCCTGCTAAAATATTTCTTTATACAAATGCGAAACAAAAGAAGGATCATCCTGCTGGGAATTAGATCCTACCCTTTGTCTCTCTTCGCAGAAAGTGGAGAGATGAATTGATTGATTCGTCGGATCCTAGGTCGGGACTGACGGGGCTTGAACCCGCAGCTTCCGCCTTGACAGGGCATGGCCGCTTTAACAGTTTAATCTTGGTTTCCACAAAAATTAGCCAGTTTATGGTAACAGCTAATTGTATTGTAGTTCCTTATTATTATGCCTTCTAGATTGTAGTCATGCTGCTGTTAGTATGTTTTAACAAAACTTTGGGATTGAAATTTTGGGAACTAAAGATTAAATTGATATTCTTACTAGCTAGTGAAAGTTGGGTTTGTATGTATATAAAATCTCCTGGACTGATGGCGGCTTATGTAGTGGTTGGCCTTCCTACCAGAATGCCTCCTTGGTCGAATAGCCCATTTATTAGTAAGGGGGCAGGAAGCAAAAAAAAAATTGTGTGAAGGATGTTTTCTTTTCTCCCTTCTCCTCTCCAAGGGCCCTTGGAGAGACTGCATCCCTTTCTTTCGGTAGCTCTTTTGCTTTCCCAAGGATAGCAGTAGCTAGGGCAAAGCCCACTTTCTTCGCTCCGCGAATGATATATATATATATATACACTATGCTTTTAATTTCTTTGAACCACAAGCCTTATGGTTAGGTTCCTTAGTTTGTTGTTACTTACCTAAAAAAGAAAATTCCATAGCTGCTGCTCTCATATACTGAAGATATCTTAACGTAAAATAGTATAGAAGGTATCTTTTGGACCATGAGATTTTGTATGCTTGTTCAACTGAAATCATCAATAGTCATGAGAGTGAGCTAGAGTTTTTACATTTCTCTCATATACCTAATTTCATTTCATGCAGCAATGCTTTTTATTTTTAAAATTATAGGATGGCATGAAGATGGGGAAGTCACTAGGAAATACACTTGAACCAAATGATCTGGTTCATAAATTTGGGCCTGATGCAGTCAGGTACTTCTTCCTCAGGGAGGTGGAATTTGGTAATGATGGGGACTATTCAGAAGACCGTTTCATCAATATTGTCAATGCACATCTTGCCAATACAATTGGTATATCTACTCTGGCTTCTTAAAAGATCTCTTTGCGGATCACTAGGGTTGCTTTATACTGGTTTGAATTATCAAGCTAAGATAAATATATTCCTTGCAGGAAATCTTCTTAACCGTACTCTTGGACTTCTAAAAAAGAACTGCCAATCAACTTTGGTGGTTGATTCGATTAGTGCAGCTGAAGGAAATCCATTCCAGGACACTGTGGAGAAGTTGGTAAGATTTATTTGAAATTTACAGTATCATGTGTCATCCAAGTATGCCATTAGTTTAGTGGAATAACTTGATGAAGTGACTTTAATTTTTAAACCATGAATAGCCTTTTGAGACTGCTGCTTTTCTTGACCTGGTGGGTCCTCTTGACGTGGCAGTTGCTCAGCACCCTGGCAGACTATTCTGAATTTTGACATAGCAAGCTAATTCCACTGCTACCAGTTAAAATGTAACATATTGATACCAACTTTTTCCTGATGCTCCTTTCTGTGTTTGTAATCTTCCTGGTCCAAGTAGCTTTTTCCCCCTTCTGAGGGGAGAAGCACAACTTTGCATTGCAGATTCTAATGGCTGAAACTTTTTATAGACTTGGATTTTATGTACTGAAATCAGTACCCTCACTGATATCAGTACCCTAGGTACAACTGAGACATGAGTGAAGTTTTTAGGCTTAACTGTTGACCCTTTTCGCCAGTGGTAGAAAAATAAAATTTTGGCTGAAAGGAGCTTGGAACAACGGTGGAGGTGTGGAGTTCTCTCACACGCAATATTGGATTCAGATGTTGATATTCATGTCTATCTGTATCTTAACTTTATTTCTTCTTGCATATGTTTTGTCATAAATGACTTGAGTTTCTAATTGAAAGGTATTATTATATGTATCTATGAGATCTGAGTGTGGAATTTTGTTTCCTCACTTTAAAATGAGCATCTGTTTCCCTCCTTTTCCTTGCAATCTTGGTGACGCATGCGCAGGGGATCTCTTCTGGAAAACGGTCTCTTTTTGTTTGGTTTTAGGGATCATTGTCTGTGATTAACTGCTTTCAACCTTTTATACCAGGCCTTCTGACTTTCCCTCTCTTTGCTTTTGTAGGTTGAAAAAACTCGGATTCATTATGAAAAACTCTCATTATCATCAGCTTGTGAGGCTATTCTAGAGATTGGGAATGCTGGAAATTCCTACATGGATGAACGTGCACCATGGTCTCTCTTTAAGCAAGGGGGTGCTGCTTCTGAAGCAGCTGCAAAGGTTTTCCATGTTTACACTTGATGTAAATTTGTTAGCTTAATTTGCTTCGATGAGTAATAAGTATGTTCATGTTGATGTTAAGCATTTGAGTCTTGAATAAACTCAGCCTTTATCTCATATTTAATTAATCCAAAAATAATGGTGAAAATCCATTGCTGCTTCACCAGTATAGGTCAATTTACTGAGTCATAGTATATGTGACCAGATTTTGTACTTGATTTTTATTGGACCTCATACAGATTGATTATAGCCATTTAAGTTCTATTGTTATTAGTTGCAATACCTAAATGTCAAAAGATTATTCTTGTTTTTGGAGCAGGACCTTGTGATTATATTGGAAGCATTGAGGATCATAGCAATTGCACTATCCCCAGTTACACCAAGCTTATGTTGGAGAATATATGGGCAGCTTGGCTTCTCAAAGGACCAGTTTGACACTGCGACATGGGTCTCTCTCTCTCACGCACACACAAATACACACACGCACGCATTTGACATTACATGTGTAGCTGATGCATCATATCCTCCCATTTCATTAGCAACTAATCCAAAGTTATTGCCATGTAGAGTGAGACAAAGTGGGGTGGGCTAAAGGGTGGTCAGGTCATGGCTCAACCAAAACCAATCTTTGCGAGGATTGAAAACCGAATGGAAGATGAAGATGGGGGTGAAGCATCTAAGAAGGAAGCGAAAAGCAAGGACAGGGTGCCTCAGGCTCAAGGGGTTGCAGAGGCTTAGGGAAGAATGCATAATTGCCTTTTTCTGACCACAGATTTATCTGTGTATGTGTGTGTGTGTTTTTTTTAATAAATTTAATTGTCAATTGTAAGAGCTCTATTACCTATTTTTGGCAATAATTTTGAAACAGATTGACTTAGACATCTCGAATAAATTGCTTCAGTACATCATCTGCAGTTCTATGTGAGCAGAAAGCCAATATAATATGATACTGTTATCCCGTTCGGTTTTTTCTTTATCTTTAGCCTAATCACAATACCCTACAAGACCTTAAACCCTAATGCCTAAAACCCTCCTGAAACCACAATATTAAATAATTATCATTACTTTAAGACAATGCCAACTCAAAGTTAGGTATATTTTTCTTAAGTTGAGAAAAGGGTAATCTCCATTTAGATGCTTATACCATTAAATCTTTCATCCCCTCCCTAACCGACGCCTCCTCTCTTTCCAGTGTATCATTTGTTTACCAGACAATAGCCGGATAGTATAAAATTATGCTTCTCGATAGAGCAGGTACCTGGAAAAGGCTTGCCAATTTTAGTGTACGTTTAACCCTACAATTTTACGGCCGAACGTGCCTTTTTAATTAAAATTTCAAAAGGTTCTCCGTTTGAAAGTGCGTTTAAAAAAATGACAATCTAAAAACTGAAATTTTTCCACATTCTAGATTGCATGCCGGGGTGTATTTTAAAAAATGCACGACTTTAAAGATTGAATCGCAATTTTACAAAACACTTCACCACCTTTTTAAGAATCGCATTTTTATCATCTGCATTTTGAAACCATTAAACCAAACAAACACTAAATAGCCAAAGGGCCAAAAAACAGATTCTTCGTATTCTGATCAAATATTACTCAACCAACCAAAAACCAAACAAGCAAAAGAAAGCTTCTTCCTCAATATCAAGTAAAATACCGTCCAAATGCCCAAATTGATGTTCTTCAAGAACCTAAATTATCAAATAAGAGCCCAATACCATTTTTATTCTGCATTACATATATAATATAAGAATGAAGAAAGATAGGGGCGGCAAGGGAAAGCCGAATGTCAAGCATTTCTCAAACAAATCCTGACCATATAACCGGCTAATAAATGCGCCTGCACTCTTAGCTTAGCAGCTTTATGCTATAATCGAGTTTTACTTCTTTCCTGGGACTCCAAGCCTAGTCCTGAAATCCTCCTCCATGAGGGGAAGGCCATCACGCAGCTTGATCTTTGGTTCCCATCCTAGCAGCTCCGTTGCTTTTGTGATATTTGGTTTTCTCTGGCGAGGATCATCTGGTGTGTTCTCCACCATTGAGATCTCCACAGCAGGATTGATCAGCTGCGGGTGACACAATAAAGCATTTAAATTTCCATGTTTTCTAAATTTGTACTAAATTTATGTCTCATGGTGTGATGTTTGGACACAAAAAGCCTGTAGAATAAATTGTTTTTGGGTCAAAAAGTTTGATAAAATGATATTTCTGTGTAGAGTAATGCTAGTCGTACAACTTGTTGCATGTGTCAATATGTGATTTTCAAGCAAAGGGAAGCAAGGGAGAAAAGAAAAAAAGAAAACCGACCTCCTTAACAGTCTCCGCAAGTTCAAGCATTGTAAATTCACCTAAAAGACAGAAAACCTAAGTTAATATTGGCAATAAAAGAATTTCACAGCAGAAACAACAGCTAATGGAAACAAATTACAGATCTTGTATAAATCACCTGGGTTCCCTATATTGATGGGCCCAGTGTTCTCTCCTTCCATAAGTCGAATGAGGCCATCAACCTTCAACATTGGAAATAAAGATTTTAGGGTCAATAATAAAACCAAGACCCAATTGGTACTCGAATTAAACCCACCACAGAAAAACAGTCCAAATAGCAAGCTCTGTGCATACCATGTCAGAGACATAACAGAAACTCCGTGTTTGTGTTCCAGGTGCTTGAACAGTCAAGGGCTCACCACTGGACAAAGTAAAGAACATCAATCAATAGTACAAGGGCAAAAAAGGGAGATGCAAAAGGATGCGTGGGAAATGGAGAAAAAGAGAAGGGGACAGGGAGGAAATTGATTAGGAATACCAAGAATTCCTAGAGTATTCTACGAGGTAGATTTCTCTAAATCTCAACCATTATTTTCAAATTAAATGGTTGAGATTTTGCCAAATTTTACGGAGTAGATAAATAATGAATTGTTAAAAGTGATAACCGCAAATATGGCAAAATTTCAACCATTTAATTTGAGACAATGGTTAATATTTGAAGAAATCTACTCAGTAAAATACCCTAGGAATTCTAGGCAATCGTGATCCAAGATGCTGTTAATGCTATAACAAAATTACCGGATTGCTTGGGCTATGAAATTACTGACAACACGCCCATCATCGATATTCATGCGGGGTCCATAGGTGTTAAAGATCCTTGCAATCCGAATCTCTGTCATTGGACCATTACAAATATATTACAATAAGAATTTACATTGAAATGATGAAGGCAAAACATAACTGTCAAAAATATAGCTTTTGTAATTTATATAGTACAGAGGGGAAAAAAGACGTAAAATAAATTATTACCAATCCCATGCTGCCTATGATAATCAAACATCAAAGTTTCAGCTACTCGCTTTCCCTCATCATAGCAACTCCTAACTCCTGTGCATTTATGCAAACACACAAGTAAGATAATTTAAATATGATACAAGTTGGCATAACTTATTTAAGTTGAATATGCCAAGAACTTTACTAGTATAAAATTTGTGAGAAGTTGTTTCAAAATTTACACATGATATCCATATTAAAATGCAATAAGATTAAGTCACAAAACAAATGCAACCTCACTTAAACGGCCTTTAAAGAGAAGGTTTTTTTAAAAAAAAATAAAAAATAAAAAAAAGCCTTAAAAAGTGCACATGCGCCATGATTAATAACTCAGTTAGAAGAATGGTAAACACACCAATTGGGTTAACATTTCCCCAATAGCTTTCCTCCTGGGGATGCACAAGAGGATCTCCATACACCTCTGAAGTTGATGTAAGCAAAATCCTGCATGTCCATTGTCATATCTTGAGTAAGACAAGAATATATTTGTAAATGGCTATATAACAAGATGAAATAGTAGTTCAGACCTAGCTCCTACTCGCTTTGCAAGTCCCAGCATATTCAATGTACCAATCACATTTGTTTTTATTGTCTGTCAAGTATCAAATGCTTAAGAGTCAGACAACCACTCTATGCCAAATATCAATGATAATTAATTACAGATATACACACCTTCACAGGATTGTATTTGTAGAAGATTGGAGAAGCAGGGCAAGCAAGATGATATATTTGATCAACCTCTACCAGCAATGGCTCAGTGACATCTGCCAGAAAATAAAATCAGAACTTTAATAATACAAACACCATCTGGAGAAAATTAATGGCATGATGAATTGAAATTGGGGGGATATAAGATTGTACAAATATGATCCATAGATTATAACAACAGATTAGAAGCTCATTTCAGATTTCTGGAACTGCAATTGTACTAAAAACTAAGATAATATACAAAAAGCTCAAAAGAAAAAATTAAAAGGAAAATTCAGAACACAATGTTACAAGAATCCCCTGCACCAAGCTAGTTCTAGTTGCCACGAATTTAGCTCATATTTCATCTGTCCTTTTCAATACTAACTTATTGGTTACCACAGTAATTCTCATCTAATCTATTGGGTATATGAAAATGTGATGCTCAACATTTTTCACTCTAACCATTATACACATGTCTGTCAAACTTTCCATCCTATTCAATTTTGTCTATTTTCAACTTAAGTTGGAACTTATCAAATGCTATTAAGTAACAACATCTTAATACTGAGTAAAAGTACACAATTAGATGTTGGTTGTTCACCACTTAACATATGAAAAAATAAGGGACAATATACCATGACGAATAAGCTCAAATCTTGGATGACCAATCCATTTCTTTAGGTTGTCCTTTGAGCCAGTGAAGTAGTTATCCGCAACAATCACCTGAGTAAAATATAGAAGATATATATCGATCATAAGACTTCAATGAAACTACGACTTGATTTCTAGTATTGCTATATAAGAGTAATGCTAGAAATACATTTTTATCCGACAATGCCGACTACCAACTTTTTTTTTTCTTTTAATAAGGATTGATCTAAGGGTTGGTTGAGATTGCTACGTCAGATAAAAATATGATTTCTAGCATTACTCTTCTATACAATGTACAATTTGTATTCCTAACACCATTTATATCCCATTTATCTGACTACCCCATATGATGGGCAGTGGGTCAGGTGGCAAGGGGATCGGGTTGTAGCTGTAGTAAGTCTTACATCCAGATCTATAATAATCAAAAAAAGGAGAAAAATGAATATAAAAAATAAAAAATTTAAACACCAGAAATGCTTACCTCATTCTTTTCATTCTGCATCAACCTGTCCACGAGGTGAGAACCAATGAATCCAGCTCCTCCAGTGATCAAAATTCTCATATTGGACTGCCATCAAAGGAGAGAACATCTTTTAGATCATATAATATATGAGGTACCGTTTTATGACTATTCTGAAAGAAATTTGTTTCAGATAGTGCCAACAAACAAATGGAATACGGAAAAGTAAATATTTACTGAAAGCTCAAAATTATCCAAAACTAAAAAATAGAATAACACGATATAAAATCACCATTATTACCTGAAAAAATTTGGAATTTCTTAAGGGAGATGGGGTTGGAGGTGGTTTTGAAGCTCCATGGCTATCTCCATTTGAAGCTTCCTTGGCCATTACTGTCAGATTCTTCTTGAAATCCTGAGGCCCAAGACAGTCAAAACTCTCAATTTACCATCAAATTCGCAAAAACCCACAAATTCTACACTCATTTAACTCTAGTCAAACCGACCCACATATTCAAACTCTCTAACAAATTCAAATCCAATAGGAATTAGACCAGCATCGTCAAAAAAGGAAAAAAAAAACAAAAACAAAAATCTACTACTAAAATTGGTCAAGTAAAAAATAAAGAAAATCTAATCACCTTGTGAAAATTTTCTTAGAAGACTAATTTAGTTTTTGATGAGTGGAACTGAAAGATGAGGGCTTTATATAAAGAATGGAATACCGCCGATCGATAGTAAATAATGTGCTACCAAACTGTACCCACTGAAGAGAGAGAGAGAAGACGAAGAATTCTTCAAAAACACGAAAAGTAGAGAGCAATGAAAGCTTCTCACCAACGAAACGAGAACCCCACACCTAACGATTCCCAGATCTGAATCTCGCCCTCAATGTGCCAAAACAAAGAGACAGACAAAAATAAAAATAAATTAAATTAAAACAGTGATTATAGGTTAATTACCTAGGAGATATCGAAATCTGAGGCTTTTCTTCTTCGTCAGTTGAAAGTGAGGGATTTAAGGTTTCTATGACAATTGCATAGAGAGTGTTGTTATTTATATTCAAAAAAAACCAGGCCGAGCATGTGTTTCAGTCGTAACCGAACATCCCGTTGCCCATCCAACATCTAGATTTGACGGAGTTCAATCGGAAGTGTTTCAATCCGGTTTCTACTGCTCATCAATCACTGCGCGCCACGTCATTGGCTTTACCCGCGGTTTAGCTCCAGTAAAGTTCGCCGCATGTTAAATCTGGTCAATTAGCAGAATAGGAAAAAAATAATCTGGTCAATTAGCCGATAAAGCTCGTCCAACTCAGCATCTAATGTCCCCCGAGTAATTTTAGGAATATTTTTATCCTCTTTTATTTTTTTAAAGTCATTTAGATTTTTAAAATTATCATTAAAATTTTTTTAAAAAATAAATTATTATTAAATTTTTAATACAGTAATAATTTAAAAATTACATTAACTTTAAAAAAGATAAAAAAAATCTTAACATTATTCAGTTGCCCAAGAATAAGTGGACAGCAAGTAGTTGAAAACAATTAACCAAAAATAAAGAAGCTGATTCCGATGTCGTTGGTTTAAGTTTGAATTCTGTTTATTGGCCTATATTTAGGTGACAGATAACTTAAATGTTTCAGATTTAGTCGTGGATAAACATAAATTAATTTTTGTAAGATTAAACTATAGATTGGAATCAAGGAATCTTTTACAATTGTGAGAAGTTATTTATGGAGATTATCTGTCCAGAGCAGAAGATCTCAATTACAGGGCATCTCAATGCAGTTAACTATTCATATGAGATCTTTTCTCATTTTTTGAAAGAAAAAAAAAAATGATTCCCACATTGTTGGTCATGTTTAAATTTTTGATTGACTTAGTACTTAGGTGATAAATAATTAAATGTTCGAAATTTATTCATCTATTAATATTAAGGATAACAGTTTGTGTTCGCGTGTCGAATTCAGATCGATATATATTATATGGGTTAACTTTAATTCAATTAATTTAATTAAACAGGTTAGATCCCTCAATTATAACTTGTTAATTTTGTATTGAGTTTAAATGTCGTATAATCTTCGTATGGACTATACATACAAGTTTTTTTTCTCCCCTTTTTGTTTTTTTTAAAGAAAAAAAAAAAACAACTATCTAATGTTTATTTTGATTCTAATGTCAACAGTCAACACGAGTGGCTGAGTTCTCACTGTCTTGATTGGTTGAGGTTATGGGTGTGTTTGTTAAATGGTTAAGAGGTTTTTGTTTTGGAATAATAATAAGAAATGATTGATATAATATAAAGTATAAAGAATATGAATTTTTTTGTATGAAAAAATGAAAAAGTTTTATCTTTTAATGAGTTTTTTATTTGAATAGTAATATAAAGTGAATGATGTAATATAAAATTTTTTTAAAAAAATTGTTAAAAAATTAATTAATAAAATATTAAAAGTGATGTTAATTTTGATGAAGAAAAAAAACAAAAAAAATTGATAAATATTAACAAAACATGCCTATATAACTTGGGTGGGCTGGGACGCATCTGATACCTTCCGCTAATTACCGGTAAAATAAAATAGTCAATGTTAATACATGATTATTTAAATTTACCTATCTTTATTCATCTATAATGAGTGAATTTAAATTTCAAATAAAATTACTATATGACAGTCTACGGTAGAGAATTATCCGCCACCTCAGAGACAGCTCTTGCATTGAAAAGTTGGATTGGTACATGGAAGGTCTATGACAGTCTACGGATCACAATTATCCGCTGCGTTGGATACGACTCGTCACGTTTGACTTAGATGTCATCCCATCTTGAAATTTTTGGGAGATGCAAATACCTCTTTTCAAGTGTAAATCTTACTCCTATTCTACCAAAACCGCCTATGAGAGGCTGAGAGCCATCGTTATCACTTTTTTTTTTTTTTTTTTCTCTTCTTTTTTGTAGATAGAGCCATCGTTATCATTGGTCGTTAAGGCATATTATCAAAATACCGCTGCATGTATCAAAAAAAACTCGACCAAATCCAAATCGTTAGCTTAAGCTCAATTATTTGATCTTCTGTACCCAACAATTTGATTAAAAAATCAAGTTGAGGAAAACATGTCACATTGTTTGGAGAATTTAGATCAAATTTCAGAGGCTAGTGAGAAGATGCAGAAATTTTTATTCGATGCACTTTGTTTGAATTATCATGAAATTCATAATAAGGGGTGAAGAAGCCCTAACATGACCCTCATGAGAAATGTATCTCAATTTAATGAATCCGGTTCCAGTTACAACTCCACTCAAATTAAACCCTTTGATAAAAAAAAAAAAATTAAATTAAAAAATAAAATGGGAGCATCCAATCAGTCTTTATAATGTTGTCTACAGGGCGAATTGTTAGAAAAGTTTTTCTTAATCAATTCGTTACCTGTAATAATAATAATTAAAAAAAAAAAAAAGAGGCAATGGAGCCTATTAAAGGTAATTATGATGATGCTTAAATCATTAAAATATTTTGATAATGTAAGTGATAAATTGCTATAATAGAGTTTTGGACCGGCACCAAAAGTCTCCTTCATGTAACTGTGAGGTACCTTTTAGTAATTTACCCCACTCTTTTTTTTAATATATATATATATATATGGGGAAGGGACAAATAAAATTGCAAGGAAATAATACAAAGACAAGATAGGCAACCTTACCCCACGTTTGCTTGCATTAAGACACACTTTCTCCTTAAAAGTTAGTTAGGGGCTCATAGTTCAATTATAGATGATGGCCCATGTGATAGTTAAGTGACCATTGTGTGTGATCATTTATCATGGTATGAGAAAGGATTTCTTTCTACGCTTGTCTGATAATCTCAGGGTAATGGGTCAATATCCAACAACTCAACACAAACATTATTGCTTTATAATTTGCATGATTTATCCTTAAAATAGGATTTAAGTTATGTTTGGTATGTGGAATAACTATTTTTAAGAATAATCTTTATTAATAATGAAATGATTAGCCTTAGAATAACTATGAGAAAATGACTATTATTTCAATTGAGAGAATAATCATTCTTCTTAGATTAAGGTTATGTTTGGTATGCAGAATGACTATTTATTGAAATAACTTTATTAAGAATGAAATAAGTATAATAGATTAGCATTGTAATAGTCACTCTTATGGCCATGAAGGAATGACTATTCATTCAATTGAAAGAATAATTATTTATCTCAATTTAAGAGAAATGACTATTCCCTAGTCGTTATCTCGTGGCTACAGAATGATTATTCAAAGGTTAATTCATTCAACTCATTTTATTCTTAATAAATGATATTTTTTAGAATAACCATTTCGCGTACCAAATATGTCATAAGATGAATGACTATTATCTCAATTAAAATAATAGCCATTCTCTCATAGTTATCGGAATAACTATTCCAAGGCTAATCAATTCTAATCATTTAATTCTTAATAAAGGCTATTCTTTAGAATAATCATTTCGCGTACCATACGTGTTATATTGAAACAGTTTTTTTCACTCAACAAGACTTCATTTTCTCCTACTATACATATTTTATTTTCTTTAAGGAAAATTTGAATATAACGCTTCATTCTTATATAGTAATGTTATTTAATTGACTGTTATGTCTATTACACAACTGAGATGACATAATAATAAAAATCAGCCCTTATTTTATTTATTTAATTTTACTTGTGTTCAAATTATACTATAATTGTATAACAATCTACTAAATATATAGTATTACTTTTCCTCATATTTCTTTTCTACATAACCAAATTTAAGAGATAGATAAGAGAATGAAAACAATTATTTCTCGTTTTAAAAACATTAAGAATAAAATACATGGCTTTTCATGTTCATTTGCCATACATATCTTCTTTTATGTATAACTTACATTTCTATTAAACTGGTTGTACTTGCACAAATTGTGGCTGTAGTTTAGTGGTAAGAATTCCACGTTGTGGCCGTGGAGACCTGGGCTCGAATCCCAGCAGCCACATTGGCTTTTGAATATTTTGGGTTTATTTTCTATTATTTTATATTTCTCAGTCTGTCATTCAGATTTTCTTGGTCCATTTTTTGTCTTTTTTATATTTTTAATTTTCAAAAGTGACGAACCTCTTTTTTACTAAAACGTGATAGACCTCTTTTTTTAATTTGCAAAAATTACAAAAAAAGAAAAAAGAAAAAAAAGAAGAACACCAAATAGACAAAAAAACAGACACCAAACATTACTCATAATCTAAACTTCACTCATCACTATCAATCATTACTTGGATGTATTATCTTTCTCTCTCTTTTTTATTTAATATACATATCTTCTCTAAACTCTTCTTTGATCTCAGCAGTCAGCACCATAAAATTGTTTTTTTTTTTTTTCAATTGTATGTAATGATGTCTAATATTTGAGTCGACCTGAGCTAATTAATGGGGTGCCGAACGCATCGATCGGTGCATTACGTAATGTTCTTAAATCTTAAGTAATACATATCGTCGGATTTGGCTTACAGCACGTCAGCACCCAAGCTGTAGACAAATTAAATCCAGTCATTAAAAGGAGTCATTAAAAGGCTAAAGTATGAGGATCCGGATCCTCTCCATAGGATCCTTTTTCAAAGTATGAGTGCTGTTACAGCACCTGAGCCGTATCCCATATCGTCGGCCTGTTCCACTGGGCCATGGCCCATGGGCCCGATCTGGGATCAGAAGGCACAAACAAAATCGCTTTTGTCCCGCGTGGGGAATTTGCGTGCGCTACAACGACATACTTTTTGTCTTCGTCTCCGGGAACTGGTTACTGCCCTTGGCGTCTTCGCATCTGATTTACCAAAAGGTACGCTCTCTCTCTGTAGACTGTGGGGATCATAGGTATTATATATATATATATATATTTGATTTACGATTATATGATTTTTTTTTTTTTTATTTTGTGTTTTTGCTGTGTTCCTGCGAATGATGTTCTGTTTTTCTTTGCTACCGAAGCAAGAATTCTAGCAAATTTGTCCGTTCTCTAAGTTCTCTTTGTTTCACGATTGGGGTTGGAGACGTCTTTGATATAATAGGAATCACATTGGGAAATAGAGTGACGCGTGATCGCATAGCGGAGTGGATATCGCGTTAGACTCCGAATCTAAAGGTCGTGGGTTCGATTCCCACTGCGATCGCTTCCATTTTTTAATTCATCTATCTATTTTTTCTTTGAAATTCCTTTTTCTTGGGTTGTTCCTTTTTTTTACATTACTAAATGATAGCATTATGATATGGGAATCTTTTTGAGGAATGATTTGAGTTTTCGTATATAGTTCTAATCAATAGATGTTCTTCTACATGCTATAGAAAGCAGATTTAAGATTCGTAAGAGAGATTGACACAACATTAAGTTCCTGAAAGAAAGTGGTTTTGATTTTATTGTTGCTAGAATAGACATGAAGGGCTTAAGGATTTTAAGGTCAGGCGCTCATCAAGTAGAGTAGTTAAAGGTTTCCTTTTGATGAAATATTGGGCATGCTATCCTCATTCATTGTTCTCTATTTCAGTGAAAACACGCTGATATTGTGGGTTTAGGGTTTCACACTTTGTGCTGAGAGAGGGATAGATGGGGAGGAGGATATTGAACGAGGCGCTGAGAGCGATAGTGAATGCGGAGCGGAGAGGAAAAGCATAGGTGGAGTAGAATCACATCTCCACAGTGTGACAGTCATGTCTTCTTTTCTTAAGATCATGAAAGATTGAGGCTACATCAAGGATTTTCAGGTTTATGATCCACATAGAGTGGGGAGGATAACAGTTCAACTACAAGGCAGGATTAATGACTCCCGGGCTCTCACTTATAGGCAGGATATCAAGGCAAAGGATATTGAAAACTAGAGAGTGCTTATGCTTCCAAACGGCAGTGGGGTTATGTTTTAATCACAACTCCAGATGGTGTTCTGGATCATGAAGAGGCTATTAAAAGGGGTGTGGGTGGACAGGTTCTGGGTTATTTTCATTAGATTTCCACCATGTCTCTTCCAATATGCTTGGATGGTAAAGCTGTTATGGGATCTTACTTGATCACAGCTTGCCTTCACCAGCAAGAATTTGTTATTTTGTCTCTCAGAATTTTGTATCTTCTGATGAATGAGATGATGAACACGCTTCTGGTCATTCATATTACTCAAATACAATTCAGGTAGTAATCATGATGTTGGGTATCAGAAGCTTCCCCCTCTTTTCTTCTTATTGGGTTAGAAAATGATTAAGTTGGAGAATTTTCAATTCAAGATATGAACGTGACTTGTACACTCTTGACATGCCCTTTCTTTGTGTTGCATAGATTGTTCTTTCGGTTCTTGCTTGTGTGCTTCTCATGTGAATAGGAAAGAGCATCGCATTGTTTGCCTTGGTTACCCGTGCTTTCCCTTTGTTTTTGGTAGCAAAAATGAGCTTTGTTAAAACAGAGAAACAATGATCTATATGCTCTTTTTTGTATTTTTTTTCTTTCTTTTTTGGATGATTTCTTCTTGTGTACCACCTGTGTACATCGGTTGCGCCTTTTTTGTGCTTTTTAATATTATCACTACATATATAAAAAATGATCTATTCACAGTTTTTTTTCTTACGCAAGTGTGTTGTTTGTTTTCTAAATGATAAAACACCAGATTTTAACATGTAGTTTACTTTGTATTGGTATGGTAGCCCAGCAAATGAAATATATGAACTGCAAGGATAGTTGATGATATTCAATACTTGCATCACCGCATGCATGTTTCTATAGTCCATGAGGACGATGACTAAGAAATAGCAGTGTGAATTTAGAATTTATATGTTTACTGTTGAATGGGGATTGGTAAGAAATAATTTTTAGCGTATGATTTCAATTAGATGGTTCGAATTTGAGAGTTGTCTTTATGGTGACTGACCATCAATTTTTTCAGTGACTTGGACTACTGGGGCAAAGTCTTGATTAATCATGTGACAATTATATTAAAACTGCCATTCATATGGGAAACTACATATAAATGTTTGAAATTGAAGAGACTAGTTTCTGATGCTTTATAACTGAAAATAACAGTTTCTTTGTGTTTTACTTCTACAAGAGGAGGTTTAGTGTTTTTTGTCTGCAAGAAGAATAAATTCTAACGCATATGCTCAGATTTACTCAATGTGTAGTCAGTAACTTATTTGCTCTAGTTAGCATGATTGATGGCATTGGAGTAATATCCTGCATTGATTTTAGTTTCTATATTTATTTTGAAATAAAGAGTGTTTAAATTTGTTGGCACAGAGCATAGACAAACACATGTTTATCATTCTCTGACAATTTTCTCGAAGTCCTTGCAATTATTGGTATTCCTATGATATTATCCATTTGGACCAGAACTTGAGTTGATTCCTATGCATGAAATAAGTGATTGGATTTTTAGGTGATAATCTCCTCAATGTTTGATCTGGAAACAGAAATCCATGAACTACTTTGTGTTGAAAAGACATTATGGAATTGATGTGTTTATTTCAGAGTATAGTGCTAAGATACCACGACTTTGTTTGTGTTCCTGCAGATGGTTGATGATCAAGACCTTGGGTTTTTTTCTAGTTTTCTTGGCGTTTTTATTTATGTTCTGGTGATTGCTTATCATTACGTGATGGCTGATGCAAAATATGAAGGCAGCTGAAAACTTGGTCATTCAGGAGATAGTAGAAGCAAATTTCCTGAAAAATTAGTGAAAGATACCTTTATCATGTCAGTTTTGTTTTCATAACTAGAGATAGTAGAAGCAAATTTCCTGAAAAATTAGTGAAAGATACCTCTACCATGTCAATTTTGTTTTCATAACTATTATGCAAGTTTGATCTAACTACAGTTTTTGCTAATATTCTTTTATCATTTGTCATCATCATATGCAAACCCAATTATTGGTACTTTTGAAAGTTAAAATTATTTCTGAACCACGTCAGTGTTGTTTGGTGTGATCAAGTATGACCTAGTTAATAGTCTTTGCCAATTATTTCAGCTGTCATTTTCCAATGTGTACTATGTTTGATGGCAAGGCTGGTGAGGTGATGTGGTTATGACCATTATATTCATCATGCAATGCAACATTGAGTAAAGAGTAATGCTAGTAACTACACTTTTATCTCATTTTACTGACATGCTAGTGTCAATCAATTCTTAGATTCTCTTTTTTTTTTTTGGGTAATGCTACATATTGCACTTTTGTTATATATATATATAAATCAAAGATTAATAGACACTGTCACATTAATATAGTAGAATGAGGGTGGGATGCAGTGTAGTATGTACCATTATTCTTTTTTTTTTTTAACAGGAGTTGATCCAAAGATTGATTGACACTATCACATCAGCAGAGCATGATAAAAGTGTGATTTTCTAGCATTACTCTTCAGTAAATTCTTTTACCAGTATTACTTATAAAGTGGTAGTAGTTTGTGCTTTGTTTATGTGCATATAGGACACAAGTTGGAATACTCGGGTAATAATCAAATCGAGCGGAGTATTGAATGTTTAAGTTTAATTCGTTTAATTTTTTTTTTTTTTAACACGAGCTGAACTCGAGCTTGATCACGATCTTACTCAATTAACTTATTCATTCTATATATAAAGTAATTTCGTGATTGTTTAATTCTTCTCTTCTTTTTTTTTTTTTTTTTTTTTTTTTGGTTTGTTAAATTTATGTTAATTATTTTTAAGATTTATTGTTTGAGTAATTAAATAAATTAACTAGAATCTTAAACAATCTAATCTAAAGTTTATATTTATTTTATATTATGTATATACATTCATTATACACACATACACATCTATATATATGTAGACATAAATCCACTCGTGTATATATATATATATTCAAAATTACGATAATTCAATTTACATATATTACATTATAAAGATAATTTATATTTATTCTTTTAAATAGTCAATATGTTTTCATAACAAAGTTAAAAATAATATTTTAAAAATAATAAAAATGAAATTATACGAGCTTATACAAGTTAAATTGAGTTTATACGAGTTCAATTCGTTTAATAAATGAACATAAATTTTTGTTTATTTAATAACTGAACCAATTTCGAGCATGTTTGCAAGTTGTTTTGTTTATTTACAATCGTATGAGATATCATGCTTCTTCAATTACTAATGTGACGCACTGATTTATGTTCGGTGCGCATAGAATGTGTAAAGCCTTACTCAAATCAAGGTGCCCTATTGATTGTGTTTTTTTTTGGTAAGTACAACATTCATTAATAAGGAGTAAGATTACAAGCAACAAATAGATCAAGAGGGGTGAGCTCCCCAACAATAAACCAATAATAATAATAATAATAATAATAATAATAATAATAATAATAATAATAATATGCTAAATCTCGAAACAAGAAATGGACATGTTAATAACTCCAAAAGGGTAAAAAATGTCCATGTCTTCTATACCTTGGACAAAAGTTTATCATAGAGTTGTATTTAGTACCTCTAAAAATATAATTATACACTATGCACTCTTTTTTTTTTTTGTATTTTAGGCTAGTTAGGCTAGCGCGAAAGCCGGTTGCTTGTTGGATAAGGTAAAGTTGAGATATGGTCGTAAGAAAGTATAGGCTCTCTACCGATCCTCATTGGTAACTAAGAAATGGGTTGTTTAAATCAGTATAAGCACTATAACAGAAGAGCCATCTGCTAAGATCAAAACAAAAGCTCCAAAAATAAAAGTCTCCAACGCAAAATAAAACAACATAATTCAGGAAGACTAAAGCGCAAATACAAACATAAAGACAAACGAAAATAAATAATATAAATGCAAAGTAAATTCCTACAACAGTAAGCTACAATGGAAGGAGGTTAGAGGTAGCGCTGGAGGATGAAATGCTATTGGACACATAGAGGTTGAAAAGTGGAGCGGCACAGAGCAGAGCAAACAGTGGTGGAGATGGTAAAGCTCGTTGAAGAGCAGTAGGAGGCTTCAGACTTGGGTGTGCAAGCCACATGCCAGCGCGTGGGGGCCTGATGGGGGTGTGGAGAGTGGCAGTGAGGAGTGGAAATGTAGGTGGAGATGTTGGCGAGGCGCGTGTGGTGGTCGAACAAGCTTGGATTAGGATTTTAGATGGCCAAATCTGAAAATCTAAACTTGTTCGAGTAAAGTTTCGTTTCTCGGGAAAAGGGCGGAGGATGGATAGGGAGCGGTAAAGAGCAAGGAGAAAGCAATATAGCCCCACCAGGGCTAGAGCTTTTGCTGTGAGGGGAATCCACCAAAACAAGAGAAAAACAAAGGAAAAATAAGAAGAAAAAGAAAAAAAGGAGGAAGAAAATGAAGAACCTCCTCCCCGGAGATGTAGTCTTGAAGGAGGCAGAAGTCTCAAAAAGACGGAAGAAAACTAGGTTTTTAGAACCTCTCTCTAACCAAGAGAGAGAAGCTTTGCTGACTTTGTTTTTACGAGAGAGGTTAGTTGATATTGATTGTGGTTTTAGAAATGACTGCATATGCTCTTCCCTTTTTTTAAAAAAGAAAGTATGAATGTATGAAGTCCATGGATTTGACCTAAGGCTTCAATTCTTGCGTTTACACTCGTCGCGCAATATCGGTTTACAATATAAATCAGGTAAATGCTACCTTCACTTTTACTCTTAAATATACTTTAAAGTAGTGTGAATATTAAAATTGGATTCAAAATTTAATAGCGATTAATTTAAAATTTAATGTGATTTTTCACTTATAAGTCAAAAAGTGTCCATTTAAGAGTGTAGAAATGAAAATGTGTGTAAAATTTCTCTATAAATATACAAAGTTCCATATTGTTCAAGTACTGGAATAAACTGTTCAAGTACCGGAATGAAATTGTGTGTAATCTTGAACTATTTTTTTATTCTAAAAATTCAGGAATCTCCATAAGTGTAGGAAGCTTTTTTATTCATACATTTCGCAATCCGGCAAAGATAATCAAATCGGAAATCATTATCGAATAAAAGGCCTACATGATCTTCATCAAGAGGACCGTTTAAAGAAACTACAGTCTTTTTCTACAATCAGTTTATGTGATTGTCACTACTTTAAATACTAAAGATATATTTGGTATCCGAAATGACTATTTTGAGAAATAACCTTTATTAACAATGAAATAAGTGTAATGAATTATCTTTGGAATAGCTATGAGAGAATAATTATTTCTTCAATTGAGGAAATAATCATTCATTTTAAATTTAAGAAGAATAATTATTCTCTCAATTGAAGGAATAATTATTATTTCACAATGAGAATGATTATTACAAGGTTAATATATTATATTATTAGTAAATATTATTTCTTAAAATAGCCATTTTGCATATGAAACATAAACTAAATAATTAAATTTAACTTTTGAAATTTTATTGCTTAAATCTTTTCTCTATTAAGAGAAGACACGAGTTTTTGAAGAAATTGTCCTCGAAGCTGTTGAATCCAAACATTTTCCCTTCATCAAACACTTTATTCTAGCAGCACAAAACAAATTAGTATAAAACTTTAGGTAATGACCCAAAAAAATAAAAAATATAAATATAAAACCGAGTTAGCAATGCCCAATCCAATTGTATACGCCTCACGTATACACAGCGGAGTTAAAATCACAAGGACACGCACGCACACACACCCTGCATCATATCAATCAAATAGTAGATTCACACTCAAATGTTCCCCAATCTTATCTCTCCGTTCAAATGTGAAAACGAGAGCCGTTGACTATGAAGCAGACGACCCGAAACCCCGAAAGCAGAGACGAAAACCCTAGGAACAGAAACCCGGCGAATCCCAAGGCGATTGAGATGTCCGACTGGACGCAGAAGCCGTTCCTGGCCGTACACGTGTCCGTTCCTCTCAGCGCCCTCGCCATCGCTGTTCCCGCCGAGTTTGCCGACAGTAGCATGTACGCGAACACCTAGAGGATCACAGCCCAGGCACACTGGTTCATAATTCCATGTAAAATTAACAAAATAAAAATAAAAAAGAAATATCAGAGAGAGAAAGGGAGGGTTAGGGTTTGGACCTGGTCGTGGCCGAAGTCGAACCAGACCTGAAGGATTTCGGGGAAGAGAGTGGCGCCTCTTGAGATTTCCCAAACAGAGGCTACCAATTCGAAGAGAGAGTACACGGCCACTATTGCATTCGCAGCGAACACGAATCTGCAGGAATTTTGATCGTAAGTTTTAATATCTAGAGACTTAGGTATCTGTTTGGCTGCTGAGAAAGTGGAAGAAAATTAAATTAAAGTAAAAAAAAAAGCGCATCTTTTGATTTTCTGTTAGTTGATTAGCAGAAGCTGAATTACACAACTCAGTTCAAGCAAAATGCTTGTATTGCCTCGATAGAGTGTAGATTTTCGTTTTTAGAGCGGAACAGAATTGGAAATACTCTCCGTGTCTGAAAACAGAATTTTTTTTTCGGAAATCGTTTCCTCTCGCTCTGTCAATGTGCAGGCGACACTAATAAACAACGAAATAAGTTTTCAAATGTCATGACTATTCAAATTTTGAAATGAAATAAAGCAAACTTTTGATTTTGACATTAAAAAATACACATTTTCTCGTAAACCAAACGGATGAGGATGAAAGAAAACTTCCAAAAAGGGGCCTGGGGGGGTACCTGAAGGCGTCGAAATCGTACCAATGCGGAGAAGCGGAGCCATGTGAGTTGGTGAGCATGAAAACAGAGGCGGCGAAGGAGAAGCAAAACGCGGCGAGGCGAAAGACGAGTACGAGCGAGTTGAATCGCCGGAGCTTCTGCACCGACACGGTGGAGTGGAACTGAGGCATGCGAGGGTGAGGGGAGAGGTTCTCGCCGTTACGGAGGGCCTGAGGGGATCGCATGGTCCAAGTGCACTACAAGGTGAGTGAGAGATCATTAGGAGATGAGAGTGTGAGCGTTAAAAAAGCACAAAACGACACGGAAAGCGTGTAATAAGCAAGAAAGAAAGCAAAGGAATGCACTAGTTTCAAGTGTCTGGGATTACCTGATTTTTTCTTATAGTCGATGAATCTGATAGGTTGGGTCATTGCGTTCTTCCATTAAATGGAGCCGGGATTTTTCGTGGAATAGGATCCTCACCATGGAGAGCTACTTTATGGTCGGACGGAGACCCTCCCTTATTTTATAGTTCATTTTGTTGGCAATTCAAATAGTAAGTTTGGACATGGGTCTCATTGCCCTAGCCAAATAACTCAAAATTTTAGGTAGATGGATTTTATGTAAGCTCTCTTAAATTTCAATTTTTTGAGCAACTTGCTCACATGATTGGATATATGGGTTTTATAAGAGTTTTCTCGTATTTACCAAATACTCGAATCTTTTATTGTCAATATTTTATTTTACACATTTAATATTTTATATAATATTACGTGATAAACATATTACCACATCATTTAAAAATTTTAAATGATTAGACATTATTGACATCGTTAAATAAAATAAAATAAAATAAAATGTTTGTGCATTTTGTAGAGGTCTTTCTAAGGGTCCTTTTAGAAATTTTTTTATTTTTTAAATCAAATTAGGCCCACTTCTCAATGAAATGTGGGCCCCAATTTGATTAAAAAAATCTAAAAAAAAATCTAGAAGGACCCCTAGAAGGATCTTAGAAGATGTTTTAGCAAATCCCTAAAATAAAATCTTGAGTAATGTTTTTGTACAACTTTTGTTCAACTAGTCCAACGTGACAATACTTTTGTTTGTTTCTTCTATTGCTACGTTGGACTAGTTAGACAAAATTGAATAAAAAAGTTGTACAAAAAGTATTACTCTAAAATCTAACGTAAGAAATAGTGACTTCTCTCTCTTCTTCTTTCGATATTTTTTCTCTTAATATTAAGAATTTCTTTCTCATACAGTAAATGAATTTGATTCCATGGCTCTTATATAATAATTTATCAGCTAAACTAGATATTACTGGCATTGGTAGGTAGGTTAGGCCTTGCGTTGATTCGTATGTGCTTTCTTTTTCCTTTGTCTCTCTTGTCATGAATCGTGTGAATTCGTGATCTATGTATGGAAAGGACATGGACTGTGGAGGGCTCGAGCATCTTCTTCAGCTTCTTTTCAATTCTTTCCTCTTTATTTTCCCTAGAAAATGTGTTAAATCCTTTGTGTTTTAGTGAATATTCGTAAATCTTTTCCCACTAAACCTTGAAAACATCTTATTACAAAAATGATATTTCTCCGTTTCTCATTCACCTTTATTCATGTTTTTTTTTTTTAATTAACTATTGGAATTTGATACACCCACTCGCCAAGCCAACATTTTGGAGCTCACACCTTCCAAAAGCCTCATCTTTCTATTCTGATTCCTCACGAAATATGGTGAGTGTGATCAGGAAATTGCTTGACACCTGAAATTTTTCAACCAAATATATGAAATTGATATATGTTTTTAGATTATGTAATTTTTAAGTAAATTTTTAAATGTCAGTTTAACATATTGAATTGAAAGAATTTCTTTTAATACTGTTTGAAGGAAAACTATCAAGCGAATAATTATGCTTCCTTTCTTCTAAAATTCAACTTGTTTATGTAGCACTAGTTTTAACTGTAATACCTAGTCTCTATTTTTCTTTTTTTCTTTTATTCTTTTCATGGTAAATCTCTGTTCCTAATCAGCAAAACTGAACTCACTGAGCCATAATTTAAATTGAGGTTACAACAATGATATAAAGATGTATGAAGTTGGAGATTAAAGGTTTGATCTTATAATTTTATATATATGATAGTGTTAGAGCAGTTTTGGGAACATTTTTTCGTAGGGCTAGCGATCCTAATAGTTATTAAATGGTTGAATTGGGACCGAGCTCTCCTGATGTGAGAACGGCGTACCTACAAAATAGAGAGATTGTTAGAGAGTTCCTTATCATAGCCGAAAACACTTGATTCTTTTTTTTTTTAGTGTAAAAATAATTTAGATTTTAAATGATGAAGGCATTTCTCTTTCCATGAATATATGTAGTTGTAAAGCAAATATTTCATGAAAATAAGTCTGTATATGCTTTAATAATTGTCAAATATTTGCAATCATTGTACTATCGTTCAGAAATCAGAATTATTTAAGATGTCACATTTCTTGCTCATGTTAGGAGTTGGAGGGTTGAGACTGATGAGAAATCCCGTGACAATTTATTAAAGCAGAGAGACCTATTTTCATTAAATCTTTGCTTTACAATTGTACCCGTGCAGCAGCACATGCCAATGAATTAACTTTTCACGTTAGTATTATCCCAAAAAAAAAAAAAAAAGACATAACTAACGTGAACGCGCGGCTGTGCTGTTTTTCCTACAGAACATAGCTTTCATATTGCTTTTAGGAAAAAAAAAGAAGAACATATAACGGATTGCTTGGGAAAAGCATTTTGTTTTCCTCCCCATTAACAAAGCATATCATTATGTCTACAATATGTGGGGCTGGCGTTTATCATGTGAGCCCTTTTTCTGTCCATCTGTTCATATACAATAGAGTAATGGTTCACATCTAATTTCCTTGCTCAACTTTGTTTAATTTGTCCAACAATATATATATATATATATATATACAATAACTTCATTAATTTGATAACTTCAACTCCATAAATTCCATCTATAAAGGCCTTTTGTTCCTTGGCGGGGTACTTTTACATGTTTCTTTGCTTTTTGAAACATTTCAGACATAAAAAGATAAAAATAATGTTTGGTAAACTTTTCAAAATCAATTTTTACCCCTCAAACCCTGAAAATTCTTCTCAAATATTAGTTATTTAAGCAAATTTTTAGATGTGACCTTCATCACCCACCTGAGACGGAACGAAAAGGGGGCTGGCAGAGGCCGAGGCCCCCCCTTGTTTAAAGAAATTTTCTTCTACTAAGGATAATTTATAGGATTTGGACCCTATGGCCCTATTCAATTAAACTTTTGGCCCTATGGCCCCTAAGACTTTGAGAGAAACCATCATCTGTGCAGTGATTGCTTTTGGAAGGTTAGACCCGATGGTACATGTCAATTAAACTATGACACCAAACAGTACGATTTTGCTGAGGTTTATGCAAAGTGCTTTATGTTTGGCATCATTCCTCGTGCAGTGGCTTTACATATATCAATCTACCTAGAAAAAAAGTGAGGCATGGTTGAGGATTTACTCTTAAGCTATTTGTTAGGCTCCTAGAAAGTAAAAAAATAAAAATAAAAAAAAATAAAAAAAATAAAAAAGTTATTTGTTAGGTAACATCAACATAAAACAAATAAAAGAGAAATTACACATGAACTGTTATTGTGACACTTGGCTTAGAAAGATAGCCTTGATATGCCTTTCACCTCATTTTACATGTTCATTACTTTTAGTTGGTTGAACTCAACTGTTATGGAGATGAACAAATGAAGTCCCTTGTTTCGAATATGTTGTTGGCACTGTAAATTAAACAAAGTTCTCAACAAATCACATAACAAGGCTCAGGAACAATATTTTCTTAGAAAATAATCAAAGGATGAAAAACACTTTGAATACACACCCTTGTATCAAAGAATAAAAAACACAAGATGAACAAGCCACATTTTCTCCCCAAATCGCCAAGCAGGAAAATTTCCAACGAACCCAACCTCCAAATCCCTCAACAAAATCTTCAATCAGCAAATCTCAAATCCCCCAACAAACCCAACCCTCAAAACCCCTTTTTCTTCCCAAATCGTCGTTTTCTCTTTGTCTTCCTCAAATGAGTTCTTGATCTGCTTATACCCATGTGGCCATGTCTATTGGTGTCCCAACAAACCTCTTTTCTCCTCAAATCGCCAAGGAAGAAAACCCCCAACAAACCCAACCCTCCAATCCCTCAACAAAATCTCCAATTAGTCATCCCATACAATCAAAATAGCAACAGTAAACATAATGCGAAAAATCTAAATATAAACATAAAGAAATCACCTGAAATCAAACGCCTACCAGAACATCACTCCACCTACAATAGCCACCAAAACGCTGTGCACGGTGGACTGCTAGTGGGTCACAGAACATAGCACCATCCGATCTCTCTCTCCGGCTCTCTTTCTTTCTCTCTCGATCACGATCTGGTGTGGGCATTTTTTGCGATTCTCTCTCTCATTTTTTTTTCTCAGCACTTTCCCTCACTCTCACACAAGTGAGACTCTGAAGCTGCAACTCGTTGAGGTTGAAGGCGAGAAGGAGACTTTGGGTGGAAGAGAATGTGCGAAGACGAATATAAAAAGGCAAAAAAATGGAGTAGCAAAAAATTTTCGCTCGTCTGCTCAATGGAGTGGATCTAACAACAGTCTAAATTGCTGTAGCAGTAACATGCTTGTTGAAAATGGTTTTTTAAGTCAGCTAGACAAAATTTGACAAAAGAGAGAGTTTGACGAGCTCAATACAAATGCTCTAAAACTCTTTAAAATCAAAAAAAAAAAAAAAAAACTTCTCAAAAAATAATTAAATACTGTATACATGTTTTTTAGGTGTAAAGATTGTTCATACACTTTCTTTTTGACGTATAGGATAGATTACATGTAAAAAAAAAAAACAAAACAAAAAAATGAAGAGCTGTGTGATGGCCACTAGTGGCTGCTTTTTTTTTTTTTTTTTTATTTTTTTTATTTTTTATAAATGAATAAGGAAAGGGTTACAAGGGAGGATCTTTCCCACTCCTGATCCGAAGGGAAGAGAGAATGGGAGATCCTATGGGAATGCTTCCATAAACATTATGGGAAGCGGCCCACTTAGCTAACACATGTGCACGAAAATTGGCATATCTAGAGACTTTCGAAGCATTCCAGCTTCGAAAGGCTAACAAATCTAAATTAATGTCTGAAATTACATTAGCAAAAGACCAAGAAGAAAAAAGGAGGGGCTGATTAATAGCAAGGATAACCAGCTGAGCATCACCCTCTAGAAGCAGAGAACGGACACCCACAGAGGCTGCCTGTCTAGTAGCAAGCAAAGCAGCTGAAGCTTCCCCATTAAGAGCATCAGAGGACATAAGCTTAAGGGTGGAGGCAGAAATTATATTCCCCCAAGAGTCAGACAGAACCGCTGCCGCCACTGCAAAATTTCCACGGACTGCCACATCAAAGTTTGCTTTGACACTGCCATGAGGAGGAGGACTCCAAAGGGAAGACAAAGCCGTAGATTGCCAAGCAGAAACGTGGAGGTCCAGCAAGGAAGAAACCTGTTTGATAGCCTGAACTGGATCAGGTTGGAGAGACTCATGTATTAGTTTGTTCCTTGACATCCAAATGAAATCCAAAGTTAAAGAAGCAAAAATCTGAAATTTCCGAGAGTCTCTAGCAGGAATGGAAAGCCAGGCAGTAGGGAAAATAATGGCCAAGATCCAAACTGAGATAGGCCTAGACTCAAAAGCAGCAGAATTGAGAGGCCACGGAGAACTTCTCCAAATAATTTTTGCCAAATCACATTCCAAAAACAGATGACTCAAAGTCTCCAATTTCCTATTACAAAAAGGACAATTCCAGCAATCTGGATCATCTGAAACCACAAACCTGCTTATGTTAGCTCTAGAGGGAAGCAGATTCCATGCAATCTTCCACAAGAGATGCTTTAATCGAGCCTGCAGCTTAAGACTCCAAAGGGCATGCCAAATATCCGGAGCAAAAGGGGGAGTTCTATTACCCAAAACAGCAGAGAGATCTTGGGCAGATTTGACCGAGAAAAGGCCTGAAGACACAGGGGCCCAAATCCATCTATCAAAAGAGATTGTGGAAGGTAAATGGATACTTAGAATGCTCTGGACAGAATTGGAATTCTTGGATGGGTTCATCTTTTTCCCAATTCTCTGGTTAATAATTCTTTGGCTGTGAATTCAGATCACTGCCCCATTTTGCTCTCCACCTCGGGGTCTTACTGTAATCTGCCTAAACCTTTTCGGTTTGAGGCTTTTTGGACAAGAGACAACTCTAGTCATGCAGTGGTAGCGGAAGCTTGGTTGTCTGATATTGAGGGTTCCCCTGCTTTCTCTCTCAGCAGAAAGTGGAAAAACACAAAAGTGGCTTTAAAGTCCTGGAATGTCTTACACTTCGGCCACATTCAGACCAAAATTAAATCCCTGATGGCTGAAATCAGTGGAATTCAAGCTAACCCCCATTCCCCTGCCGAGGCTGCTAGAGAAGTTCTTCTTCAGGAGGCGTTGCAGGAACAGCTCTTGAGAGAAGAAGTTCTTTGGAAGCAAAAGTCTAGAGAACTTTGGCTTACTTGCACAGATCTAAACACCAAGTATTTTCATGCCGCTACTGCTATGAGAAGAAGGTATAATTCTATCTCATGTTTAAAATCTTCTGATGTCTCTAGTATCGTTGGTAGAGAAAATATTGGCTTTGTTTTGGTTCAGCACTTTTCTTCTCTGTTTACTTCTACTAATCCCATTTTGGATGATAATCTGGACTCCCTAGTGGAAGTGGTCAATACTGATGATGACAATATAAATCTGTGTCTTATTCCGGATGAGCAAGAGATATTTAGTGCAATTTCTGATCTTGGCCTAAACAAAGCACCGGGTCCTGATGGAATGACTGGGCTTTTCTACAAATACTCCAAGTATATTTGTTGCCCACAAAACCCAAATCTACTAAAGCATTTGAGTGAACAAAATCTACAAATTCATTATGGGAGGAGGATCCAAAATTTCGACCCCCAGACTTCTCAAAAGGGGAGAGGATTGAGTTAAAGTCTCCCAGCAAAAGCCACGGGCCACCAAATGAATTACCCAAATCAGTCAGCTTAGACCAAAAATCACTTCTGAGGAGGCCCGTATGAGGGGCATAAATACATGAGATCAGCCAAGAAGGAACCGTACCATTTGAAGAAACCAAGCAGGAGATGTGATGCTGATCCATCCGGTAAAGATCCAGAGAAAATCCAAGCTTCCAGGTCAGAAAAAGCCCACCCCTAGTACCAGATGGGGGAACTTCCAACCAAGAAGAGAAACCCAACCGAAAAAGAACTTGTTGAAATCTAGAAGCCACTACTTTCGTTTCAGACAAGAACAGAACATCAGGCCTGAGGAGCCTGATAAAAGCTCGCAAAGCTCGAATTGTCGGGGCGCGAGCAAGACCCCGACAATTCCACGACATAACCTTCAAATTCATGGGATCGGTGGGGGCAGGGAAAAACCTGCCACCCCAAAATCCACTGAGACATAAGAAGAAGGAGAAGAAGAGTTTTGAGCCACATGAGCCTCTGCATCCGAATTTGAGTCATGGGTTTTTTGTTTCTTGGATAAATGGTGTTTCGGCCAAGGAGGAAAAGAATCAGGGATGGAGGATTTGGGGTAAGGGTGAAACCGTTTTTTCTGAAGTGGAGGGGGAGGATATTTCGGTGGTTTGACTGTAGAGGGGGAAACAGGCAAAGGAGTGTGAATAATGGACAAAGCTGTATCCGTTGAGTTTTTAGGAGTGGGACACGTGGGATCATCTAAAGATGAGGATTTTAAGAAGGAGGGCCACGTTTTTTCAGAAAGGTTGAGCTGAAAAGTTTTTATGTTAGCAACTTGTGAGAGCATTAAAGATGATATAAGAGGATCCAGCTGTAAATTGACAAGAGAAGACTTTTCATTTAATGCAGCCGAAAGAGAAGATTTTGAACTTTCCACCAATGGGATCTCAGCACACACAGCCGGAGATTTGGTGATGATAGGACTCCTCAGTAGCCCTTGGGAAGATGTGCCCCAACTTGAGAGGCTGAGTTGGGGGGAAGAACTCGTTGAGGCAGCCCGAGTTGCAGCAGAAGGTGATTGAGTTAATTTCACCATATCAGGAGAAGCTCGCGAATTCTGAGGATGTCTCACTGGAATTGTCATCTCCACACGGCTGACTTTCGGGGAGTAAGCTTTGAGATGAGCTCCAAATTTTCCAGTGTCAGGTGGTCGAGGATTAATAGGACAAGCAAATGATAAATGCCCTAAACGACCGCAAGCATAGCAGAAATCAGATAAACGTTCATATTTATAAGAGATTTGTGCCGAAACCTTTGGAGGACGGTGATGTAGAAAACCTGTGGCAAGAGGCTCATTGAGGTTTATGAGAACACGGATCCTCAAAAAACCTTTCCTGTTTGGTTTTGATTTATCAGCATTGTCAACCTCTATTAGCATACCCAAACTATTTCCAATACTAGTTGCATTTTCAGTGGACATCCAATCCAGCGGAAGTCCATGGACTTGAATCCAGAAAGCACCCTTGGAGAAGTCTAAATCTTCAAAGGTATCTTCATTTTCCCAACGCTGCAAAAATAAGGGGGAACCCTTTATATTCCACGGGGAATTTTCCAGAACACGAGAAAGGTCTTCTGAATCTTCAAAAGTAAAAACAACTAAGTTGTCTTCTTTATACTCAGACGTGAGAGATTTCAAGAAGTTCCAAGCTTGAAGAAGGTTGGTCTTGATGGTGGAAGAAGAAACTGGCTTTAGGGAAATAATCTTTCCTGCTAATGTAAGAGAAGTAGTCTTGTCGAGACTTACAGGGGGGGGCAGTAAGAGCGGTGGTATAGAAGAGGAAAGATCTGAGCATTTTAGGGCATTTGTATGGTTGATGAGGTCCTCTATTTCATGGTTGGGAGTCTCCATAATCACCAAGAGAGGAGAATGGAAGGAAAGATTAAGAGAAAGCTAGGTTAAAAGAGGATAACAGAGTAGATGAACAGAGTTTGGAAAAGCTCTACTAGGGAGAGAGCGGAAAGGAGCAAAAACTTTTCATGTCTGTCTGTCTGGAACTTATTACAAAGGGTTAGTGATCACTCATCACTCATTTTTACCTCAGTTACCACTAGTGGCTGCTTGAGCCATAACAATGGTGGCTGATGATCTGTCCGATGTTGTTGGCCAAAAAGTCCATATGCACTTTTAAACATGCCATATCAGCCTTGTTATTGTCAAACTTTCAATATCTTTCGAGGGAATGTTTGAGCTTATTTTTGAGCTCATCTCCGCATCATCTTTCTAATTTATTTTTTATTTTATTTTTATTTGGTCTAAAAAAACATGAAAAAAGATGATGGGAAAATCGGCTCAAGCATTATTCATATCTTTCTTATCAAATAGACATAATGATGACATTGACCCTTTTTAAATTGTTTAAAGATGAAATTGAAGCTTTTTAAATTTTAGAAAAGAAAATTGGAGCAGGGGTCAAATTTCGGAGACTTAATTGAAGATCTACTTATCATTTTTGTGATAAAAAAAATAAAAAAAAATAAAAAATTGGTTTTGACTTCTAGACTAGTTTTCAATTTTACAAATTTAAGACACGGGTTTAGTTTTAAATCCGAAACATTTCCTTCTTTTCTTTTTTTCATCAAATAAAAAAAAAAAATAACTATGTCCATTCTGTTTAAAACTAAAAAAAAAATAATAAAAGAAGAAAAAAAATAAATAAAGAAAAAAAGAACCCAACCAAGCGTGACTGGGTCATGCCTAACCACCATGACTGGTCATGTCCAGTCATCGCATCCAGCTACCGATATCAACGATGGTGGCTGTGTTTTCTTTTTCTTTTTTTTAATATAAATTGTATAATTACATTTTTATATTATTGATTTGACGTAAAAATGAACGAAGATATTTAAAAATCAAAATTGAATAAAGCACAAAGGGTTCCGTCATATTTTCTCTAAAATAATAGTGCATCGATAATCGATCATTTATAACAAACTACATAGGTGATTAAATAAGCTAAAAAGTAAAAATTGATTCAAGAGCCATTGTGAAAGACGATTTCACAATGAAACTTTCCTTGGTCGTCAAGCCTGAAACCCTAAAACCAAAATTCCACCAAAATCGTGTACTAATTTGATGGATAAAATTTTTATCTATTAAACTGAAATCAATTCTTCGAGCATGTAAGTTTCACAATATACAAACATCAATTTAATAAATTGATATGGAAGAACGAGGAAAACTTTGTCCATAGTTAATAACAAAACTTGCACAGTTACACTTCACAAGGTCATTGAAATTACAGTACAATGGCCAGAAGATATAAATTGTTGAAAAGTGATATAACCACATGGCAGCTTTCAGCAGATCAATCTTGTACCTGAGCTGAAGCAACAGCTCGGTTTCCTCCAACAATAGCCCCCGAACGGAGTTCCGGAGCCCAGGCATCAGTTAGGCAGAAACCAAACCCTAACAAGAAAGTAGACTATAAATGTCCATCTACTTGATTTCTACAGATTCTTTAGTAGAATATTAAAAAGGATGAGATTTCCACTAAACTTGTTCATTGACTAAGATGCTCATAAACCCACACAAAAATGGACATTAATAAGCCGAACTTGTACAAGTTCATGAACCATCAAGATTCAAGTGTATGGTATACATATTTCTAATAATATCACTAGAAGATGTGCAAAAAGAGAAAATTAGTTGGACTGAAAATAAAACTAGAATATCTTTTTGGTGTCACGAAGAATAGAAGTCAGAAATAGCAGCAACTTGGTCTATAGCATTTCTTGCGATTTTCTGACACACCGACTAACTTTCCTTCTGAACTCATCCTTTTGTTCTCTCCATTCTTTCTGCAGAAACACAGTTAACAAGATGCGAAAGTACATCAGCAAATCAACCAAGTAAACCACAATGACAAATTTCAACCTTTGCCACTAATTCTGGTTACAAATAAAAGAAACTGCAGCTCAAAATTGAAGGTTGCATATTCATGATAAATAAATAGATATAGACACCTACCGCAGCATCTACATTTGCAGGAGATTCGTCATTAGGGCATGAAAGCATTGATATTATACTCAAAACTATGCTCTCAACCTGCAGTTGAATTCAAATCAGTTAGTAAGATTGCAGAAATAAGGTACAATCAAAAAGAGAATGTCATATGGAAGACATTAGGCAATGAAAAAGAAAATGAGGGAATGACTTCATCAAAGCAGAAAAAGCCTGGTGTAAGATGAAGATATCATATGAAAGGTAAGACAAAGATATCTTCTTGTATACTTAGGGGCGCCTTACGCTTTTTAATGAGATTGACTTTTTACTTATAAAAAAAAAAAAAAAAAAAAACCAGAACCTAGGATTGTCTTGTTAGCCTCAATCAACAGCATATAACCTTTTGAAATCAAGATATCTGGCTCCATGGTGGTTGCAAAATTACCAGTAGGCTAAGACAACTATGATAAGAAATCTTTCAAGCTTAACACATTGCTATTATAAAAAGATCTATGGTAACAGTCAACAATTTTCATCCAAGAGTTCTTGATTTAACAAAATTTTATAAGGACAAATTTACTTTCCTACATCTAGTTTTATTCTTGGAAAAACTATGAATGTAGAACTGGTGTAACTCTGCTGCCAGTTGAATTCTTTTACATGTTTCTTCGACCAGTTCTGCTATATGTTAACCCAATTTTATATTTTCTAGGTACTCAGAGAATTCTTGCATAAATTGATCTTAGGGTGGAACTAATAGTTATGAATACATCTAAATCAAGTGAAGACACAATGACAACACAAATAATAAGAATTTTATTTATAACAATGGCAAAAAAAATAAATGGTTAAACAAGAAAAGCAAAGCTTAGTGTTTAAATACATACTGTATGAACTGGAGTCCAGCGTTCACTTGCATGCTCATAACCATTTGGATCCTCACCAGGAGGATGAAGAATTGAAATGCAAACCTTTCCATCTTGGTAAACTGCAGTTTAGATAGATCAAAAAATTGAGTTTCAAGTTACCCAATTCTGAGTCGGTATCAATTTATGCCTAATTGCTCCGCTTATAGTTCCTCTAATCATATTTTCTAAACAAACCAGAGCCAAACATTATCCCAACTCAACCAAAACATTCAAATACAGAAGGCAAGTACTCACCATTAGGATGCCACATCTCTGAGGCAAACCTCACTGTTGGAGGGCTCTGAGGGTAGTTAGAGGGAAAGCTCATAAAGGCATTAAAGAATCCTCCCTCACTGCAAAAAATGCAAACGAATAACTCAGTAAGGTCATTGTACCGAATATCCAATATTAAAAGCCAACTCCTAAGCATATCCATGATAAGAACAAAGCAAGAGGCTCGACAAAGAGATGAAACATAGAAAGGCCTCAAATTTAAAATAAATCAGTAATTTAAAATAAAGATCTGTCAACAAACCAAAACTGAAATAAACCATCATTCTGCAGAACATATCATAATCCATAAATAAAAACTTGGGTCTAATACTATGATTGATTTACCAAACTACAAAACATTCTACACTATATCTAATCATAATTTCCAGATTAAAAACACCAAAGAAATATTGCTAGTAAAATACCAAAAAATCCAAAAAAATTTATTGTTCAAGATTTGGTTAATCTTATTGAAGAAACTAAACCAAATGACCCAGTATGAAGGCAACAAATTGAAAACCAGCTAGAATAAAGAGACAAAACCCAATTATCATATACCATCACACAACTAAAAATCGATCAAATACTGGAAGTGACCACAACCATTCAAATTACCAACTTTGAAAAGAAAAGTACTGCATACTGCCTACTGACACCGAAAACACATCAACACCTTCAAGCCACACAAACCCAAAACCACCGACCTTTTTATCATCAAATCAAACAAAAACCAAAACCAACACCAACACCAACATCGGATTCCCAGAGGAAAAATAGATATATAAACAAAATACGCGTCAAAAAGTAAAAACATCACAAAAAATAAACAATCATGAGCTTCAATTCAAACAATTACCAAGTCAACCTTAAAACAAAATAGAACACAAACATCAAAAACCAAAGCACTGATAATGAGGACTGTTAAAAACATAGATTAAAAATTCAAACTTTAAAGCGAATAACAATTTGATCACTCACTAAAGCGTATCGGGAGGCCCCATAATCGTGACATTCCACTCGAACACATTGCTCTCGTCGACCAGACCAGCCGAGAAGCCGTCCACCGGGCTTTTACAGAGATCTGAGAATAATAAAAAAAACAAAACAAAAAACGATTTAATTAATCAGAAAAACATGTCAATCTGAAACAAACCCAAAAAGAACAAAAAAAAGACAGTAATAGACCCAAGAGATAGGTTGAATCAGGGAGGACCTCTGAGCTGTTTTTGGAGGAGGAGGCTTGCTTGAGACGCAGCCATTGGAGACCGGAAAATCAGAGAGGCAAAGCAAAAAGTAGAGAAATCTCCGGTGTTATTTTGTAATGGGTTGGGACTCCAAACTGTGTTTTATAGGAAGAGAAGGGAATCACAGATAGTTATTGTCTCCCTCTTTCCCGATAAAACAAACAAAAGGGGAAAGGCGGTTTATTTATCCAGGCCAAGCTAGGATTTCTTTTCCTTTTACCAATAGTTATTGGAAATTGTTTTGGTTATTTTATTTTATTCATAAGATTAATTCAGGGTTTTGTTGGGACTCCTCGTGAGTGCTGCATGCTCTCCCTATAAAAAGGTTCTCTAGGGTTTCCTTACCCCGCCCCCATTTTCCTTCTCCTTCCCTCTCCTCCATGGAAAACCAACAAATAGACATGGAAGACCTCATCTCCTATACTGAAGCTCTCAACTGTAATGATCGCCCCACCTCGTTCCAGGGAAATCAGCTTAATCCACCGACCCAAACCATATGCATTTTAGAAAGATTATTTTCCTTGGAACCCATTAATATAGAGAATGAATAGAGAACCGAATGTGGAATATATTTTGAAAAGCTTTTAATTTCAATCCAAATTTAAGTAGAATTTTAGAGAATCGCTTTTTAGAAAGATTATTTCCTTCTTTTTTTTTTCTGAGCAGAGAGATTATTTCCCTTGAACCCATTAATACAGAGAATGAATAGAGGAACGAATGTGGAGTATATTTGAAAGGGTATAACCAGACGTATAGTGTTCGCATATTTTCACAAATGTGAGGGTATGCGGATTAAAAAAAAAAATATTACATACTCTCGCAAAAATGAAGGTATGCGGAGACTCTTGTTTTACGTCAAGTGCTTAAGCTTTGATTTCGTAAAATCCTCCTGGACCTGGAAGTACAATGTATTGTTTTTTTTTGAAAAATAATAGTAATTCTCATTAATTAAGACAGAAAAATCTAGTGTTTGTAAAAACTCTAAAATAATAGAGCATGATACTCTAACATTACAATGTCATAGAGAATATCTTTCATCTAGACCCTATCTATGATATTTTGAGTCGCTTTTTTGGCAAACTCATGAACAGCAAAGTTGGTAGCCCTCTTGGTATGACAAATCTACCAACTCCTTATACCTTGAAGGACTGTACGAATATCTGCTGCAATATGACCATAGCTGCTCCAAGTTGGTCTCGTGTCTTGCACCGCTTTGACCACTTAAAGTGAATCACCCTCCAAAACAATGGTTGGAAGTCCTAGATCTCGACCGAATTCAGTTGCATGTAATGCCGCTATAGCTTCTGCCACCACCGATTCTGGAAGGATCTCTAAAGTTTGACTCTGTGCCGCAATTACCATCCCCAAATGGTCCCTGACAATGATACCTACACTCATACGCCAATTGACTGAGTTTAAGGCCGCATCCCAATTTACCTTGTAAAAATCTTTTTGTGGGGGACGCCAATTGGTCGGTTTAGGAGGTTGTTGAGAAGAGTCTTCAGTCCCGTTCTTCGTGTTAGCAAGGGAGAATAAACGATGTGTCTTGACAGCCTCCTGGATCAGGATATTTGGGGGCATAAAATCCCCCCATGGACCACTTTATTTCTCCTAAATCAGAGACTTCAGACAAGAGTGGAAAGAATTCTAGCTCCTCCTCCGTGCACTTATCAATCAGTGCTTCCATTAAATCTAGGAAAGAATCGCCTCCCTTAGTACACTTTTGCCATTGCTTCGCACAAGCCCCCCAAACATCATTGGAAGAAGGGCAATCCCACAAGATATGCATGGTAGTTTCAGCTTCCAGATGATAGAAAATACAAGAGGGATCCAAGAAAATACCATTCTTTTTTAAGTTCACCTTTGTTGGGATGATGTCATGACAAGCCCGTCAAAGAAAAATTTTGACAACGTTTAGAATGTGTAGACTCTATATAGCTTTCCAAATTTTTATGCATCCGGTTCCTCTTGAACTTTCTCCTCTAGCACGCTCAATTTTCTCTTTTTCAATATGATAAGTGCTGTGAACTGTAAATTTCACATAGGGTGTACCTCGCCAACTCAACACATCATTTTGTTCGTAGCGACTAAGGGGAATTTTGCTAATAGCAGTTGACTCTTATAGGGTAAAAATAGAGGAAATAAGGGATATGTTCCACCACTTCGTATCAGGGTCGATCAAGTCTACCACTTTTGCATCGTCTGCCATAATCCTCCGATGGCTTTGAACATAAATTATTGTGGGAATGGGCAACAACTTATATGTTCGTATTTTAACCGTGTTTCCATCCCCAATCCTTCAGATAGAACCCTCTTAGAGGAGATCCCTAACCGAACAAATACTCTGCCACGCAAAAGACGATCACTTGAAGTATAATGTATTGTTGTAAATGAACAAAGCTTGGCTTAGAATTAGAATTGGTTTATTTATTAAACAAATAGAGTTTGAACAAAAATTTAGCTCAGCTTGTTAAAGTTGGTACAATAAATTTTGATGCTTAAAACAATAAATTTAAGTAGAACTTTTTATTATATTTAATATTAATAAAATACTATTTATTTTGATTTTTGTATTAATTAAGTTTTTATTATCAATTTTTTTTTTACATCTCATTTTCAATTTATAATATGGGCAAATCACCTTTTTTTTTTGTGACATTGCAGCTCTTAGGTATTATTTTATCAATTTTAAATTTGAAAAACTTTTTCCTACCGAAACAATTGTAACAAGTATTGTTAATAAAATTTTATATGCATACATGCATTTAGAAAAGAATCTAGTTTGTTTATATAATTTAGTACATCAATTAGAGTATTTTCTTCTATTTGTAAAACTTTTTTTTATTTGGTTATGAAAATAAATCCAAACAATCAATTAAATAACATGTTTGAGAAAATTTTAAAGATTATGACTTTTTTTTTAACAAACAAAATTATCATTGTCTAATGATTTTAATTTCTTGAAATTAAATAATTTTACCATAATTGAGCCGGAATTAGACTATTAGAGAGCTATGTCAAACATGTTTCTATATTGGGGCCTCATTATGTCTTCGTGATTTTTTATTTGAGTAATATTATTTAGTAGAATGTTATACGATTGTCATACAAATAAAATGACATCATAGTAAAAATGTTAGTTTTCATTGTCACATCATTAAGTTGTACGAACATCGTATAACATTTTACTAACAGCATTACTATTTCCATTTCTCTCTCTCTTTTTGCTTTTAAAGTCTCATGTTTTGTGTATTGACTTAAAGGATTGCTATACATCATTTCTTAATTCCTCGCTCATCCTCCCACTTTTCAAAATCAACGTTAGATTTGTGAGTTGTATATGTAATACTCATAGATTCAATGATAATTTTGAAAAGTGGAAAAATAAAAGAATGACAATGGGAGAAAATGAATCATTTTTCATTTACTTATTTCCATTATTTCAATTGATAATAATTTTTTTAATCATAATTGGAGCTTTAATTAGAGAGTATTAACTAAGATTTTTACCATAATGAAGGCATTGTTCAATTTGTTCTCTTTATGATTTTCCATCTTTATCTATTTTTCCCCTGTAAACTTGGAAAAGGATCTCCTAGGAGGATAAAAATGTTCAAACAAAAAGTTGAATTACATTTTTACTCTCCTATTTGGGTAAAAATGACATAATCGGCTTATCTCCATTTCAAAAGAAATTGAGAGGATCCTTTTCCTCTAAACTCTCAACATCTTTCGTATTAAATTTTTTGTATTTGTCAATTAGTAATTATTTTTTGTCATAATTAAGGCATTAATTAGAGAATATTGACTATTCTTTTACAACATACTTGAGGCCTTGAACTTTTTTTTTTTTTAAGAGACTTTAATTGTGCGGCTACTATTTGGGGGTCGTCTTCCACTAGGGGCCTTGGTGGAAGAGTCAGGCATGAAACTCATGTAACTTAATTTTTATTATTTTCATCATAATGGTATTTTTATATTTGCAATGAGATCATATTAGGTATTTAAAAAGAAAAAAATGAATTCTTTTTATAATGTAATAGATATAACTTGAATTATTGTAATTATGAGTCTTGATGTAAGTATATGTGTATTTGTGTGTATATGAATGAGTTTATGTGCGTAATAAATGTATATACATATATACTATAACACAAACATACAAACTCGATATTAAATTGTTTAAGACTAGAATTCATTTATTTAATTACTTAAATAATAAATCATAACAATAATTAAATAACTAATAATTAGGATGAATATACATAAAAAAAAACAATTATGATATTTATTTTATATAAAAAATAAATAGTTTGTGAACAAGATTAAATTGATTCAAAAAATAAATGCATAGAATTTGTACAAATATTTTAGTTCGATAATAAACTCAAACTTAATTTATGTTTAAAAAAAATTTAAATAAATCAAACTTAAACATTTAATTATCTGCGCAGCTCTCAGTACTTTCTGTTTTTTAACTTCGCACTCAACTTTGTAATCAATTTTGATTTGAAATTCGATATTGACTGGCGAGGCACCACTACACTACAAAAAGGCGGCGTCAAACCTTGTCATCAAAGATTCAAGTGCTCGCCGACATTCATCCAGAGGACATTATTGCATATATATATATATATAAGAAATGGTAACGATTAAATCAGTATTTTTTTTAAAAAAATTTTACAAATGCTAATTCAACGACTAATTTTAAAAAAAGTTGTATAAAAAAAAAAAAAATAGCAGTTTTCATAAACAAAAATGTCTAGGTTTCTTTTTCTCTATATATATATATATAATATATATATATATATATATATATATAAGTCAATATTCAAATCAGAGTAATCTTTTTTTTCTTCCACCTTGATATAGAATATAGATTAAAGCGTCAAGAATTTGGATGTATGAACCAATTTCGTTTTAGAATATTGGGAAACGTTGTCCCACAAAGGATTTTTACGTCTCAAATATGTACCATAGAATGAGCCAGTTCTTGGACGTGAGCACAAAGTGTGGTAGGCACTAGGCAATGTAAAGATTCTGACACAGATATTGAAGATTTTGGTTGTGGCGTGTGCGTCATTATTCTCTCTTTTCCTTTGAAATCCCATCACAAAATATCATATTGCCGGGGTTCACTTTATTCCTTGTGGAAAGCCGTACTTGTTTGCTCAGTGCAAATGGAGGGTATTGCGGTCTGCAAGTGCCACTCATACACAATCTTGGCCCCAAAACTCCCACCATCGAAAGGCTCCACCTTTTTTTTTTTTTACTTTTTTTCTTTTTCTGCTAGTTTGACTTGATTTACTGAAAGATTCCATTTTGTTTTATTTTGTTTTTAAAGGAAGATTTAGATATTAAGACTGAGTTTGGCCTCAAGATTTTGTTGGCCAAAAGCGTGGTCGGATTTTAAAATGCACAATTTTAAAAAATAAAATATAATTTTTTTAAATATTTAACTGTTTTTTTAAACTTTTTGATTTCATTAACTAGGTTTTAAAATAACTTTTTTTTTAAAAAAAAAAAATTGTACATTTTGAACTGTTAAATCAACCGGACAATAAAACAAAGATGGGGGAATTTGCATGTTTTTGTATATTGCCCAAGTTATTATTTGTAAACATTTTCTAAATGCAGGTCAAATGCAGCCTAATCACCTCTTGGTCGGGTTTTCAATTATTTGGTGGTTCTTTTGGTTCAAGAATTCAGTTTCGACAAATTGTTCAAACAAAAGGAGGAAATCTTTTTGTGTTTAGTTTCGGAAAATTAGGCCACCACCAAAAGTGCCTATTGGGCTATGCTAGATGGGCTTAGAACGAGATGGACTCCGCTGAGGTCCAAGAAGGCTAAGAACGGGTAGTAATATGGATCGGTCTGACCCAGAAAGAAACTGAGATGGGCTTCAGCCCCAAAAACTAAAAGGAAAACAAATGGGGGCATTCCGAGAATTGAACTCGGGACCTCTCGCACCCTAAGCGAGAATCATACCACTAGACCAAATGCCCTTCCTGCTTTTTGAGGGTGAACTTAAATATTTATAACGTATATTATAAAAATCACGCCTCTAAGGCTGAAGATTGATTATGCAGCTATGCTGATGACCCAAAAACCAAACTGCTTTTTTCTATACTTTTTGTCGAGCATGAGAAATCTGGCTTAGGAAAAAATAATTTGTAGCCAGAGACATTTGTTTGTGAAAAGCTCTCGTGAACTTGCACAAAGGAAAAACCATAGACTAAACGAGCTTGGTTGTGTAAAGAGCTCAAAAGTATGAGAGTAAGTCCACTGTGACAGTAATTGGAATTTTTGTCTTTTTGTTGGTCTTAGAAATATCGACATTTTTTAGTAATTTATGCTCTGTTTGTTTCGGTGTAAAATAATTTCGACGGAAAACATTTTACATTGAAACAAACGGAGCCTTACACACAATTAATAATTTGGGGAGACATTGACAATAATGTAATAGTTTGAGAGATGATGTGTATTTATTTATATATTCTTTAAAAATGTTCATTACAATATTTTTATGTTATTCCATGAGGGAGGATAAATAAAAAACATGTTGACACGAGTACTACAGTTTTTATTATAAGTGACACTTTTCACATCAGAAATTAAATAATTAAATTTAGCTATCAAATTTGTTATGTCACTTGACACTCATATGGACTGCCACGTGAGTTTGTAACTGCTTTATAATAAAAACTGTTTTACTTTTTCGTATAAAAAAGGCCCACAATACATAATTGAGACCAACTAAACCTGATTGAGTTACAAGGACAAAACAAATCTGCAAAGCCATTAGTAATTGGAATTTTGATTAATCATCTAATGTAACCAAGGACAAAAAGCAAGTGCATGCATGAGCTCAGTGAAGGTAAAAGAAACTGAATCCGGCCAGTCTAAGAGCTTAGAGCAGATCTCTTCATTTTTTTATTTTTTTTTTCCCTAATTTGATCTCTTCAACTTGGCCATAGAAATTTATGTTCATTGCACGCTAAGTTACTGCTACAATAATGGAGCCTTGAAATGAGTTTTAAAGTTGCCCTCATGAATAAGGAAGGTCAAAAGAGAGGACAACTTGAACCACAAGCGTAACAGGGAATTCAAAAACAGCCAAGGAACTTTTACTAGAAAAGCCTAGATGAATTGTAATCACTAGCTTAACAAAACCCATGATAATTTCTGCAGAAAAATTTGTATTAACAGTAGTAAAATCATCATTATTAGTTGTCTCATTGATGGTCAATGAAGCCAGCAGCATCATTACCATGGCAAGGGTCTTCTCTGCAATAATTGGTGTCCTGCTCTGGGCAACTTCTTCTCAATCACAAACAGATTAGAAGAGGTGAAAAATCTTGCTAATACTATAGTACTTGTAAGAGGTGCAGAGGCTTTGACTTTTGGAAGCAATTATCAATATAAAATAGGGCTTCGGTGGACCACCTTATGAATTTGAAATAATCATTGGACAAGCACTGCTTATATTTATATTGCTCTAAAGCTAGCAGCTAGTTGCATATTTACTCAGTCACAGACTCACAGTATAGGGGCCAATAGAAGCATCTTTTAATCATTACTATTGAGAAATATGTGATAAAGTTACAACAAATTATTACTTATTTTAAATGATTAAGTTGATAAGAATTGATGAATTTAAACATGTAATTAATACTTTAATATTCGTATTACGTGTGAGCTCAAATTCTTTCTTAATAAATGAGATTCAACATGCGGAATATTTAACTGAAATGAGATGAAATGTAAAATTAAAGTTTGAAGTTAGGATCTTTGCTTTGATATTATGTTAAGTCACAATTATTTCAAAAGCTTCATTTGACAGAAAATGATGAATTTAATCATTTAATTAATACTTTAATAAGATAAGACAATGATGTGCAATTTTTCTATATAAACTTTACAAATTGGCTTTTTCTTTAAGCCATAGAAGTGTAAAAGAAAAGAAGAACAAGAACAAGATTATGATCTTATTTAGTGTTCTTAAAGAGCAGGCAGTCCATAATAACACTCACATGATGCTTTTATGAGCCCGAATATCAAGTTCATAACGGAGTAATTTAGGGTACGTTCTTAGAAGAAACATGAACCTCCTTCAAACCAAGTGTTTGAAAGTAAACTTTTCTTTATATCAATTTTATTTATAAACTTGATTTAAATAGACTTACAACCTTAACAATTGGCTCCTACTGCAAAACAACTCAAAGACTTCAAATATAAACCACAAAAAAATAAAAAATAAAAAATAAAAGACTTCAAATATAAGACAACTTATAATTAAAGAGTCTTACTTATAACTCAAATACTCAAAATGCAGAAAGACGAATGGACATCATGTCCTAAGCATAGAGGGACTCTAACATATGCATAATTTGCAACTCATAGCATCTTGGGCAAGATTTTAAAACAATTTATGGAGTATGTAGTATGGCTTATTAAACATTTCATTGCATTATCAGAATCTGAATCTTATGAATGTTTAAGTGCTTTACTCTGCTCACATGTGCTATGGTTACATGTTGTTGATACAATAACCGCGCGCCAGGCACCGGAGGAAGGCTGCAAACAGAGAGAATGGTGAGAGAGATCCACCGACGGTCCGGTCCGGGAACATTAGTATTTGTTCTGAAATCAACCAAAGGCAATGATGAAAGTTTTACACCGAAACAAGGGAGATAATCAGTCTGCATTAGCATGCTACTACATAAAAATTATTTCATGATATTGGCAAATCCCAGCATTACGTGAACCGAAAGGCTGTAGTAAGAATCTTTTGGTTGGGCATTTGTAGGACAAAAGCGAGGTCAACGGACAATGACAAGAAAAATTAACATTAATTAGCCTTATTAATTTCAAATCTAATACAGCATTGGATTCCCAGACAACTTTAGCATGCATTCCATACTTTCAAATAAGCTATGATTAACTGAAAGATGAATGATCAAATCATGATATATATTTCTCATGCCTATATAAACCCCTAGACCTTAAATACCCAATTTACTCCATCCATGAACAAGCTCAAGCCATGAAGAGAAAAGAGATTCAAATATATCTTTTCTTGGCCTTCATCCTTATTGCTTCTCAATGTTATTACTCCACAGCTATGAGGAATATTCCCACTGCAGAATCAGGCAAGCCCCTATCATAATGCATGCTAATTAAACTGATCATATCTTAAGAATGAAGTGAAAAACAAGTAATTAAATATACTTGCTTTGTTTGATGCTTCCATAGTTGGTTCCAAGCTCAAAGATGCACAAGCAAGAGAAAGCTCAGCTGCAGGACACATGTCAGCTACTTGGGTGAGTATTTCTTCACTAGCTGCTTGAGTAGTTTGTGAGATATTGCTTTCATTTCATATATGATGGAAATGGCTAACTTTTCTTGTTTCATGAAAAGATCAACAAATCAGGAATGCAGGACCAAAAAGCTGTCCATAAGGTTCCTTCAGGACCGAGTCCCATTGGTAATCGGCACCCACCAATATCCAGGCGGGGTTGAGAGGTGCATTTATCATGCTCGGCAAGCAAAAAATATGGTGTAGGTGCATTTTTGTTAGTGGAGTTGGTCGGTGTTATGTAGTTGGTCAGATACTATGTAGAAGTAATGTTTTTGCCGTGGCATACTTGCAGAAGGATGTTTTTTATTTGGATTAAGGAAGGTCATTCATATGAGTAATTTTCTTTCAACATTAGATACATACGACCATATAGAGAATCAATCAACGACCTTAATTTTTACAAATAATTTGTGTTCTTCAATTAAAGACAAACTTCCCAGAGCAGAACACCCCCTCCCCTAAATTATAGATCTTCATCTGAGAAATGGAACCTAGTCGGAAAGATGTTTTGACATGAATAGGAAAAGAGCAGTTGGATATTGAACCACGTGATCATCTAGTCCATTCAGATATCCAGCTAGATCTTGAATCTGATTTCCAAATGTAAAACGAAAACATACTTTTCGAATGAATGGAGTTGCAATGGATATGGAAATTTCAAATTGACTTATAGTTTTGCTGCATGACCATAGCCAACAGACAAAAACAATATTGATCAGTTCCAGGCAACAGTTCATGGTGATGCATGTATTCAATAGAACCCTGCACTGCCTTTTTGGCATACTCATTTGCAAGGCAATTCATGTATTAGAACTTTTCTTTTCTTTTTTTTTTTTAAAAAAAATGTACTAAAAGTAATAGCTAAGATTGCCAATCCATAATTCACTACAGGAAATTCGGCTTTCAGCGAAGAAAGTCCACAAGTCGTTGCTAATAATGTTTAACGATAAGTAATTGTTGTAGTTGCCCCGTCGAAAAAGGTTATTAGCGACAACATTAATGTTAGAAGTCGTTGCACGTTATCCATGACGATACAAGATAGTTTCTAGATGCATGAATATGATGCACGAAATGGAAAACTTTGTAAGGTCTGATCATTACAATAAGTGAGATAAGTGGATATATTTTTTGTTGAGTGCGCCAGGAAAGAGCAAATGGATGAAGAATAGACTATCCGGGTGAAATTTAAAAATACCCTTCAGAGACGGCCACCTTGCCTAAACATACAATTCTTATAGCATTGTGCCAGTCATCCTTCAGTAATTTGTCAAGGCCATGAAATTTTCGCTTGATAATTAGCGTTGCAGGTTACTGTCCTAATGGATGATGAGCATTTGAAAGCATTTGCTCAATTCGTTCAGCTTTCTTATTAAACCCAAGCCAACATGTAGAAGAGCAGAGCTGGTCCACATACAATTCATTCCTTCACGAACTTTACAGAAGAGTTTGCATACAGAACAAGTGAGAGGCAGTATGAAGACTCTGAGCAAATTCTGAGAGGCAGCCATTACTTATACTAATTCATTTAAGTGTGATAAATTTTGCACGTACGGTTAACACAGGATATAGACGTATACGTATATCTATATATATAACAGGTGTCAACTTGCTACCTGTGAGAATGGGATCAGCTTTGCATGTCCTTTGCCATGAAGGAAAGGTAATGCAAAACTTGTGATTAAAAATGATTACAGCTAAAAGTAAAATAATGGCATCATATCATATCAACAATAAATTCCTCAGCATAACACATTGTACAACATCAATCATTAGGCTTCTTTAATCACCACTGTATGCAAAAGCTCAAAGATCACTACAGAAAAAGTAGGTAAAAATAAGGATGTTTATCGTCAACACATCAAATATCCTCTGTTCTTTTCTTTTCTTTTTTTCCCCTTGTGGCTGAGGTGAGAAGCGGGCATAAGAATTACAGAACAGGGGCAATACCTAGGATATTGCACCTTATGCAATACCTCCAATTTGGGTCATTCATTTTAAATGAACGGCCTAGATTCTGCCACATTAGTCAAAAAAACTTAAAATTCCCTCTTTTCACCAGCTGCCGTCACTTTCACCAACCTCACTGCCGCCCTCACCGCCTGACCACCCAAGTGGTAGTGGTGGTGGTGGGAGACTAATAGTGGCAATGCCGTGGTATGGCAACTGGTGGAAAAAGAGAGTTTTAAGTTGTTGGTTGATATGGCAGAATCTGGGTCCAGATTAGAAGTATTGGACCAACTAGGATATTGCACCTGATCTCAATCAGAAATTACTAAGGTGGATCATTGTCATTGTCAAGCCAGAGATCCAGACGACACATCAAAAATGAATTGAGAAAAATATAACAATAAGAATAAAAACCTTAGAGCCAAGCATAAAATGAGACTTCAAATTTAAATTCAAAATATGTCAAATAACAAAGAAACCCAAATGCTTCCAACAAGCACAGAAAAATTTTGTGCATGTCAAAGCCAATAAGGAGAGAGATATGGTATGGTAAGTAAAGCCTAAGATGGTCAACATTGAACATACAATCACCTGTCTAAAGACCAACTAAAGTCTGACAAAGATAAGAGACAATAGGAAGAGAAAGAGTCATGAAAAAAAAAAAATGAAGATCCACTTTTATAGAATTCCTTTATGGAATAAGCTTAGGACACAATGAAGCAGCAAAGACTGTAATCATCCTGGCATCCATCACACTAATGCCTCTTTCAGGTTGGCAAATGATCGTTCACTCCCATGGAGAGGGAGCGAAGGCATACACGAACTTCATGTTCTTCTGATCCTACGCGATGTTTGGGCACAATAATCTCAAGCATTGCTCCCGTCTCAGCGCAGTAAGCTTCAAGTTTAGCATCTTCTGGAATGCGGGCTGGAAGGTGAATTTCCCTAATCAATTCCCCTGGAGGGCAGTGCTCTGGTGTTGGATCAGTTAGCTTAAATGTCCTATCTTGTCGCTTAATGACTGGCATGCAGGCCTTACTCACACAAGATATCTTTATGATCCCATGTGAGTGAGTGTTCTTCCAGGTAACTTTTACTCTCTGAAGATCTGCGCAAGGCAAGCTGACAATTATCAAGAACCCTTTGTCATCCTCGTATATAGATTTTGCAACTGTAACAGGCCCGTACACATTCTTCATTACCCCACTAAACTCATTTAACCAAGGGGGATTGACTGGGTAGATTTTCATATCCAAAAATCTGTCAAAATGTGGATTATTAGGCACATAACAATTGTCATCGTTTCCATGAGAAAACAAATCCTTCTTCCGTTTGTGACATACCGGTGAAAGATAGATGCCATCACTATTGCCACGGTCTGGTGGCTGAGTTGACAAATTCAAACCAGTATGATTAAGCAATTTTCTTTGGTGGGCATTTGTGTTATTTTTTAATGGAGGAAGGGATCGGTCAAGCTCAAATTCGTTGTTCTGTAGGTTTCTCCAAAAACCAAAATTACTTGCTTCAAGCGGCAGAGAGAAGTTCATATCTCGGCCTGTAAGCTCCATCCACCTCTTCCTCTCTTCCTCATTAAGACCCATGAGGTTGGGGGACTGAACAACTTCAATACCATGCACACACTGAGGATTAGATAGACCCCTATAGTGCTTCCTCTGCATACGGTGTGATCGAACAAAACCCTTGTCCACACTAAACGGAAATGGACGCTCCCCTTGGCGAGAATGACCATTCATGTAACTCCTTAGTTGCATCTTACCCAATGCATTTTCAGGCCTTTCCTTGAAAACCCACATATACATGTTCTCCATGTCATGCTGAACCAAAAACGTGTCTACTTGCAGGTCTGATTTCTCATATCCAGACACACCATTACTATCTCGAACAATCTTACACTTTGATTTCTCATTCAAGACAGGCTTGAAGTAAAAACTAAAGAAAAACCATGCACCCCATACACTGTCAAGCCGCTTGGTCCATTTCCGTGCAACTTTTGTGACATGGACTTTTGTCACTTCCTCATAAATCTGAGACCCCAGGCCTACATCTAAGATGTCAGATGGATCGCCCCAAGCTGGGGGAGGTGGGCTAGGCTCAGATAATAGCGGGAGATTGATATCGGGCGGTTGTGAAAAGAAGACAGACCGATTCATCTCTCTCTCCAATTCCTCATGTGACAAAGAACCCATATCCATTGACAAAAGTGTAGAGAGGTGATGGCTCTCCATTGATAGGGTTGTGACGAGAGCTTCCCCCATCATTTCTTCGGCAAACCTTTTGCTGGTCTTGCTTTTGGGTGTAATTTCAAACCCCACCCAAAACCAAATCACCTCACAAGCATCTTAAGATATTGAACTGAACCCACAAATATTGTGGACTCATTACGCAGTCAGCACATCAACGGAAGCAACTCACAAATATCTTCATGATTCAACCCACAAACTAGCCTTCACCACAAAGAGTAACCAATAACTCAAAGTACACTGACTGACAACAATAACATTGTCAGAACCACATTGACCTGAAAACATCAACCAGAACATTTAAGATACACCAAGAAGTCAAGCTTGGTTGCAGACAAGCCGAGGAAAAAGAACATAAATCACTGATATTTATATATAATTTATCACTCAATTCCTTTAATTTCCATACAATGAATAAACTCACCCATAGAAGGCCAAATACTTGTACTGATCTCACCTGAGCTAAAACTTTAGGTTTTTTTTTTTTTTTTTGGGGGGGGAGAGAAGTAAGCTAGAGCTTTGATTTTTAAAGATTCTAAGTATAAAAGACTCTTTTAAGATCAAATTTATTCCAAACTTTTTTGCTTTCCAACACTTTCTCAGCAACCAAACAAAGCATAAATATAAAAAACCAGAAATTTCAGAAACCCTATAATATCATGAAACACTACGAACATAACAGAAATGATACGGATTCAAAGCGATCAAATCAACCACGAAACCCTAACCTAAAAAGCCAAGAAAAGGGGAAAGTTAAAATCAAAGAGATACTTGAAGATTACCTGTAAAGCGAGGGTCCGAATCCGCAGGAACTGAGAATTTTCGCAATCGATTCCCATTTTGTGAGAGAGAGAGGGAGAGAGACAGGAAGACAGAATGGGTAACGGAATCCGTTTAAACAGACCCGCACCAGCAAAGACTGCCGTTTGAAGACTATCGCCGTTAGTTAACGATGAAGGAGTTTTCATTTTTTTTCTTAACGCGCGCGCGCGCGAGAGACACAAGTCGTTGCGTCACACGTGCTAGGGCAGTCAAACATTACTTTTGATTAAGAATTAAAAAAAGAAAAAAAGAAAAAGAAAAAGCAGCTTGATTTATCAAATGGAAAAAATGATCGTAGAGTCGGGTTCCCCCCCTTTTTTTTTTATCGTATCACCATCTAAAATTTAAAATGGGTTAAATTATTCTTTATTAAATTGTTTATTTCGTTAGACTTTGTAACAGTAAATTCTGAGACGGAATTGATAACCATGTCATGTCCAATAACATTTTGACACCAGTCAATGTTATTGAGCACTAATTAATTTTGCCAAGTCATTTTGCATTAGAAAAAAAAAAACTAAAAAAGGTTAAAAAAAAAAAAAAGAAGAGAGAGAGAGAGAGAGGTGCTTAGAGTAGCCAAATCATCTCAAAAGTTATTAGGGATAGTTCATAATGTTAGAATGGGAATAGACAAGGCTAGAATGAAGTAATTCAACTATCTCATGTGAAATGGACAAGGCGAGAATAGATAAGACCAAAATAAAGTGATTCAATCATCTCAATAACTTTTTAGTGTTGGTTTGGCTACCCTAACACCTATTTATCTTTATCTCTTCTTGTTCATTTTTTTTTATTATTATTATTTTATGACATTTTCAAAATGAAATTGAAAAACTAATTAGTACTGACTCAACAACATGCATTCGTGTTAAAATATTATTAGACATGACGTAACCAAGGTTACGTGTCATTGCTCACCATTAAAAAATTTAACGAATAGAGTGATTTGATAATGATGCTTATTTTTAGAGGTAGGTATTGTCTAATTCGACTTAGAAGTGGAGCACTTTAAACCACCGAGCCGACCTCCACCATTTTCGGCGGAAGTCAGAATTGTGGGTGGGGGTTGAGGTTGGGTATTGTGATTGGAATTTGAGTGGGCCTTTTTTTGGTTTTTACATCTAATTGAGACTAAGAGACATTGTTGATTCGGTCTTGGTTGAAAGCTGAAAACCGTGATTCGATGAAACTTGTTACAATTATAAAGCACTAAGGGCCTGTTTGGGATTGCGATTTCAAAAAGTGCGATTTTAAAAATAGCGATTTTAAAAAGTGCGATTTGAAAACGTGATTTTTGAAAACGCAGTTTAGCGTTTGGCAAAATTGCAGTTTGGCATTTAAAATCGCAGTTTAGCGTTTTAAAATTCTGCGTTTTCAAAAAAGCACCTCCTTACCTGCGATTTGAAATCGCAGATTTTTTGCGTTTTCAAATCGCAATTTTTTAAAATCGCAGTTCCCAAACAATTCAGTTTTAACGATTTGGTTTAAAATCGCATTTATTGTCTACGAAATCGCTTACCCAAACGCACCCTAAACCTGAGAGTGAGATATTTGGAAGAAACTCGTTAGAAACTTAAATTGTTAATTCTTAGGAGAGAAAGAGAGAGAGAGAGTTGAGAAATGAAAGGCAAGCTAGAGGCTCTGGTGGAAATTAGGTTTTTTGTTTTTTCTCTTATGCGAAAAAAGAGAAATAGTTTGAATTTATATGACCTATAATTTAGAGTCGACATCAGAAAATTTAAAACCATTATACAGAATTCTGACCCGACTTGGTTGGAATTCTAAATTTTGATACCGATTCCGAGTTTCTAGAACGTGATACATGATTGGTTATGGGCCTGTGGCCCATACATTATCAGAAAAAAGGAATATCTGATAAGAAACGTAATCGAAGAGGAGCTAAATGTCGGCCATCCACTATGCCATGTGGCATTATTCAGCTCTTCATACGTGACGTCATAACCAGGCAATTTGGCTATGAAGATGTCAACTTCTCATTTACATTGAAAAGCGCTTTATAATAGCTCAGAACTTAGAATAACTGAAATAAGAAAAAATAAATGGCACTTTAAAATAAGACTACATATTGAGAAGCGAAATCGCCAAAATCTAAAGAGATCCAATACCTTTAAATTCTACAAGTTGCAACCATTTTTTTTTTTTTTTAAATAGTAGTAATATACATAAGTCTGAATTGATTGAATAGTAAATCAGTTTAGACTTTTTTTTATGTTTTTGTGGACTCTACAATCAAATTTCATATATATATATTTTTTAATCTCATATAATTTAGGTTGATTTACTATTCAATCAGCATAGACTTATAAATATCATTACTCTTTTTTTAATGGATAAGATCAAAATACCTTAAAAAGAGTAAAAAAAAAAAAAACACAACAATAATGAACAAAGCAGAAAACAAACCCATCTACAGTTCAAGTTGCAATGATTACGTAAGTTATATGTGTGCAAGTTGGTCTATGGTTCCCTTTTAACAATTTTTAATACTTGTTTGAGAACAAATTAAGGTTTTCTTCTGGTATAGGAAATTTTTTCAATTTAATATATTAAATTAATATTTATCTTTAGAGATCTTTAAAAATATATGTATGCGAAAATTATAATTTTGTTTGTTAATATGTTTTGTGGGGTGTTATTTATTTTTTATTTGAAAATGTATTTCAATGTGATATAAAAATAAAAATAATTTTTGTGTTTTTATAAGTATTTTGTGTATGAGTTATTTGTTAATATTTTTATTTTGAGGAAAGAGAACAAAATTTTTTACAAATAGAAACATATTTTAAAAAATAAATATTAATTTAATAAATTAAATTAGAAAAAAAAAAATTGAAAGAAAACTTTTGTTGGACAAATTATTCCCAGGCCGAAACTGGAATCAAAATATGAGCCTACAATGATCCAACATACTTCCCACACTGAATGTATAGTCCACGAGGCAACATCTTGTGTCAGCCCGTAGTCTTCTGACCCAAAAGAAAGATAAAAACTTGTGTTGGACCACGTGGGTGTTAAGGTGGCCCAATTATTGTCTCAGTTGTAACCATCAAGCATACTCCCCCACCTCCCAAAAGCGAGTAAAAAAAGCAAAAAAAAAAAAAAAAAGCTTTGTTTGATAAATTTTTTCCTTCTCTCTTTTATTTTTTATTTTTAAAATAAAAAATATTAACAAACAAGAAAGGCCGGAAATCACATCTTTATCACACTTTTATCCTACTTATGTAACATTATCAATCAGTCTTTGGCCCTTGTTGAAAAAAAACAAATGCTGTCATGGGTTAGTTTAGAGTACCATATTAGTATTATTGGATAGAATTATAGTATTTAATATTACTAGAAACAAAAAAAATAAAATAAATAAAGGACTAATTGGAAGTACTATATCAATAAGGTGAGATGAAGGTGTGATGAATAGTATTAAAGTAATTCTATATATTACTCTCATTAGACTAATATGACAATGTCCATCAATCGTTAGATCAACCATTGTTAAAATAAAATAAAATAAGGGTTGATGATGATAGGAGTGAGATGGGGATATAGTATAGGATAAAGTTTTTCTTCAAACCGGGTTGAAAAAACTTCCTCCAACTCATTTTCTTTAAAAGAGAAATGACGTGTCACTTTTTTAAATGAGAAATGCTACATTTTCAACTTTTTTGTCCAATTCTATCTAATTTTGTATATGTGGATAAAGATAAGTCACACAAATGCAAAATAAAACTCTTTAAAAAACTTTATATATGGGGTCCATCTTTGTTCACATATACAAAATTGGATGGAGTTGGATAAAAAAGTTCGACATATAGTATTACTCTTTTTAAATAGCATGTGAGATGCACATGTTATAATAAAAAAAATTTCAACTTTATCTCTATTATTAAAAAAACACGTATTTCTCATATGTCATTTTTATAGATTGAGTTGAAGAAATTCCTCCAACCCAATTTATAGGAAAACTTTATTCTATATTGTATATATAAAAACATTACTCATACTCTTAATAAACAACTCAAAACACTAAAAAAATATATTCAAATTACATCAAAACACTTTCTAAAAACGCATTGACAAACCCATCTTAAGACATATTATAATTTTGCTAAGCCTCGAATTTGGTTACATAAAATAAACAAATAAGCATAAGACAATTCTATTCTCGCAATCACCGAAGTCGCAGCTACATTATTGTTTGACAGGCCCTCTTTTTGGCACTCTAATTAACTTTTGCTAATTAATCACTCTCTGTCATGGCGGACGACAATTCCTCTTCTATCGACCCCAATTTCAGCTTTCTCATAATAGGCGTGGGATCAGCAGCTTTTGTGGTTGCTTTATACCACTGTATAGTAGTCTGCTGGTGCACCCGGCACCCGACTATCCAAACCCAACGGCAAACGACACAGCGTTTTGTGTCCGAGGATGTGGGGACACAAAGCAGCACCAACACTTCCACGGCCCAGCTCATCCCGTCCCACAAGTATCTGAAGGGAATGGGCTTGGTGGACGAAGATGCCACCTGTGCAGTTTGCTTGTCGGAATTTGAAGAGGACGAGGAGTTGCGTACGCTGCCGGGGTGTATGCACTCGTTTCACGTGCCATGCATCGATATGTGGCTTTACTCCCACCCAAGCTGCCCTATCTGCCGGTCCGATGCCACGGCTTCGACGCCGATACTTCGACGTGCAACGGAATTGGGTTCCGGTGAGTCGGAGGCACGTTTGGGAACGTTGCAAGAGATTGTTATACAATCTAGCTAGTTAGGAGGGTATGATCGTGAAAGCTTGACTCATTATCTTTGCTTAAAGTTTAATCCTAAGAATCACCTACTTTTCAAGTACTTTTGCTCTGAGATGAATATGATACTTACTTTGAAAAAAAAAAACAGTAAAAAAGAAAAAAGAAAAGGTGATGGTGCTAGCTAGGTTGTCCGAACGCTAAAATTTAGATTATCCAAAAAAATAATTATATATGTTAATTTTATTTTTATTTTGTGTCAATTAAAATTAATTAATATAACTTTTAAAATTATCATTAAATTAAATTTATTGGACACAAAATAAATACAAAGTTACTATATATTATTAATATATAAAAAATAATGAGAGACCCTTTATAAGGATGGGCTGTAAAATACCACTTTTACAGCCCCCCAATAAGATAAAGAACACATCATTTAAACATAATAACTACAATAGGTATGGAAACACTAGATTTTATGAAAAAAAAAAAAAAAATACACACAATCAGACAAAACCTAACTTTCCAATTGACAAAAAAAAGACAGATTTTATTCCAAAACCCCACAAAACCTAAAAACACCACCGTCTACTTTGCTGGAATCAGCCGCCAGCCACCGCCGGAATCGCTGCCAGCACCACCCAAAGCCACCACTTTTCAGGTGATTTTTTTTTTTTGCCTTTTTTTATCTCTACTTTCTGCCATTATAAAAATTTTTTCCGGTGTTTTTTTGATGATTTTTTTTTTTTTTAAGTGCCGTGGCTTCTTTGTATTTTTTTTTCTTTTGTAAGTGCTGTGCTGTTTTGGGTGTCTTTTCTTTATGATTTTCTTTGGTTTCTTTTTGTAAGTGCCGTAACTTCTTTGTGTTTTTTTTTTTTGTAAGCTTCTGGAGAGGCTTCCTGCATATCCATTTTTTGGGCATATTATGCGGACCGAGGAGAGATAACGTACTGGGTTGAAGGAATTATGCGGTGAGGAGAGAATTATTCCAGTACTTTTCAACCTTATTTAGTCTATTTGCATTTGATGTTTTTAACTTAGGTGGCAAATTAGTATTGGAGGCTGTAAAACATCAATTTTACAGCCCATCCTTATTGAAGGTTTTCTCAAAAATAATAAGTAGAAATAGTTGCAAAATCTAATTTTGAAGTTAAATAGGCCAGACATATTTAACTGCAGACTTCAGATCGAGGAGCCCAGCCATTAGAACCACATGACTTAAGGATAAATTTGAGACCCTACCTTTTTTATTTTTTATTTTTTTTATTCAAATTTGAGACCCTACTTAGTTCTTCTATTTGTGCTTTAGGTCAAAAGTAAGAACGTTAAAGTGTAAGAATTATTTACTTGGCAAACAAAAAGTGTTGCTAAACTTATTCTTCATTTGGAAGTTAAGGGAAAAACTGCTCTAGTGGTCAGTAAGATTTCGCTTTTTATCAAATCTTTCCTCAACTTTTAAAAAATATCAAATTACTATTTAAGCTTCACATCGTTATCAAATAATTACCTTTATTTTTTTATTGACTTTTTAACCGTGATGGATAACACATGATATTTGATAATCAAGTCATGTCATGTCTAATGAAAACAAGATACGTGTTTAAACCACCTAGTTGAGAAGCTTATGTCAGACACACGTTACGTTAGTTCAAAATTTAAAAATTGAACATATCAATTATAACCCCACTCAAAGAAAAAACTCTTTTGCTGTGGGATGAGGTGGCCGCACGATTCTCCCTTCCCACAACAAAGGGGTGGTCGCATGGTCACTCCCTCTTATATGTTTCCTTCTCATTGATGTGTCTAATTTAATTTTAAGTTCTGGATTGACATGTCAATGACATAGTGCGTCCAATGTGGCATATTTTTTATCTAAGTTAGCTAATTGGATGTTAGACATGTCACTTATTACCATTAACAGGTTAACAAAAGAAAAATTAAAGGAGTTATTTGATAATAGTGACTACACAAAATGCTACAGGACTTGCTTTCTTAGTTACATATCTAGTTCGGCTCCCAGAGGTGAGATCCAACACTTCGAGACCTAGCAAGAGAGGCATAGGTAGTAATTGGTATCCATTCTTCTGATAAAGATAAAGCCAATTATGTGTGAACCTTAAAAAGTGATTTGATAATTTTTATACCTTAAGAAATGGTTTCATAATAGATGAAATATCATATACCAATGAAGCACTTCTTTCAAAAGTTAATACAATTTGTGATTTCGCCTAGGGTTATCCATACTTTTGAGAAATATGAATCTCTTTATTTTACTTGAGTCATATTATGGTTAAGATTTAATGTTGTTGTATCCAACAGTATAAATGATGTCATGTGATAAATATATTGACATACTATTTAAAAAATTTAAATAATATTACATCACATATTTATATCGTTAAATACAACAATATTAACGTTTATTAATCGGATATATGGTTGATCCACACCAACAGGATTGTCACAATCCATGCTCCGAAATGGATCGTGTAGGTTGGAAGAATACCTTAAAGTCCATAAAAATCTTGGGCTTTGCCTAAATATGCAAACAAGCCTGCAACTATTTTTGTTCTTTTTCGGGCAACTGGCCTGGAAGGGTCCTCGAATATCTCATTAGAGTGAGAATTAATTAATGACTTAATTGAGATCTTTCAGAGGAATAAAAAATCTTGTTGTGTGGTTTGTTATGGGTAAATGCCTGTGGTTGTAGCCTGTAGGGCATATTTGTGTTACGTCGCAGACAGTATGATTAAGAAGGCGAATAATCCTCGATAAAGATTGCTTAAAAATTAAACAAAAGCTCATAAGAGTTCCTAGTTCCTACCCTTTACCAGAAAGGCCACAAAGTCGCTGTTGATAGAGTAAAAGGTTGCTATATATCACTGATATCTTGTGTTGAAAAACGGTATCATGTGCCTAAGATAGGCCAAGTCCTGAAGTCCATGATAAAATGATTATCACAATTTCCTCACTGAAAATATGCTACCGAGTTATTTGGTATGCAAATGAGTGTTTGTCTGTCTTGAATTTGGATAAAGTACAATTAATTGTTCATATTGTATGATTGTTAATCACTTGTTCAGGAATCAGGATCCGAATTTAGACTTTTTTTTTTTTTTTTTTATTTTTATGTGTATCATCGAAGTAAAAAATGTTACATATTACAAATGTGGCACGTTATTGAAAAAAAAAATAAATAAACATTTCAAAAGGCTTTTAATTCACTTTTAAACAAATGCTTATTTTTTAGAAAATCAAAAGACAATTTTTTAAAATGCATAATCTAATAAAAATATATTCAATTATTATTAATAACCTATCACATTTTTAATTGGTAGCACTTTTCATTTTGTTTGATGCAAAAAAAGGTATGAATTCACGTAATTTGAAAAATCTTTATCCCCTATTGGACACCTATTCACTAAACACCTGTCCAAACAAATAAAAAGTCTATACACCCTTCCACATTAACTACCCGCATTTTATTCAATACAAATAACAAATTCCACTCCATACCTACCCGAGTGTGTGTAGGACTTCAATGTAAATCTGTGTTGTTGGTGTGCCAATTGAAGCCGAAAGGTGACATGTTCAAAAAATTGCCTTTCACGATAACCATAATTAATTTGTTGAATTAAGGACAAAATGTTTCCCCGTACTTGGTCTTTCAAGTCACACACAGAATCTTTTACCAATTTTCCTGATTTTGTTTTTTTTGAAATCACCAATTTTCCTGAAATTTATTGGGCAACAATCTCTAGGTTGATCAAATTTAAAGGTGTTGATTTTGTGCTAAATTTGCCATTGACAAACACAAAAATGCCGACCAATGATTCTCAGTGTGAAACCTTTCCCTATGGGCAATTTAGTAAATTAAACAACGATATGATTATTAAATGACACATCACTTTCCATTTCTTTGTGATCTCATGTGAGCATCCCTCGAAGGCCGCGACTCCTTCTTAGAGGCATTTGCCGACTTTTTGTTTACTCCATTGGATGATTTTTTTTTTGGGTGGGTTTTTAACATTGAGAGAATCTTTTTATTTTATTTTAGAGAATGTTATATATAAGTCTGATTTCTGACTAAAAGATCACTTTGTCCACAGCATGGTGGTTTAGCCTTGATGGGTTTAAAGTAAAGAGGGCTTTACAATCATGCTGCATGATTCGGGAGTGTGATTATCAGAGAGAAACAGAGCTTTTTCGGTATGTTTTTTGCAGGTGGGTGTTCTGGTTTTGTCTTTAACAGATATAGTTTGGAATTAGTTGAAGCTTTTTACTAAAGAGAAGCTGTGAGTCAAAGTTCATGATCTGGGTTGTTGGGCCTGTCCATTGTTCAGACAAGATTGAGACTATTCAGAAGTCCCAAGTATGCTTTTTCCTCACTTTCTTGGGTTTTCCTTGGAATCGAAGGATTTCCAAGTAAACTATAGTTTGGTTTGATGGTTTGCTAGCTAGGATATTGTACAGTAAGCTGAGCTGCATGTTTATTCTAGTGATTTGAGGTGAGATCAGAAGTTGTCTGATGTGATTTGAAGGAAAAGATGAAATCTTTGAGTAGTGTAGGACTTGGTTTGAGCGTAGTTTTTGGCTGCCTTTTCTTGGCTCTTGTTGCTGAGCTTTACTACTTATTGTGGTGGAAGAAGAGGTTAACCAACAGGGAGATCGAAAATGACTACAGCAGCCCAGCAAGAGAGCTATTCTACATGTTTTGCTGGAAAAGGTCTTCTTCTTTGAGGCACGCAGCTTTTGATCCCCAAGAACTCTGCTCTTCTGCAGGAATCACAGGCACTCTTGTCCATGAACCAGAAGCCCAGCTTCAGATGCAGTCAAACAAGGATTTTTTGCTCAAACCCTTTGGAGAGGATGATATGGAAACAGAGTTTATGAGGCTGCAAGACCTCTCAGGCCCTCCAAGATTCCTCTTCACAATTATAGAGGAAACGAAAGAGGATTTAGAATCTGAAGATGGAAAGTCTAGGGGTGATAATAAGAGTGAAAAGGGTGAAAGAAGTAGGAGGTTGAGTGATTTGCTTCCCACTGTTGAGACTCCATATTTGACTCCTATGGCTTCACCTTTTTTCACTCCCCCACTTACTCCTATGGACTCCTGCAACCAGCATGGTGGATTCAACCCTCTCTTTGAATCAGCAAAAGATGCAGAGTTCAACAGGATAAAGTCCTCACCTCCTCCAAAATTCAAGTTCTTGCAGGATGCAGAGGAGAAACTTACAAGAAAACTAATGGAAGCAGCAGCTAAAGAAAAGGTTCATGGTCAGAGTGATGAACTTGTTCAAGAAGACAGAAATAAAGCTCCCCCATCAAAGTCTCACAAAGATGAGGAAGAAGGGCCTTTCATCACAATCATTGTTGATAAGTACAAAGAAAGAGAGCTTAAACATCATCATCTTCCCCAGTACCATTCAAGCACTTCACAGGTAATTCCTCTAGCTACCTCACCATCAACATTCAGAGCACCCATTAACAAGAAGGCTAATTTACATTAAGCTCCAGTAAACCAGACTGAAACGGGTTTGTCTTCTTCTCCCCCCCCCCCCCCCCCTATGTATTTTATTAGATTTTTTCTGCCTTGTCAGATTCTTGAGTTTATCTTATTTCCTATGAGGTATTTGGGGATGCAGTTTTAGGTTAAAAAAAAGCTTTTAATCCCTGTGCAATGTATCTTAAATTATGGAGAATGGGGGGACAACATTCTCTGCAACATGAGGTTGAGTTGAGAGGTGGGTCTGATGCTAGTGGGAGACCTGTGGGGTTATTTGTTTTATTCAATCTCCATGTCTCCTGAGTTGTCTTGTACCTGTAATCATTCTTGTGAGTGATGTTCCAACTGATGTTGTTGACGAGCAGAGCACTGTAAAATTCTTTCAAAGGCCGAGCCTTTTTCCCTTTTACTTTTACTCTCTAGTTTTTTTTTTTTTTTTTGGCTGGTTTAAAGGAAAGATTATTTAAAGGCAAAGAAGCAATTAAGTACAAAAGAGTCTAGCGTATTCATTAAGGTTGATGCAGTAGATGCCTTTTGGCCTTTTCCTAGACAACAAAGGATGCAATTGCCCGTGAAAACCTCTCGTGGTAAATAGGCTGGAAGTTGCCCACCTTGAAGAATCATTATACGCACTACCTTTTTTTGTTTTTTTGTCAGCTCTAATTAGCCTAATTTACTTTTGCTATATGACTGAAGCTGACACAGACCAGGTTGCCTTCTTTAATGTCCCAACCTGGCATACGCGACGAATTACCTAGATGCCTTACTGTAACATGTAATAGCTACTAAGAGTCCATACCAATACCCCTGTTATGTTAACTGACGTGTCCGAATACGATCTCTCCATTTCATTTAGGATAGGTTTGGCATGCGGAGTGGAATAATTTTTTATTAAGAATAGAAAAAGTGTAAGGAATTAATCATGAAATAGCCATTTTGAAAGTCATGGGAAAATAACTATTCATTCAATAGTCACTCATTCTATTCTTAATAAAGGCTATTCTAAAGAATAGTTATTTTACGTACCAAACATAATTAAATAGAGAGAATAAATTTTATAATTAATAAATAAAGGAAGAATAAAGAAATTATTGAGAATGAATATTTAAATGAATAAAAAAGTAAATAGTTAAAACAATTAGTTAAATATAAATGCTTTAAAAAAATTAATCGTTGAAATAGAAAAATTTGACTTTTTAACTGAAATAGAGAATAAATTTGTAGAGCCAGTTGAAAATGCTCTAATAGACCATTAGTTTATAGTATTCTATATGTTGTGTGGATTTGAAATGGAAATACATGCTATCACTACTTTCGTTTGAGAATATTCAACTAACGCCTTGGGATTAAAAAAAAAGAAGAAAAAACTACGTTCTACCAAACCATTATCATTCATGAGCATTTTGCTGAAAGCAATATTGGAGAACTTTTTTTTTTCTTTTTCAAAAAAAAAGAAAGAAGAAAAGAAACAGACAAATAGGAATCTCAAAATGAGCAGAGATCCGTTTCAAAAATTAGGCAATGGTAGCAGCAGAAACATTATCCCAAAACTACTTTTCAAAAACTTTATTTATTTATTTATTTTAAATTTCTGTTTTTGCAGGCATGGGGGCTTGCGTCATTCAACGATAACTTATGTATTGCTAATTTTTACACTCATATTTTATGTTATACTAGCTGAAATAATGTATTTTAAGTGATTTTTCATGTTAGTCACTTAAAAAAAATTATAAGAGTTAGCCAGTTATTATAAAATATGATAGATGAATTTGAAGAGTAACATTACTCTCTTAACAACTAACAAGGTCAATAATTACAAAGCAATTCCATACTATGCTTCACACGTTGGGAAAAAATGTTTTGTCGATCCATTTCACGGGAAATATATATCACATGAATACAAATTATATAATTGGAATTCAATAACCAAGCACTGCTTTCCAGTTAGACATGGCAGTGCAACCAAATCCAGATGAATAAAATGGAGAATAAGAAAGTTAAATCAAGAGCCCTGTGGCAGCCAAATCTGCTATTCCCAGCTCAAAACACAGTGGGTTCATGCCCGATTCTCCCAAGAGGCTGAATGCAGTCAATCCATAATAGGAATGGTACAGATCTGGCACTTGCCATGGGAACTTACTGAAACCACCATACTGGTGTAGAAACAAATTTGAGCAACAAAATCAGAATTTCAATAGAGATTTTATTAGCTAAGACAATACTTAAAAAAACCCATCTAGCAAGTGCAAGAATATCATATCAATAGTTTCTTATTCAAGGGGTATGCCATTGGTTTTAACTTCTTTCATTGAAAAACTATTCTACTACAACTAGATTGAAGACCGGCAAATCATAAGTAATTTGATCAGTTGATAGTGAAGACTATTTACTTTATTCTTTACCGTCAGGCTTGGTGGAAGGCTTTAGATTTCACAGATGTCAGTTTTTTTTTTTCTAATCCATGAATCATGGATGCGACTGATCGACTGACCATATTCTTCCTATGAATGGCATATAAATACAAGAAAATACATGACTCAAGGACAAGAAACCTTAAAAACATTTTCTTTAAATCTAAACTAAATACATGCACTCAACCTAGATATATTAGGTAAAAGGAGAGGCAACATTACCTCAGACTGACAAGTCAGCAAAAATCCACGTAAAGCTTTTTCATCAATTAGTTTGTAGCACCCTAGCATGCGTAAAACTGCTCCAATCCTGTACAAGCACATTGATCTTTCAAGGCAGAAAAACTCCATATTACTAGGTCGAATGTCAAAATGGTTTCTTTAGACTCACCAAAATGCATAACAGGTATCACTATCTTTGTTGGGTCTACCTTGAAAACCACCATCAGTTGCCTGCCTCTGCAGCAGAGAAGAAGAGTGAAAATAGTTTTATGGGCTTACAGTAAAAGGCAATAGTTGTCAAAGACGAAAGCTGATGCAGGCAAAGAGAAGCTGGTTTTGTTTTAATCTAATTTTATTCAATTTTAAGAGTCAAAGGTATAATTTTCAAATTTCTGGGTACGTGCTAAAGTTTTGGTCCATTGGATCTCATTTTGGGTTTATCATATTATTGTGTTTCTTTTTGTAGGTTTTACTATTTATTTAGTTTGCTTAGTAGTCAAAATTTCAGTAGACTAATTCCAATTAGGATTAGGTAAGGGTTGTCTATTTAAATGGATTTAACACCTTCTTCTATTAGATAGAGGAGAAGTTTTATGAGAGTTTGGCATCAATTATGCTCTTGAGGTTTGTGTACAACCTTAATCGAGATGTGAAGCTGAAGAAACCCTAGGCATGATGCTTAAGAAAATTAGGTGCGATGCCAAGATCTATTTTTTCTTCTTGTCTCTCTAATTTCCAGCAATTCATCCAGTCTTCAAACACTATAATCTGAACTTGATTTCTTACCCTTAGAACGCTAAGATCCCTACCATAAAAACCCTAGCACAACCCAACTATTATTAGCCTCCAAACTCAAAAAACCAGATCAGTTACAACTCCCGAGTTAATGTTCACAGCCATTAATCAGGTCTTATGATCTTGCTTTCTCGTCAGATTTGAGCTCCAAACACACCCATCAAATTACTCAATAGTAAACCATTATAGAACCTATTTTTCAGCCTTTTCTACCCCACAACCCAAACCCAAGCAACCCTACTTTCCCTCAAACACCTACTGCCATGGAAAATTCCAGTAACCAAAAGTTCTGTTTTCAGACACTTTTAGTGGCTACCGTTGTTTGTCCTATGTCAAAGCTGGGGAAAAAATTTTATAAGCATTTTACTCATCCCACAATTTTTTAAGTCACAAGGACCTTTATGTTTGTCAGTCATGTATTTTTTCAAATTTAAAGGCATACACGTTCAGGGGCTTCCATGACTAGAGGAGAAAAATAAACCTGCAAGATCCAATCCAGCAGCAAGGGCACATTTATGATCGAAGAAGCCGCACTAGTAGACAGAATATCATCTCCAATGACTCCCATTAATCGGAGAGATGCAATAGCACAGTAAGTTGCACCACCTGTGGTACTAAAATAAAAGCTGTTGGTAAATATCATCAGAAGCAGTCCAGCTCTGGAAATCAAGTAAACTGCAGAAAAGAGCAGCTTTACGCAGATACAAGCTTGTTTTCAAATTTTTTTTTTTTCATTTCTTTTTTGGGGTGTTGGAGGGGCACAAAAGAAGCCACACTTCCTATGTGAGTAGCCAAACCCCCCTTCCCCCCCCACAAAAAAAAAAGAAAAAAAAATCCCCTAAGGAGAAAAAAATCATCTTAATAAGGTGGAAAGAATCAACCTCCTCAAAAGGATAATGGTCAAGCTGCAACACATTCAGAAATAGACCCTTTCGTGGATCTCTGAAAATATTTTGGTTACATGCTGACCCAAAGAATCAAAATGGAAACATTGAAATCATGCATAGCTGTCACTACGGTATGATATGGGAATAAAGGAGGGGGAAATAAAAATAAAATGTTTACCAACATGATTTCATCACGCCATACCCATACGACAATAAAGGGGAAAATAATAATGATAATGAATGCATAAGAACATGATTTCAACATGCCATATCCATGAGACTGATGCTTTTTGAGTAAGATAATTATTGTGTATTTGCCATTTTTTTTTTCTGCTGTGATATAAACCAGACACGAGGTTTGAAGAGAAAATTGAGGGTAAATGATGGTTCTGTAAGATGTAATCGAAAGTAAGTAACAACATCCATAAAAAAATAAGAACAGTTTCTTCTCCAAGCCATACACTCTTCTTAGTTAAAGTTGTCTTAATTTACCAACAGTCCAGATCTAACAGACATCTGAATTCAATTCGCAAAGTGGCCTCTTCAAAGTCATAGTAGCAGATCGTTGCTGTAATTGTAGGGTCCATATGGACACCTACAAATAGTACTAGGAAAACGAGTTTTTCAGAAGTTTGAATGCTTTTATGGCTGCATGTTTTCACCTATTTAGGCTACTCAAAGCCAATATTTATTTGACGGCACAATGAAAACCTAATGAACCTTAAAAGACATGAACACGCTGATAGACTACACTTTCTTTCTTTCTTTCTTTTTTTTCCTTTTTCCTTTTTCTTGATAAAGAGATTTGAACCTTAGCATTGAAAGAGTACTCAAATTTATAACTGAGTTTATAAAGTAGCAAACATAAGTTTGAACCTCAGGACACAAAAATTTGAGAGAACATAAACCAACAATCATACAGGATTTGTTTGGACTCACCATGAGATTCTGAACCAGGTATCAATCCAAAGCCACCATCGTATGACTGAAAGAACAGCATCCCTTGAATTTGAGTATGTGTGCACCAATAACCATAACTCGCAAGAATCAAGAATGAATGCAAGAAAGAAGACTGCCAAGAACAATGCACTTGCTATACAAACCTGGCAAGTTATTATGAACTCCTTTGCTTTCTCCTTATCCAAGCCTCTCCAATCCTCCAACATAAAACAGATGGCAGCTAATACAACAATTAGTCAATTTTGATATTTCATCAAAAGCATATTGGTTTGGAACAGCTAGATAAAACATCCCTACCATCTCTATTTCCTTACCAGCACAATATACAAAGCGAAGATCTGTCTCTGCCCCAGTGTGGATAGGCATAAAACTGTCAAACATGGAAGACTTGAAATTATCCCATGCCAGGGGGATGATCCGAAACTTACAATAAATAAAGGGTTTTATGTTGGGTGGGGGGTGAAGGAAAAACCAAAGCAAAATTTAGCACAAATCAATTTCCTTTAGCAGCATAACCACATTCATAAGGGTGGAGGTTTAAAGAAAGACTATAAGTACAACCTATACCCTTTACTTGAGTCAATATGCATTAAAAAACATCCCTTTTGTTGTTTATTCCTTATAAGAAAAGATAATCGTTTGGACACCATGCAAATAATTGTTTTCACATGTTTTATTTAAAAGAAGTGGAGCATGCATATTTGTGAAAAACTTATAGTAGTCTGCTTTTACAAAAAAAAAAAAAAGGTAAGAGATCCAAGAACAAGAGCTGTAAGGCTTACCTTCCATCAGGCTGTTGAAGGTTTCTCATTGATGTCAATATTGCCTCAGAGTCAATACTAGAGAAGTCATAGCCAACAATCTTTAGTATGGCTAGGGCACAGTATGTACTTGCCAAATGACTATTATTGTGACGCAAAACCTTAGATAAAAAAGGAAAAAAGCCATAGGAAATATATGAAACTGTCAGCTTTTTGCATAAACAAAATCATCTCATCACAAAAATGCATAAGAAATTAGAACGACATATAAGTGCATGATCTATTGGTTTATACCCCATTATTGTCTGGAGGAAATTGAGAAGTTCTAGAACCATGGAACCCATAAAATTTTCCTGCAGAAAACCAACATGGTGTTTGATCAGATTATACTTAACATGCTCGAAAGGGAAGTGCTCCCAAAAAATATTGATAATAGATGCATTTATCTGACAATCCAGTGTTACCAAATATATGGTGTTCGATTAAATTATATCAGTTTTCTAAGCAACCAACCCCATACCATCATTCAGTTCAGCTTTATTTGTTGGGTGAGCTTGCAAGGATAAAACCCAACTAACAACCGCTTCCTTGTCAACCTAAAATACGCACACAACAAAACTTTTGATAAGTAATCACAAATTCAATAAAAAGCGTAAAGATGCAACTCAAATACATATGAAGTATACAAGAAACACCTAACTATAAGCAGGAAAAAAAAAATCTAAAAACACATGAAAACTCGAAATATAAAATCAAAGGCGGCAGCCCAATGATAAAAGAGACTTAAAGAATAAAGTCTTTAATTCCACCAATGTTCTTTCACAGTCCTCAAAGCGCCGATCGTTTTCTTCCCTACGGTGTCATCTTCCAAATTGCATCAAGCTAGAACCTACCACCTTGCGCTCTCCAGCAAGCGAAGAAATCTAGCACCGGCAAGGCATACCCCATGCCAGCTCTACACTACTAAAGATAGTATTCCATGTAGCACTGGCAATCTCACAATGGAACAGAAGATGATTTACTGACTGCCCATTAATTTTTTTTTTTTTGTTCTTAAAAAAAACAGAAGTCGTTTAATTTAATTACGTGCTTGTAAAGAGAATCAAGCGATCATCACAGACCATACTATGTCTTCAGGAAGAGAAAGCAAAAAAACAGGATATCCCTAACGCCCTTTCGAGTCATTGTGCATAGAAAAAGAAAAAACGAAAAGTAAAATTTTGATTTTTATGCTTCACGTTATCTTAATTTACGAAAAGAAAGTTCTCCGCAGCAAGTATTTGTAATAGGCACATTCAAGTAACATGGTCACGAAAATGCACATATCCAGTCAAATCCAAATCCAAAAATTTGTTGATATTATGAATTTCTAACTTTTCAGACTCGTTTAGATAAAATTAACCGAAATTCTGAACAAATCATAATTAGTCAAATAAAAAAGTATATTTTACCAAAAAAAAATCCCAAATCTAATTCTAATTCTTCTATTTCAATCTGAATTATTCATTACAATTCAAAATCAGAAAATTCATGAAAACGCGGGAAATCTCCAAAACCATGGTCAAACACATCTAAATATCTCAAAATTTCCAAAGCAAGCACAAGAAGAACTACAAGAAGCCAACTCTCTAAAGCTAAAGATTCCTTTAAAATTTCAAATCTATCGTCAAACTGTAACACCAAACCCTAGCAAACGGGAAGAGAGAGAGAGAGAGAGAGAGAGAGAGGTACGCGATCGAGGACGGAGAGGAGGTGAAGGCCGGAGATGACGAAGTAGGCGAGTGTGAGGCGGTTGATCTCCTGCGTCTCGTACGGCGACGGCAACAACTGGTACATCATCTCCATGAACGCCACGTGTCGATCCCTCTCGAACACCGACGAACAACGAGGCGGAGATGGTGGCTCGTCCAATGGGTCCCACTCCGACTCCATGCTTGCTTGCTTGCTTTGTTGCATGTCAGTGGTTTGACAGTATTATTAGATCTCGAGCTTTTTTCTCTTTTTATTTTTTTATTTTAAAGCATTATACCGAGCTTGATTTGCCTCGTTTCATAACGTTTCAAAAACTTTTATGAACTTACCAAAAAAAAAAAAATCTTTTATGTTAATAGAGCAATGATATACCATGTACGTGGCAGTCAGCTGTTAGAAGAAAAAAAAAAGTTAAAAAAAAAAAAATTTAAGAGTATCATTAGCGATGTTAATATATTACTTACTTAAAAAAAAAAAAAAATTTAATGTTTAACGTGTGGTTATGTTTTTATATTTTTTTTACTGACTAGGGTGGCCACCTAACGTGTGGTTATGTTTGTAAAATTATTCCAACAACAAAGAAATAAGATAGATTTATAAAAAATATTTTGTGTTTTGAAAAGTTTTTTTTTTAATTTTTTTTAAAGTTGTTTGTTAGTATTTGTTTTGATAACTAAAAAAAAAATGGACAAACATATACTTTCAAATATGAATCCAACTAAAAAATATTTCTCAATTTTATATTATATCAAAACTATTTTTTTGAACTAAAACTAGAAAATATTTTTCAAAACTATTGTTAGTACAGAAGAGTTTACTATTTATAAGTATAAGACTTTTATCTCCATCAGGCTCTCTTTGTAGACTTTGAATCTGATTTATTAACTGAGTTTGAATAGAATTTGTCTTGATCTGAACTTCGTGTAGGATTTATCTAGAAAGGAAGTCTCCGACTACAACTCCTCTTGATTTGATAAGAAGATAAGAGCTTATCCCTGAATTCCCGGAATCAACAGTTATCTTCTAAGTAATCCTCTTCGAAATATAACTCATTAAAGATTACCATCCTTAATGTCAACTCTATCGCGCTATATTTCTGTAAGTTGGTTGAAAATGATAATATGATCGAGATTGGAATTAAGGTCATAACATAAACCGAGACCAAGACCACCGATACCGAGATTGAGACGAAGTTGATATCATGATCCAAACCGAGACTGAATTGGTGATTGAGACTGTGATCATAACCGAGACCAGTATCATAACTTGAACTTGAAATGAGATCACCATGGTTAACACTGGAACCTACTAAATTTAATGCTGACCGAGATTGAATTCAAGTGGATGGATTACTAAAGGGAAATACTTCCCAACAACTATTATCTAGCATAACCGAGGTACGATTAACATTTCATATAAATTGAGAGTTTAAAAACTCATTTACGTAATATTATCTAAGGTTTAAAATGATTTGATAATTACTTAGTATGTATAAAATGGAAGGATCATATGTGCTCAAGGACTATTTGGATTTTGGAACGAAGCTCAGAAAAAATTAAAAGCAAAAGATCCTGCATAAGTTGTAAAGTTTAACGTAATAAAATTCTAATTACTTGGTTTAAAATAATAATTAAAATTTAAAGAATCGTAAAGTTTTCAACCCATCGGGGGAAAATGGTTGTCGACTTGTCGTATAGTTATAATAGACGGCACACCGTTTAGCTACCTCATGAAACGACAGGGAAGTGCTCGCAGATGCACTCTAAAACCCTCCGTAACACTCATTAAAGGCATAAACCCCAACCCAAAGCTCTCGCTCTCTCTTGCGCGCGCACAAACACAAAATTCGTATAGTAATTTCATCGAGCGGTTGGGGGGCGGGGTGGCGAAACCCACGAAGTCATGAAGGGCAAGAAGGCAACAGTTCTAACATTTGCAGAGAAATGCAAGGTCCTCTCTCTCTCTCTTCTCTCTGTGTGTGAATATAGAATTGATTTAACTGTACTATTCGAAGCATTACTTTAGCTATCTGTTTCCGCCCATTGTAATCTTCAACTTCTGGTGGCTTTAGACTGTTAAAATTAATCATGAAAAGGTATTGCAGAACATATTGGCGTCGAATTGGCAAGGCCACCTCAATACCATTAAAGCTGACGCCAAAGGAAGGTACCCTCCCTCTGCTCTAATAATTGGCTTTCTTTAATTTAAAAATAATAATAATTTCTTTATGCCTGTTTGAAATAAACGTGGAAGAAAAATGAAGCAAAAATCATTATAGGTGTTCTTGACTGAATCTTTATACAAGTGATTTTTTTGTAGTTGAGTTGAGCATTTCATAAACCAAATAACATATAACATGAGATTCATAATTGCAGTTTCTTTTCTTTCTCTGTTATTTTCAGCAACTAATATGTGTGTTTCATTTTATTTGATAAGAAACAACGTTATAATTGTACATTAGTTAATGGGTTCTTTTTTGATTCCTCTGTATGATTGTTTAAGCAAGGAGGATGTCTACACATCAAAGGTTAAGTACATACTCAGAAGAGGGAAGCCATATATTTGGGTGCCTGAAAAGGATTTGCATAATGTGGTAAGTCCTCTCCTTTCTTCCCTTAGTTTTGTATGCCCCAAGAAAGATCATATATCTTTAATTGTTTCTTTTTCTTGTGTAGAACACGATCATTGATGAGCGTGGTTCATTTGCCGTGAGCAGTCCTTTCCCAGGACCACTGGCAAGCTTGCTTAGATCTATGAAAAAAGGTTAGTGATGATTTGAAGTTGCGTCACTTCTTTTTCATGTTGAACTAATCTAGTCAGATTGCTTTCTTGTGCCCCTAAAACATTTCATTTCCCTGGATGCTTCCTTTCATTTCCCTAAAACATGTAATATAATCTAGTCAGATCATATTAAATGTTGGAATCATATGGCATGTAGCTATATGGTGTATTATTAAGCAATTGTCCAAGATAGGAAGCAACATTGTTGATTTGTTGACCTTCTGCAGCTACCAGCTCGGGTTGCTTTGACTGGGGATGTAGAGCCTCTTAAAGATGGAAAGGTAGTCTTAACTCCACCCTCAATTGTAATAAAACATGCTAGCTCAAAATTAATAGTGTTGTTTTTTTTTTTAAAAAAAAAAGATTCTAGTACTGATTATTTTTATTGATCTGTTTAACTCTCCTGTCATGGAATTCAATCTCTGTACTTATTAATTGTTTATTTATATCTTGTTCTTTGTTGTTGTTGTTGAGTAATTTAGCTCCAATACCTGTTCCTCAAAAGGACTTACAGTTCAATATATTAACTAATTGTGGAGCCACACCTTCTCAGGATTCTTCCGGCCTTGATTAGAATTGCGCTTTCAAATAACAGTTTGACCTCAATTTGTTCAAGTATTGTGGGTTTTATACAGTTTCATCTTTGACTATATAATTTCTTGTTCATTTTATAGGCTCAGTCTGCAGCAGAAACCCTTAGAGAAGTCATGTTATCTGAACAGAAAGCAATGAGTGAGTGCAGTTATACGGTTTCCGGTGTATTAAGTTCATCTAATCTTAGTTCTACATCTCGAAGTGAAAGCCTTAAGGAGCTATTGGAAGGGGATGAAAAATATGTGGTTTATAAGTTCAATTTGAGGTAGACCACTTCCATTGTGGATTGTTTTTGTCTTGTACTATTTGGTGTGAGTTTGTTGAGTAACTGCATATAATGATTGTTCTCATAAATATGTCGGATTCTAATTACTTTGTATCAGTCCTGAAAGAAGTTCTAACTTCACAATTGTATTTTACTCGAGGAAAATTATCTTTTTAATTTTCTCAACGTACTCATTTGGCCTTTACTTGTTCCTCTACCCTCACCATCCTAGAAATAATCAAAAGAAAACTGACTGCCAGTGTTTGTTTTATACCTTGGTCCATGCTGTCTCTAATTTATCAATTGTTTTAATAAATGTAAATACATTTATGTATTTGATTCTTTGTATATGTCATGCATTTAGATATATACATGGTGTTCCCTGTATGGTATAGCAGACTGGCAAAAGTTATATGTGTACCGAATTAGATGATTATGCAATTTGATATTGTGCATGCCCTTTATACAATATGGTAAAACTCCCGAATTCTGTGCTACATTTGCTGCTCTCATATGCCATTTACATTTGACTCAAGATCTTTATTGTCCAGTTCCTCCATGTTTATTGATGGCAACGGAGGCACTTTTGAAGTAGATCTGGAAGATATACAGGCATCCAAAGCAGATCCACTAGGTCAGTTCATATTCACAAGTACACTGAGAAGATGATAGCACAACGGCATGCATATACTTGCTTGAGACTAATATCTCTTTTCTGCAGTACTTCTCTAGTTACATGTTAAATTTGTATTTTGTGCAGCACGCTTCTCTGCGAAGCTAATTGATGGGATTAATCAAAGTGAAGCAAGGCGTAGAGCTTTGATGCTCTTTTGTTTTGTTTACTTGAATGCAAATGCAAGGGTAAGACACTAGTATCACACTTCTATTAAACATCTACTATTCTACAATTCACTATGCATGCAATGCTGCATTAGCTCACTAAAGCTGATGTCCATTTATTCCATTAATTTTATGTAAGCTAACATGGTTTTATCCTTCTCAGTAGCGTTTTTTGCTGCATTTTACAAAGAACAGACTAAAAAATTGCTGCAATTTTTATATCAGAATTATTGTTGACTACAGAAATTATTTCTTATGGAGTAATTTAGAGAAATCCTGTTGGTTGTGTTGTCATACAACAGAACTGGAGGGTTATCATAGTAAATTGCATCTCCTCCCCCTTAACACGTGATGCTGTGTATGTGTACCTGCGTCTGTTTCTTAATAACTGTTTCTCCCAATCTGCCATGAAACCTGGCAGTCCACAACAGAAGAAAATTAACGGCCATTATTTTGCTCACTGATTCATTCCTGTTACTTGCATGACTTTACTGCTAATTATTTTTACAATAATGGAATGCATGGACAATAGGCTTAAAGCCACTAATTCCATTATCAGGAATTGCATATTCCATCATTTTAAGAAATAAAAAATTTCATTGCCAAAACCAATAACCAACTGGTCTAATTTGTCTTGTTAAGGATGCATATGCGCTCTCTATTGATCGCAATGGATTTGATGTGCTGGGGAAGGTCCCTAGTCCAGTATTGAAGGATGGCTGCAGCCAATTCCAGTGGAAGGAGTTCAGGTTCACGTTGAAGGAGGAGGCAAGTGATGTTGAAACTTTCTGCCGTCAACTTGTGGAAATGGAAGAGGAGGCTGTCAAGAAAGTTTCAGGCTACAGTGGTCTAGGATAGGATAAAGTATCTCATAGAAGATTTTTTTTTTATTTTTTTATTTTTTTCTTTTGGTACTTTGTCAGAAATTGTATCAAGGAATAGTATCACTATGATTTTTACTTAACTTGGATGGTTGAGACGTTATAATTGTATTGCGTCCCTTCCATCAGCCCAAACTACCTGCCAGATGGGCATGGACTGCTGAGTGCTGGGTGAGAAGGTAGCCAAGGATAATTCCTGTTGACCTACACTTTCCTTGCTTCCTCCATTGTATTCTGGATGATTCTCGAGAAAAGATGGTCTGATTTTGCTTGTAGGATAAAAATAAATGTTTGACCAGTACATAACGGCTACATGCTTCAGAGCTTCCCTATAATCTTCGGTAGGAGATTGCATTATATTTCTCGGTTGGGGTCCAAATTTTGCGTGGACGTTTAGAAATTACCAACGGTTTATATCCAAGTTAGACATGCTTGCTTAAGTTCGATCTCTAACAGTTTGTTATTTGGATTATTAACAATTTGAACAACAAATATAATCAAGTTGTTATAAGATTCACCCGCCTAGAAAAAGAGCAGACTGTTGACACGTCCGGCCAATCAACTGCCTCAAAAAAGAGCGGACCATCGTTCCATGCCTGGCCAAGTAAATTCTAAAAGGGCTCTCTCTTGTAACCAGTCATTCAAGAAGCAAAATTGTCAAGGACCTTTGCTCCACCCTAGTAACTTTTTTATCAATACCTTCACAACTTTTTAGTCCGAGTAATATTGTAGCTTCACAACCTACAAAGTCCATAATGTAACTTTGAGGGTGAAAGCTCTATTAATTCTAAGCCACAATTTGCAGGAAACGTTCAAGTCGCATTGAACTCTTTAAAGCGAGTTTAAAAGCATAGCTAACGGAAAAGATACTACACAATCTATTATCTCAGGATGTACCAGATAATTAATAATATTAATACGAAAAAATAAAACATACGAGTTCCAAAACAAAAAATCGTCGGGCTCCTGGTATACCACCAAAGCCCATACCAAAATAAAATCCACTGAAACAAAATTTCAGAGATCAATTTACTATACTACGATACCCAACCTAAACAGAACCAAATATCACCATCTTCAAGCCAAAGAGCAGATCAAGGCGCTTAGTCAACCTCCTCAATCTTAGGACCAGCACCACTGCTACCAGCAGGAGGGACATCCTCATCCATGGCACCACCACCCATGTCAGGCCCAGCACCCTGATACATCTTGGCTATGATGGGGTTGCAGATACTTTCGAGCTCCTTCATTTTGTCCTCAAACTCATCGGCCTCTGCAAGCTGATTGCCATCGAGCCATTGGATGGCTTGTTCAATTGCATCCTCAATCTTCTTCTTGTCTGCTGGGGCCAGCTTGGAACTGATCTTCTCATCCTTAATAGTGTTCTTCATGTTGTAGGCATAGTTCTCCAAAGCATTCTTGGCCTCGATCTTCTTCTTGAGCTCCTCATCCTCGGACTTGTACTTCTCGGCCTCCTGCACCATCTTCTCAATTTCTTCCTTAGAAAGTCTTCCCTTGTCATTGGTGATAGTGATTTTGTTCTTTTGGCCAGTGGTCTTGTCCTCGGCAGAAACGTTCAAGATACCATTGGCATCAATATCGAAGCAGACATTGATCTGAGGAACACCCCTGGGAGCTGGAGGGATGCCGGAAAGCTCAAACTTTCCAAGTAAATTGTTGTCCCGGGTTCTTGTCCTCTCACCCTCATAAACCTGGATCAAAACACCAGGTTGATTGTCAGAGTAGGTGGAGAACACCTGCTCCTTCTTGGTGGGGATGGTGGTATTCCTTGGAATCAACACAGTCATGACACCTCCAGCAGTCTCCAATCCAAGGGACAGAGGGGTGACATCCAATAGCAACAGATCCTGAACCTTCTCGTTACCCTCACCAGTCAAGATAGCAGCCTGAACAGCAGCACCATAGGCGACAGCTTCATCTGGGTTAATGCTCTTGCAAAGCTCCTTCCCGTTGAAAAAGTCCTGCAACAGCTGCTGCACTTTGGGAATCCTAGTAGAACCCCCAACAAGAACAATATCATGGATAATGCTCTTGTCCATCTTTGCATCTCTCAAACACTTCTCCACAGGCTCCATACACTTCCTAAAGAGATCCATATTGAGCTCCTCAAACCTCGCACGTGTAATGGTTGAATAAAAGTCAATACCTTCATACAATGAGTCAATCTCAATGGTGGTCTGAGCAGTGGATGATAGCGTCCTCTTTGCCCTCTCACAGGCAGTCCTCAACCTTCTAAGTGCTCTGGGGTTACCACTAATATCCTTCTTGTTCTTCCTCTTGAATTCCTGAACAAAATGGTTAACCATTCTGTTATCAAAGTCCTCCCCACCAAGGTGAGTGTCACCAGCTGTGGCCTTCACTTCGAAGATACCCTCTTCAATGGTGAGAAGTGAGACATCAAAAGTACCACCACCAAGATCAAAAATCAATACATTTTTCTCGCCAACGCTGGTCGCCTTCTTGTCAAGACCGTATGCAATGGCTGCAGCAGTTGGCTCATTAATAATACGCATCACATTGAGACCGGCAATGACCCCAGCATCCTTTGTAGCCTGGCGCTGAGAGTCATTGAAGTAAGCGGGAACAGTCACAACTGCATTCTTCACAGTCGCACCGAGATAGGCCTCAGCAATCTCACGCATCTTTATGAGGACCATAGACGAGATTTCCTCAGCAGAAAATTGCTTCTCCTCACCCTTGTAGTTGACAACAATCATGGGCTTGTCACCAGGACCAGGGACGAGCTTGAATGGCCAAAGCTTAATGTCACTCTGAACAGAGGCATCACTGAATCTCCTACCAATCAGACGCTTAGCATCTGTGGACGCCAAACAAAAACAACATAAGCATCCAACAACAAGCATACACGACACAATCATACGAAACATAAAAATATGATAAACTCACTAAAGCATCCACCACACACACGACAACAGAACAAACAAAACAAAATAAAGCACCCAAAGGAACTTCGATTAAAACTGCCACAATATATTGATTATGTTTAACTTGTTTTATTCAGTAAAACTTTCAACGTCATAAATAATATAAGAATTTGCAAAATCAAATTGCATCATGCATAACCTTAAGTAATAAAAAACCAAACTTTATTCTTAAAAAGAACCAAAAATTTTATTCTTAAAAATAAAGCAAATCTAACAGCTTCCAGCCAAACTTTATTCTTAAAAAGAACCAGAAAATCTATCATTAACTTCTATATACGTATTGCAATATTATAGTTTCATCGAAGACGGCAAAACTTAGAGCATATAAACCCCATAGATGCAAATTTATAGCCCACAATCCCATTACTGCACAGATTATGGTTCGAAAGTACTAAAAAAAATCCCCCGTAAGAATATATCAACAACTAACGTCGTTGATAATACCTCTACTACGGCACGTTTAAGACTATCAACAAAGACAACAATTGTAGTATACTCCGCATGCCCAGATCTAAAAGAAAACCCTATGCAAGAGCAATTCAAATAAATACAAAAACCGTAAAAGACTCACCGAAGACGGTGTTGGTGGGGTTCATGGCGACCTGGTTCTTGGCCGCGTCTCCGATCAGCCTCTCGGTGTCGGTGAACGCGACGTAAGACGGCGTCGTCCTGTTCCCCTGGTCGTTCGCGATGATCTCCACGCGGTCGTGCTGCCACACGCCCACGCACGAGTAGGTTGTGCCGAGATCGATCCCGATGGCAGGGCCATCTCCTTTTCCGGCCATTGCTCCGACTAAGATCGGACGCTCGAGAAGCTACGAGAAAGAAAGAGAGAGAGAATATTGGAAGAAGAGATAGCTAGCTTTTGATTTGTGTGGGAGGGAGAGGGGTTAGGGTTGGTGTATATATAGGTTCTTTTACTGTGAGAGGGTCTAGAATGTTCGATAGGAGCTAAACGTTATGGACCGTTGATGAGTGTTTATACGAACGTTTGGGATTGATTTTCGTGGCGCTTAGTATATCTCCAGATCCGATTTCTTAGTGGAGTTAGTTTTTTACACGACATCTACGAGGTCGCTTTTTTCTTTTCTTTCTTTTTCTTTTTTTTTTTTTTTTTTTTTTTTTGTCGGTTTGGCCGTAAGAGTTACAAAAAAGAAAAAAAAAAAATAGAGCTTCTGGCACGAGTTATATATTTATATAAATAAAATTTACATATTAATAATAATAATAACTATTTTATTTCCGTTTAGAATATCGATTTATAATGAAAAAAAAAAAAAAAAGTGAAAAAAGAGAGGACAAAACGAAAAATAAAAAAAGAGAGGAAAAATCTTTCTCCACAATCTGGTTTGTTCTCGTAGCTAGTCCAAATAATTCAGTACCATGACGTATCCAAATTATCACAAACTCAAGTCAATAACTTATATAAGTTAAGGTCTCTCTTTAAATATTTTAAAACATATATATATATATATATATATATATATTATATATATTATATAATATATATATTATAATGGCTATTGTTATGTAATAAATAATATATTAGTCTACCAGATACATATGGACCGATGATTCTTATATTTATATAATCTATTTTCACACGCACACACACGAATAAGTTAATGAATTAAGCTTTATACGAGCTTGTTGATAAATATTAATCGATAAGTTATTTTATATAAGTTTGTATCATTTAAAAATTGATAATAATTTTATATTCAAGAACGGGTCATTTAATAAATAAATCGAGTTCGAATCGAACTTAATCGAGCTCAACCCAAGCCTGTTTGCAAGTGGTGTTTTTTTTTTTTTTTCAGCCTCTATGCCTAGATGATGATAGATGTACATTCAGATTGGCAGAGCCAGAGGAGGGTGAGGGGGACGATTTCCACCTTGGCTCCTCAAAAACATATTATTTTATATAGATAAAAAGGTCTTACCCTCTAATTTAACATAATATGTCTCTTTCACTTAGATTATTATTATTATTTTATTAGTTGCCGTTGGGGCTATATTCGAACAAGTATTAAATGTGAAAGTTTGTTTCATTTCATTTTATTTAAAAAAATGAGTTGAATGTGAACTTATTAGCGAGTTAGATATTCTGTTTAAATTTAGCTTATTTAATTTTATTTTAAACATGAGTCGAGCTCATGAACTGCTCAATTAATTTATTCATTTATTATATAAAGTAAATATTATGATTGTTTATCTTTTCGTAAATCCATACTAATAATTAACTAATTAATTATTGTTTAAATTTTCTCATTTGAGTTAATAAATAAATTGACTTGAATTTTAAATAATTTAATATCAAGTTTATATGTATGCATATTAATTCATTATGCACATACATAAACGCGTGTGCACACACACAAATGCATCCACAAATACTCACAAACACACTCATGTATACACAAATCTCTAAAACTAAATTCACAACAATAATTCAAGTTATATATATCATATTAAGAAGAAAATTCCCTTTTATTTAAAATGTTTGTATTACAAAATTAAAATAATATATATATTTTTTTTTTGGTAAAAATGAAGTCATCTGAGTTTATATAAGTTTATTCAAGCCAATCCGAGTTTATACAAGTCTGTCTAATTTAATATTTGAACATATTATTGTATTCAAGAATAAATAATTTATTATTCGAACTGAAATCAAATTAAATTTAACCAAATCGAGCCGAGTTCACAAGCAACTTGGCTCATTTTACACCCCTAGTGGCTCGATTTCACAAGCAACTTGGCTTATTTTACACCCCTAGTTGCTGCATTCCCAAAACACATATAAGAATTTTTTCTTTAATAATTAAAGTCATCACCCCTTCTCCTAATTCATAATAATATTCCTCCCACTTGGATTAACTACTTTTTATTTTTTCCTTTAGTTTCCTTATTTCCAAACACATAAAAAATTATACTTTTCAATTTTTCATGTAGCGTCCCCTCCCAAAAACACACATAAAATATTTAATTTTAGGATATTTGTTTAGAAAGTCAAAAAAATAAATAAAAAAAATAAAAAATCAAAGTGGTATAGCCATTTGGATGATTCTGCCAAAAAAAGGCATCTAACTTTTTTTCTATTTGATTTCTTATTTATTTTTTATTAAAAAAAAAAATTCCTCTGTACAATACCACAATGATTTTTTTTTTTTTTTTTTTACAATTTTTTCTATGCGCGGATTTTAATAATTGGGAACGAGACTAGGATAAAAATTAGAAAACTAAATATTATAATAAATTGTTAAAGAAATCAAGGCAGACATAAAACTTCTTAAAAAGTTTACGATATGTTGTCAAACATTCATATAGATTTATTTTCTAAATTTATTATTAGGTAATAAAATTATCTTTCTAAACTTTTATATTTGAGTTGTTCTTTTAAGTTAATGTGTTGACAAATATATATACATTTTAATTTTATAAACCCATTTTCTTAAATGCCTCCCTGCAATGCAATGTGCTTTGCTTTGTTGTACCTTAGTGTCAAAATTTTAGTGGCACTAGTTGGGGAGGCACGTGCTTGATTTCCCATATTATGTATCCTTGTGATACTTAATATTAAAAATCAATACCATACATTCAAAGTATTTATTACATAAAGTTAATATTTAAATCCTTACCCGCGCAATTTAATTTTTTATACAAAGTGAATTGATAGCATAACATTTCAAAATATAGTAGATATGATGTACAAGAAAAAGAACTCTTTTAAGTAAAAGTAACCAACGTTATACAATGGACTGTTTAATTTTATACAATGGAACAACGTTGTACTCATGCAATTGAGTAACCAAAATGACTCGAGTTATATACGCATTTATGCTGAAAAATGCAGGAACTGAGGAAAGGTCTATTTCATGCCCTATGTACATGCTAATATTTGGAATAATCTCTGCTCTTGTAAACAGCGTTGTGTCGTTAGTTTGTTGCTATTTGTATTTGGTTGTTTTCTTTTTAGCTAGGCTGCTTGTGTAAAATGTAGCAGTACTCCTTGTACTTTCCGTTTAACTAAATTCATCGATTAAAAAAATTAACAAATGGAAAGATTATTTCCAAATATCTTCCCAAAATGATTTCAGGAATATTTCTCGGTTTTATACCTCGATTGTCCGTACATGAATTTTGTTGCTGAGCATTCTAAGATTTTCCACTGCATCATCTCCAAATAAAGAGACCACCAATGAGCCACTTGTATCATGCAACTCAACTTCCACCCGACACCTAAAATGAAATGATGAAATAAATGAACAATTAAGGGAGATTGATTTAAAAAAAGTATTCAATCTCTTTATTTCATGTTTCTAAGTTAAACAAAGGCCACACATACCATACTTGTACAACAGCATCTGCTTCCTTACAATATAGACATGAAAATGTCTCATTGCACTCTAAACCAGTACTTTTGCAGCATTTGCTGTATGTCAATTTTGTTGCAAGTTGTGAACAGAGATCTTTGGCCCTCACCAAGAAGTTGGATTGCTGCACCGGGTCTGGTTGGTTGGTTGTTTGTTAGGGTTTATACTTTTAATGCATTTGTTTTTTGTGTGAATCTAAATCTAGGAATTCGACCATAGATGAGTTTGCAATTGATCACACAATATAGAATTCAACTCATATTTCGATTCAGTGGATTTGAAATTCAGAAAATTCAACTTTTGTTGTGTCAATTTTTCATTGAATTTTTGTGGGCTTCTTTTCCTTTACAATGAAAATTCAGTTCCAAACCATCCCTAGCTGAAGCAACCAAAGAATGAAGGAAAACACAAAGAGCTAACACCTTCAGTTCTCAGTTTCAATACCAGTTCACCCCATGTGCATGCAACAAAATACAATATAATATTAAGGTTATGTTTGGTACGCGAAATGACTATTTTAAGGAATTGAAGGAATAGTCATTCCCTCATGACTACGGAATGACTATTTCAAGGCTAATTCATTACAATTCTCCACTCTTAATAAAGGCTATTCCAGCTATTCCGCGTATTGAACATGTTCTAAGTAATTCAAGCCTAACAAGCATCACCAAAGAAATACCATTAATCTAGGCAATCCATTCACATTTTCCATGATAACACTCTAATTCCAAACAAATAAAAATAAGCACTGTAGAAAGAAACACTGCTGCCTAAAAAACTTTGCCTCCAAATCAGAGAAACAAAACCAAAACTACTGGTATTAGTAAATACCAGCACAGAGGGAAGCAGTTTGGTGATACAAAAATTAGTGTTTAAAAGTTTATGCTAATGTCATCCAAAAATTAGTGGTATTAGTAAATATTATAGTTGTTATGATAATCGTATCTGGTTTCATTCATTCTTTGAGCAGAGAAGGACATGTTTAGACTCATGCATCTTTCAACATCACTCCGTCAAGTACTAAAATCCAAAGAAAAAGCTCAGCACAAGCACATACTTTGCTGCCTTATAAAACTTAGCTTATGATGCAAGGTAATCCTTGAAAACTTAGACCCTAATATTTACCAGTACAATTAATTTAACAGTTTACAAAAGATATAATCCCAGAGTAAACATTGAATAGTGGAAAAAAAAATCAAAAGATGCAAACAATAAATTTACAATTCAAACTCAGTCAAAATAACAAATCATTGTAATTCTGCAGAAACTACAAAAGAACGTTAAACTTAAAAAAAACTACAAAACAGTATTAAGTTAGCTAGAAGGTTGTCTTCATTTTCATTTTTTTTTTTAAAAAAAAGTTTCAAACAAATATTTTCAATGGATTGATTCTCATAATAACAGCAGTAATCTCTCTAAGCAGCTTTCTGCAAGAGAGCCTCATTATGAACCCAAACATTCAAGGATCTTCCAGACCAATCATATATTAGGTTCTATTCCACGTTCAACATCTTCTCTATTATGGTGCGATTAATTTACAAGGTAAAAAAAGTCTTACCATTTTATCTAACTCTGCTATTGCACCAATCTCTATAACATCTTTGTTTGGGTTAATGATGAAGGAGCTAGATTGTTTCATTGACAGAGACATACCTATGACGAATATAGAAATTCCATTAAACAGGTTTATCATATCCCAAGAGATCATACCATTATGCGAAACCACTTTCAATCTTGGTGCTATAATGTCTGAAATGGCAGCCAACTCGTTGTCAACAAACTGATCCCACATAGTTAAACATATAGGTTTGAGGTTGCAACATATAAATGAAGTTATAGTTGTTAGCATTTACGAGACACTTCTCAGTTGTTCTTCTATATTATAGAAAACAATCATTTAAAATCAGAGACTTTCTGTTTTTGTTTCTTTGTTTTGTAATTTGAAAATTGATTCAACATAAGGTAGTGGGAAATGAAATTTAACATGGAATCAACGATACATAAAGATATAAAGAGATCATCGATTGGTAGATATCCCTCTTGATAAATTGTTCTTGTTTAACGAGTTTTTGTCTGTATTGGTGTAACATGTGAAGAAGCATTTTATAAAGCAATGATACCAAGCCAGTCAGGTAAAATATAATATAACACATTATTTTAAAATCATAAACTTTACTATTATCTCCCAAATTTCTACAATTACCAGAATGAAAATAAAAGGTATAGTAGGATCATGCATAGCAAAGTGTTTGAAAAGCAAAAATGTCCTGATCTAACTTTGTATTCTTAAATCTTCCCAACCCCATCACCTTACTCCTGACTTCCCAATCAATTTTCCTACTAATCTGCTCCTCTGTTCTTACTGAAACCCCATGTTTTAACTCATTTCTTTGCCGCCAAACATGATAATCTGTCCTTGTAGATTTTTCATTTTTTCTATTAGTTCATCCTTGTAGATGAATCAAATTGAAAGCTGCAAATTTTTCTTTTCATATGTAAATGATGCGGCAGATTAAAATGAACGGTGCAGATTTCATTAGGGTTTTGCGCGGCATCTGAAAGACTGAATCCATTTCGAAGCTTTCAGTGCCGTTCGCTCAGAGTCCTTGATGCAGAATATAACGGAAACGTTAGAAGTAACGGTGGAATTCTATATACCTGGTAGAATTCTATTTGACAACAGAGTTCTAGTTGACAGCGGATTTCTATTTAGAAGAAGTCTAGAAGAAGAGAAATGAACGAAGAAGTCCCAGTTGTTAAATAATCGAGTGAGATATTTTGCATACCAATCTTTGTTCTTGTTCTGTTTTGTGGGAAAATCTTGTCCGTCCTGCGTCAGTCTTCCTTCATCTACTTAATTTCCGTTATCTTCCAGACGTCGAGAATGGCCGGCGATGGAGAGTGGCCAGCGACAGGGATTGATTTGGGGACGACGTATTCGTGCGTGGCAGTGTGGCAGCATGGTCGAGGGGAGATAATAGTGAACGATCAGGGCACCGTCTCATGTTTCCTTTACTGACCAAGAGCGTTTGGTCGGTGATGCAGCTAACAATCAGGTGGCCAAAAATTCCACCAACTCTGTTTTTGGTAATATCCCACTCTCTTGTCCTTTTCTTTCCTTTTTTATTTATTATTTTATTATTTATTATTTTTTAATTAATTAATTAATTTATTTTTATGTGAAAGTGCAGTAAACAAAAGAAAAGAAAAATTAGGCTTTATTGTCAATGGCGCCAGTGTTGTAATCACCTGCCTGTCAAGGTGTATGATTTTATTTGATGAAATTAGAAGTCTCAGGTTTAAGTTAAAAAGTGAAAGGCAATATGTATTTAATTAAACAAATAGAATTTAAATTACATTACAAAGAGTTTTCCAAAATTCAATTAAGATGCAGGGTTTTTTTTCGAAAAAAAAAAATTAAAAGAGTTGGAAAGTGATTAGTTATAAATCTAGATGTTTTTTTTTTTTTAATTCAAAACTCAATTAAGAGCTGAAAAACATTCATGAAAATTATTTGTAGCGATCTCTTAAGAAATATTAAAATGATTTTCTCTTTATGATTGTTTTGTTATAAAAATAATAACAAATAAAAAAACTTACAACCAATCATCTGCTAGTATTGGTAACTTTTCCATGTATTACACATCACCATCGAATTTGAACTTGAACAAAAATAAATCACATATAGAGAAAATTGGTCATATAAATTGTTGTTCTAGTTTCGGTTTTTTCTTATGAGGGTACATTGATCTCGTGCCAAATTGTCTTTCATTCCAATTATTAATATCCCGATTGTTTTTTTTTTTTTTTTCATATCTTTTAGAGGTAAAATGAACCGCATAACTCCTTTTTAAATCCAAATATTGTCATATGCCACCATAACAATTTATTAGTTAAAAGAGAAATGCTAGGCTTACAAAATTTTTTACAAAAAATACTCTTAAAAACTGATGTAGCGTAATATGATTGAATTTCTCAAAATTTGAATTTATCTAATTTTCAATCATATTGCACCACATCAGTTTGTAAGAGCACTTTTTGTAAAAAAATTTGTAAGTGTAGCATTCCTCTAGTTAAAAAAGACATGCCAATATAAAAGATCATCAATTTTAAGTTTCGTTGCTACTTCCGATTTAATCTTGTTGAATCATTTTTATTTTGGATGCAAAGTGATTGATTGGTAGGAAATTTAGCGATTCCTTAGTTCAGAATAATATCCAGCTCTGGCCATTCAAGGTCATTGAAGGTTACGCTAACAAGCCTATGATTGTGGTCACTTATAAGAGTGAAGAGAAGCATTTTGCTGCAAAGGAAATCTCATCGATGGTCCTCAAAAAGATGCGTGAGATTGCGGAGGCCTACCTTAACACAATTGTGACGAATGCTGTAGTTACTGTCCCAACCTACTTTAATGACTCAAAGCATAAGGCCACAAGGGATGCTGGAGGAATTGCAGGCCTGAATGTAATGTGAATAATCAATAAACCAATGGCCGCAGCCATTGCTTATGGTCTTGATAATGTGGCCATTGATAAGAGAAATGTGTTGATCTTTGATTAGAGTGGTGGCACTACAGATGTCTCACTACTTACCATTGAAAATGGTGCTTTTGAAGTGAAGCCTGTTGCTGAAGACATTCACCTTGGAGGTAAGGACTTTGACAACAGAATATTAAAGCACTTCGTTGAAATATTTAAGAGGCATTACAAGGAAGACATAAGTGAAAATGCTAGAGCTTTGAGGAGGTTGAGAACTGCTTGTGAGAGAGCAAAGATGATTATTTCTTCTGCATCTGAGACTACCATTGAAATTGATTCTTTATATAATGACATTGATTTCTCCTCAAGTATTACCCGTGCCAGATTTGCAGAACTCAATCTAGACTTGTTCATGAAGTCCATTGAGCTTGTGCAGAAGAGTTTGACTGATGCTAAGATGGATAAGAAAAGAGTTCATGATGTCGTTCTTATTGGTGGATCTTCCAGAATTTCTAAGGTACAACAGCTGTTGCAAGACTTCTTTGATGAAAAATAGCTTAATAAGAGCATCAACCCAGATGAAGCTGTGGCTTATGGAGCCGTTGTTCAAGCTGCAAACATGGTTGGTATGAGTAATGAAAAAGTTCAACATATTATGCTCTTGGATGTCACTCCTTTGTCCCTAGGGGTGAAGGTACTTGGAGATGATGTGTCCGTTGTGATTCCAAGAAATACCACTACTCCCACCAAGATTGAGAAAAACTATTCAACTCTTGTGATAATCAAATTTCTATTATGTTCTCAGTTTATGAGGGTGAGAGAGCAAGAGCTGCAGATAACAACTGATTTGGAGAATTTCTGTTTTTCCCTATTCCTGCAACACCTAAGGGTGTCGCTCAGATAAAAGTATACTTTGAGATTGATGCCAATGGTATTTTGAATGTTTCTGCCGTTGAGCAAAACACTGGTGTAAGCCACAAGATCACAATTACAAATTACAAGGGTTCATTATCTACAAAAGAGATTCATAGGATGATCCAAGATGCTAAGAAATATAAAGTTGAAGATGATGAGTACAAAAAGAAGGTTAGGGCGAAAAAAGCTTTGAAGAACTATGCCTACAAAATGAGTAAGGAGAAGATTGAAGTTGCTATTAAGCAATTGATTCATTGGTTAGATGGTATCCACAATGCAGAGGCAGATGAGTATAAGGACAAACTGATTGAACTTGAGTTAATGTGTAATCCCATCCTTGCAAATATTTAAAAAAAATGACAATTATTTTGATGATTACAATTAGGACACTAGAGTCCGTTATAGCACCTTATCAGTTCAAATGTATCTAGAATTATTTTGAGTATTTTTGTTGCCAGTGTGTTTTGATGTGGCTTTGTTGGGTTAGCACTTGGAAAATTTGGAAATTTGATGTGTAATTTATGGGTTTGTCATTGATGGTGCGAATGATATATACGAGGATATATATTTTTTTATTTTGCCATGAACATAGAGTTTTAGATGGATTATAAATAATTATTTTCAAAACCTGATGGCTTTTCTTTTAAAAAGCCCAGGAGAAAACAAACGTAGTGATGTTTGTGGTGGAGTTGGAAGTAAGACCTGAGTTGGATTTTGGGATTTCAGGAGTTCAGGATTCCACTTTGCTCTTAACTTGGGCCTCTCATTAAATTAAAACTGGGATTAAAAGGTCCAAAGAATGTACACGTTAGGTAGGCTAGCTGTCAATCAACTTGGATCACAAGGAAACTTTTCTGTCTAATATTGAAGATGGCGGGGAGGTTGTGGACCGTATCTAATTTCAATCGCTTACGAAAGCAGAAGGAAAGTCATACCGGTGATGTAAACAATTTTTTTTAATACAAATTTAAATTCTAAATAAATCCGATTAGATGCATCTTCTAATATAAATTTTAAATCCTAATCAAAAGGATGACATTGTAAAAAATTAAAAGTTTAAAATACTAATTTAATAGTTTTTAAACTTCAAAAGATGAAGAAGATTACGAAAATGATGAAAGTTCATAAGTTAAGTTACCCCAATTTTTTTTTTACTATTAATAGATAAAGCTAATTATTTCATAAAAATTGTTCTATAAGGTCTGATTTAGTTGTACTCATATGACAAATAAGGATATGAGTTTTTAATTTTGACCATTAAAGTTTTGAGTTTTCATCTGTAAGGAATAAGTCCTGGGGTCAAATTTTCTATCAATCTCTTAATGGAGAGCCTACAACAAGCTGTCATTTTGTCCATATTAGTTGAATAAACTCATGTCATGTGTATCTATACCATGCCACAAAAAAAAAAAATTAAAAAAAGAAGAAGAAGAAGGTGGACATTCACCTGTTTTCTTCCACTATACCGTGCAAAAATGTGGAAGGTGCTCCACCCCCATAGAGGGGGCAAGGGTGGCTCAACCACCACCCAACTCCTGCCCACCTCTACAAAGATGGAGATCTAACCCCACATAAGGCGGGGATGGAGAGCTTCTTTACTTCATCCCACATAAGGGCAATCTCCACCCATGCACGCCTTTGGGAAGCTGCTCCAGCCCAACAGAAATGTGCAAAGGTGAAGATCCACTCCATAGGAAGGAGGTAAAAGATCTTCATTAGGAATGGGTATCGGTTAGAGTAGTGTCAGTAGGGGCATTTCATCTACTGAACCGTGAAAGTTGGTTAATTAACCAACTTGATACCAACAAGAAATATTTTTGACTTTTTTGGTTAATTGATTAATAGGTGGTCAGTTAAGTTGGTTAGTCGACAATAGATGAGAGAGAGAGAAGAGTGATAAATTATGGTTATTGGGTTAGGAAAAAAAAATGAATATATATTGTATAGGGTTCAAAATAATGTTGTTTCATTTCAAATAAAACGACGTCATTTGATTTCAAATTAAAAATAAAAAATTCAGTTCGGTTAAACCAACGAATAAAAAAATTCTATCGCCTACCGAACCAACGTCGAAACAATTTTTTTTATAGTTATGTGATGTGAGAAACTTAAATTTTTGGTTAACAAAATAAGTGTGATAATTAAAATATAGGAGAGAGTTTATAGCAAATGTTCTAATTGAAGATAATTATGTAAGTTTTAAGCCATATTTTCTTGTAATTTAATAATAGTTTTTCCCCATTAAAGATGGAGCTAATTGATTTGTTATAAAGATGGAATTTATAGGGATTATAGGTTCTTTGAAATTGTTTGGCCCACTTAACTGCACTTGGGCCTTTACTTTAAACTATTCCAATTAAAATGCTTGAAACGCTTGGCCAGTCGGTCCGAAAACCTTAGCAGTCTGGCCTATACTCACAAGTAAGTTTTGTCAACAATACGAGATTTTTTATTTATTATTTATAAATTTAACTAGTTCAAATACGAGAATCTCTCTAAACGGGTAGCCTTCCCTCTCCATTCCTATGTGTGTGTTAAGGGGATTTTTTTTTGGATAAATTTATTTAGTTCAAAAACGAGAATTTCTCTAAATGGGTAGCCTTCCCTCTCCCTTCCTATGTGTGTGTTAAGGGGAATTTCCTTGACACGTGTGTGTGTGAAGAATGGATACAAATTCTTAACAATTTTGATGCTTGGGTTGCAAGAGTTTTTATGGAGCCTACCTTTTGAGTAGGTCTCGTACAGTCAATTTACTTGTTTAATCAATGGGTTTTATAGGACTTAAAAACTCTCTCATATTTATTGTTTGAATTATTAAAAATTTAAACAACAATTTGCTGAAATTTGAATAATCCTTAAAGAAGTAGAGTTCAACCTAAGTTTTCTAGCAAACTAAGCCCAAAATTTACGGGCTCATTTTATTGATGGGCCTAAAAGGTGGGCTTGGCAACTTTATTCAAACTGGGCACGACATAGTTCACTATCTCGACTGCCTTAATCAGATCATTTATCTGCATACATTTATGATTTGAAATGAAATCAAACGAGGCCCACTTTTGGACCCCCCTAAAGAAATCATTGCGTGGAAAGCGAGAGCGTGATGGTATGGGAGTGTTATTGCATTTTGAGATGATGGGGTTAGCTTTGGAAGTAAGACAATGACAAAGTTAGTCTTCCACCAAAAAAGAAAAAAAACGAATTAAAATGGTGGAAACCAGCAAAAGGTAAGTGATTTAACTCAAAAGCACTATTCTTGATTGTGATTCCCCCCCACCCCCCGGCCCTCCCCCCCCTCCCCTTTGTCATAGAGTGCGTACGTTTTGGCATGTGATTTTGATTTTTAAACAAAAATGGTAGAAAGAATTATATTTAAAAGTGCATTTGAAATAAAAAAAAAAAGCCAGTAAAAGGTAAGTGATTTAACTCAAAAGCACTTATTCTTTGATTGTTTTTTTTTTTTCCTTTGTCATAGAGTGCGTTTTGGCATGTGATTTTGATTTTTAAACAAAATCGTAAAAAGAATTATATTTAAAAGTGCAATTAAAAAAAAAAAAAAACCAGTAAGAGGTAAGTGATTTAACTCAAAAGCACTTATTCTTTGATTGTTTTTTTTTTCCCTTTGTCATAGAGTGCGTTTGACATGTAATTTTGATTTTTAAACAAAATCGTAGAAAGAATTATATTTAAAATTGCATTTGAAAAAAAAAAAAAAAAGCCAGTAAAGGTAAGTGATTTAACTCAAAAGCACTTATTCTTTGATTTTTTTTTTTCCTTTGTCATAGAGTGCGTTTTGGCATGTGATTTGTTTTTTAAACAAAATCGTAAAAAGAATTATATTTAAAAGTGCAATTAAAAAAAAAAAGCCAGTAAAAGGTAAGTGATTTAACTCAAAAGCACTTATTCTTTGATTGTTTCTTTTTTTTTTCCTTTGTCATAGAGTGCGTTTGACATGTAATTTTGATTTTTAAACAAAATCGTAGAAAGAATTATATTTAAAAGTGCATTTGAAAAAAAAAAAGGATTTAAAAAAGTAAAAAAAATTATATTTTTCTACAGCAACCAATGAAGTGTATTTTATAAAATTTACATATTTTTCTTTTACAAAAGTGTATTTTTATTAATAATGTACGTTTTAAACTCGTTATTTTTTATTTTGTTTTAAAATCGCTAAAACAAACGGACACTTTGGTAAATCGAGAAGTGGGTGTGAGCCCCACATTTGCTCCATTATTTGGAAGCGCCATAATAAACTGATGCAAAATCGGACGGACCACCATCTTTTAATGTCTAAAAGCTTATGATAAAACTAAGAGCGCAGAAAAAGAAAAAGAAAGAAAATAAAGGTTATTACAAAACTAAGCGGTCTTACAAGCGGCACGCGTCTCGAGCATGCAGTCATATAAACAAATAATTTGGAATCTCCCATGAGAATCTACGTGAGATAGAAAAGCACGTGAGCACGACTTGAGAGTTAGATTTGTCTGCTAGCCTCTTAATCTTGATTTACAGGAGGCTCAATTAGTTACTCACACGTGACTAAAGCTATATAGCCCACATAATGAAAAAAGCAGAGATTTAAATGTAATAATAATGTAAAAAATATTCCTTGTTCCTTTTTGTTCTTTAAGTTATTGCTTCTGTGTGAAAATGTGTGGGAAGGGGAGGTAACAGCAAGTGAACAAAAGAATGGGGGCAAAAGCTGCAAGCCAAGCTGTGTCCTTTCCAACTATATATATATGTGCATACAAGAAGAGCTACTTTTTGCATGAAAATGGGTTAAAGACATATCCTGCACAGATTTGACTGGACAGGGAATTAGATTCCGATACCAGCAACCTTAATTTTTCCTGATTTTCTCACATGTACAGATAGATTATAGCTAGACACATACAACTAATTGATAAGGTTTTGATCCCTAAATGAGTTGCATGCACGATCCCCGAAAAGTTGAATGCATGTATATAGCCTTTTCCATTTTTGCCTAAGAGTGGGCTGAATATATGTTGATTGCTGCCAAACCGTCACAAATTTACAACCGACTTTTGGTAGGCGAAATAAAACTATTGTTTCAACGTCAGTTTAGTTTGGTAGGTGGTAACAAATATTTTTAGGCAATTAACCGATTCAACCTATTTTTGCCTACTTAACGAAACACAAGTGTTTTCCAAGGATAACGATCTACAACAATTTTATGTCCAAAGACAACACATGTAAGAGAGTTTACATGGAACCCATCGTTCCGAATAGGTAGTTTGACGGTCCAAAAATTTATTTAGACAAATGAGTATCATATGTACTCTTTCACAATGTATTATTCAAATTGCTCCAAATCCGTTTCACAATCAGAATTGATCTGGTTAATTTGAATTTCACATAGAAAGATTTACTAGAATGTTTAGCATTTTGGCAATTTGTCCAAGTATATATTCTAAAGATCGATATATGATGGCTTGTAGACATGCAGTACTAATTTTTTCAATTATTTTTGGACATATACATGTATATATGTATTTATGTATGGATAAATAGATGGAGAACTTTTTGTATTAGTAGTTTTACACGTCTCATTGGCAGTATGATCAGAGATATTTTTTGTCCTGTGATATATTTGCCGTCCAATTTAATAGAGAATTCTAACTGCAGGAGCTTCCCTTTAATCTCATTAGTACTAAATCTTGTTGTGCATGTCATTTTTAGCTTTACTTTAGGTTGGAGGATCAATTACAACCAATTTTTTTAATAAAAAAAAAAAAAAATTGGGAGAAACATTGCAATTAATTGAGGTTAAATTTCAGGAGGCTAAATATAATTTCTCTCATCCTATTCTTCATGATCATGTTTTCATATAATTCTAATCCCAATGCTTCTTTTTGTTTAGATGTCCAAATTTCAATATTTCCTCTCAAATAAGCTCAATTATAGTTCTTCATGTTGTTATCAAAATTAGTTCCCGAAAAGATGGAGTCTTATAATGTGATTGACTTCCATTTAAAGTAGCTTAATTATTTCGAGATTTAATTAATTTTATGTATATGGCGTTTTGAGAAATTCTGATATAGTGTCATAAAAGTAAAAAAATTCAGGAAGCTAGAAAGGGATTGACTTGTGAGGATAGGGTGCATGCAAAGCAATGCCTACTCCATCCTTTCATGAAAACAAAAATGTCTACATTAATAACGAAAGAAAATTTTTTCAACGTAGGATTATTAATTCAGAAGCATGATTTGGAACTTTCACCAATCGATCTGAATGTGACTAGCTAGTCAAATTGAGTGATGATATTATATATATCACAGTGCTTAAGCATTCAAATAGAAGTAATAATGTGAGATCATCTTTGAAAATACGAGGTTTGTCTTCAAAATACAGGAAAAGCTTCAAAACGATCGAGTTGATTTAAGATATAAAGCACAAATTTAGTAAAAGGCAATATAATTTTTTGTCTTCCAAATTAAAGGAGATTCCTTGAGTTCAGAATGTATGCCTGGATCCAATTAAAGATGGTAGCCCATATTCTGAAGTAACATTGATCGATCTCTAGTATAAAGGCAACGTTGGTGGCCATGGAGCGGAGCCCACGTAGCCCATTGCAACTTAATTTTTGTTTATTATATATGTCAAGGTTTAATTATAGGTCGGGGAGGGGGTTGCAAGGTATGGCAAGGATATATTGAAAATTTCAAAAGGTTTTATCTAGAGACAGCATATATATATATATATAAAACCCTATTCTTTTTCAATATATTGAAATTAGCCACTCACTCATGTGCATGTAATCATATTGTCGAACCATGTAAATTTTGTGTATTTAATAAAAACAAAAAACAAACAAACAAACAAACAAACAAACAAACAAACGTAAATTTAGAAGAAATAGCTTGACCCAATGAATGTTCATGACCAAGAGTCAGCATGGCCGGTGGCAGCCTGTAGAACACAAAATCTTGCTCCTTAATCATGTCCAAAAATATTTGATAGTGAATTTGTATAATAAATATCTAAGGTGGTGTAAATATATAGCGATGATGTATCAAATGAATGCCAACTAATATATGTGTGTATCAGTGTATCTATCTATATATATATATATATTAATGCAGGTCACGTAAAGGATCGCTCTCCTGCATTTTCTTCGCCATAACTATATATCCAAGCTAACCTGCATTGTTTGAACCGCTCACTTTCCAAGCTGTCTTTTTTCTAATTCAATTAGTTTTTAGGTGAATTGGTTCATTGAGTTTGAGGCATGCATATGATGCAGTGCATCTTAAAGAGAAAGTCAATTTTTCTTCTTAAATTTAATTGAGAGTCGATCATTTGCTATCTGTGGTTAGTTTTGGACCACAGCTGCTTTACGAATGGAAGATTGCCACAGCATCCTGGAACAATGCTACTTCTTTTCAGCCTTTGTCAGTGACAACTGTTAAGAAATACCCACACAAACAAAGAATTTAATTCTAGTAATTTTTCATGGAGTTTGGCTTCCCTTAATTAATTATTAAGAAGGAAAAAAAAAAAATCACCGAAGATCTTCTGTACCTGTAGGAAGTGGATTTTGCATGGTTAGATTAGTTAATTATCTTTGGTTAAAAAACAATATATGATTAAGTAATTGTAATCATTATTTTTAATTAATTTAAACTTTTATGATAATTAATAATTTGTTATGGTATCAGAAAATCTCTTCATTAAACAAGAATTTGTTTGTAAGGGAGGTGCCATTTATCACAATGAAAGTGAAATTAACTTAGAGTCTTCGTTTTAGTTTGAAATTTGAAAACCGGGGACTTCATTTCTCCATCATTGACAGCATTACATTGTTGATTAATATTGACGTTTAAGTGAATAGAAAAAAAGTACCTTTAATTGCAAGATCTTTTTTGTATTTGAGCAAATCTCCTTTATTTTGATCTTTTTTTTTTTTGTTAATTATTTACTTCTATCTATGTATATATAAGTATGAATCATGTTACACATACGATTCTTTTACTTATTTTTTTTGTTTTTTACAACTTGTTAACAGGTGTCCGTACATAAATAAATTCATGTTAGCCACCTAAATTGTTTTTAACCCCTACTAATTACATGCCGATACGTGTTTTAAAAATTTATAAAGGAGTGTAGGTATAACATTTTTCATAACCTCTCCTACTGGTACTATTTTCCAATTACCTTTACATAGACACAAAGGCAACAACTTTAATTTTAGAGGACAATGGCCACGACTTGTTGGCTAAGGTTAGCGCCACAAATTAAACCAAAAATTATGACGGAGGAAATTAAATATGCCGATAACGTTGAAAGTGTTAATGTATATTTTCATTCACGCTACATCGATCTAAGTGTTTGTAATAACTATTTCCGATAATATTGGATTTTCTAATGATTTTTGCGGAAAGTTACTTTTTTTTTTTTTTTCTCCTATTCAATGCGAGAATGGGGAAGGAAAAAATTACAAGAAAATAAAAAAATAAAGGTGACAGAGCCATCTTTAAAATAGTTAGATATGTGTCAAATAAATGACCTAGCCTATCAATGGAACAAGAACCGCCAAAGAAGATGGTTAAAGTAGGCAAAATTTCAAAAATAGAATAAACTACGGATTTTCAAAAATAGAATAAACTACGGATTAGCAAGGGACGAGATGGGGCATGCATGACTATCTTGACACTCTTCAATCCTATTAGGATCCCTAAAATACGTGATACAGAAAAGGGTATGACACTCAAAATACCTTACTGGATTAACAACACAACCATCAATAGTCGGTTGAGAGGGGGATAACACTGTCAAAAAAAGATAAAGAGGCCAGCACAAAATGGTCTCTAGTACATGAATAACCCAAACACACTCAGGGAGACAACTAGCCACAAAAAACAAAGAGAACAGAAAAATCTAAGGAAAAGTTAAAAAGTAGTAAAAAAAATTCATGAGATAATAACAATTGGTAGAGGGTGGAGCAGAGGATGGCAGCATGGACACAGTTGTGGGGTGGAGTGGCGTGTCTGAGGGTGGACCATCCTGAAGTTGATAGATTAGGTTAAAAAATCAAAACCAAAAACTTTCAAAAGTAAGAGGAGCGGAGGCTAGGAGCGGCTAGAGGAGGTTGAAATTGGAACGAACTGCGGTGAAGATGAACGGCAGGGGAGGAAGAGCCGGTGGAGCTGCTAAACCGTGAAAAAGGTATAAAGCAGATATAGAGAAGAGGGGGAGGAGGGAAGGGAGGAGGAAGAAAAAAAAAAAAAAAAAAAAAGTCATCCCTCCTCTCTTGGAACAGCCACACGAGGCGGAAGAGAGCCTTACAAGGAGGTGACTGACTTCTACTAAAAGAAGAGGAAACTAAGTCTTCTCTCTCAGAATGAGAGAGAAGAGGAAAAATCGAGGGTTTTTTTTTTTTTCCCGCCAGGCTTAGCTATGAAAAAATCAATTTCTTGAAAAAGGTGACATGTTAAATTAGGATTATTTTATAGTTGAAATTAGATTTTTCAGATCTAATAGTTTATATGTTGCCACATCATTTGAAAATTTTAAATGAAGTGAAAAAATATGCACCGTCATTAGATGCAATAAAATAAAAAATTCACCAAAAAATAGAACCTCTCCATTTCACCTATTCTGTGGATTTGTTTCATTAAAAAAAAACATAAAAAAAAGAAGAAGGAAAAGTTCTTCAATTTCCATCCTCCTGGAAAAAAAAAAGTTTTAATCTGTAGACATTTGGTAAGGAGTTCCATTTGGAGATAAAGTTTTCCTTCGGACTAATTTGAAGAGTTCCAATTTGAAGCCTACTTTTATGTACGTGAGAAGGAATAGGATATTATATCTCCATTTCAAGTAGTAAAATAAAGAACCATGGTTAAGTAGCCTCAAGCTAATTTTCGCGTTATATAAACATTATATACAAAATTAAATATAACAAAATAAAGTTCAAAAAATAAAATAACTATTTTCCATTAAAAGTTAAATGAAGAGAATCATCGTCCATCTATAAATGAGAACTGGAGTGATGAAGAGGAGTTAGGTACGTAGTAATATATAATTTAACAAAAACGCGTGGTTGGCAAGGGTGTTCAATCATTTTTGTTCCAATTGATATCTTCATTAAGATGCATACTTTAAAATTGATTTGAGGTCACTTCTTACATACATTGCACGTGTCTCTTCTCACTATCACTCCCCATCAAAATTGGATTTAGGTGTCATAATTTCCTGTTATCTCCCGTCTCTTTTTCTACAGCTAGCTAGCTACCTTCTCTCTCCGTTTCTCATTACATATCTCAAATTGAACTTTACTCTGCCCTACCCATTCCATATCTCTCTCTCTCTCTCTCTCTCCTGTCACTCTCTCATTTGGACTCTATGCAGGATGGATATGCTTCTGCTAGACTCTTCAGTATCTTGTGCTTGAAAGGTATAGGTGTGCCATCCGTATAGCGGGTGTCTTGCACGGGTTCGAAATTTGTCCTTCAAAAGTGGCATGAGTTCAAAATTTGTCCTTTAAAAAGTGAATATATGAAGTAATTTTGCCTTAAAAGGTTTCTCATCATTTTTTAAAAAATAAAAAATAAAAAAACCGTAGGTGTGGCACGACCTTACCCACAAATAGGTATATGTATGCCTATATATATATGCAAACTGTTTTGATTTTTTTTGGGTACTACAAAGAATCTTCAATTTGGTGGCATCCGGTTGATGATGGGCCATAGCCTAGCATTATTGGTAATTGAGGGTATATATCGTACAAGATTGCAGGAAAAGAAAGCAAATGGTAGCACTCCATGTCATGCATCATAGTGGAACCACCAGACCTTTTTCTCATCTGACTTTAAACAAACATAATTATAACATCATTTCGCGTCTTGAGAAAGAGAAACATAATAGCAAAACCAGTCACATACAAGAGTTATTCAACACAGCTCATAACATATATGCTGCAAAAGCAGATTTTTTTATCTGTCGGACCGGACAACAGTCACCTGCAAGAAAAAAAAAAACCTATCAGAGTGGCGTCGGTCGATAGCTGATGTTTAAGTCAATAAATTTATTATAAAATAGAATATAAAAAAAAATTTAAAGTTTAAAAAAACTATCTTATTTAAAAATGATGCTTCTTTTTTATACTAGACTCTTTTATTTAATTGCCACCTGATGGCGCTTGTGGACATGCTGATATGTTGTAGCTAGTGATATGTAGGCATGATTTTAGCCTTTCTAGTGAAGGGCAAGGCTTTCGACCCTAAGCTTATTTATGATATCATCATATGCGAACCATAATTTGATCGATTTCCATCATCAAGTAATTTCATGAAATCATAGATTAATACATACAACATCGGCACCTTAACTGGAGTCCTGTGTGCATCGGCACGCAACTAGCATATATATATATATATACCAGCACTGGGTGGGGTTACATTTTGGAATGGATTAGATGGTCACAATCTCCTCAAAATATTTGTTGTGCATTTGGAAGATCAATCCATGTGCAGTGAGTCCATGAAAACTTGTAGCTAGCCTAAATCTCGGCCTTAAGTTTCGTGTGGTGGGGACCTTGAAGGGGGGGGGGGGGGGTACTGGTAAGACTTGCTTTTTCACCGACCGAGAGAGAGATATATTCTGGGTTGGCGATTGACAAGAGGGTGGTGTGGGACCGATTGGTAGCTGACGTGGCAGAAGGAAAAAGTATGGATCGCCCGACCATAAGCATCTGATGACGACCAGTCTATCCACCCCACATCCGGCGGCCAGTATCGCTTTTTCTTTTCCTTAGCCCTAGTAAAGTTTACCTACCCATGCATGGAATTTTTCCGGTCCGAATGATCGGTTTATGATTGTTAATATTGCATATATCAGGAAAAAAAAATTGTTACATAATTACATTATATATCTATGTTGACAAAGCATTTCAGACGGACGAATGGGCAATGGACCGCTAGTAAAATCGAGAAAAAAGTCATTGAAAAACCGTTGGATCTTTAAGATCGAAAACACTTCGATGTTTAAGTTAATAAATAATTATCTAAAAAAAATTATAAATGAAAGAATTAGAAAATGAGAAAAATACTTGATTTTGGGTGTTGTGCCCCTTTTAAAGTGGGCTCTTTGAATGTAGTCTCTAGATATTTGGCATGTGGCGGGTACATTGCAGTTGTCTGATTAATTTTCATGCGATGGATTGTTTGAGTGGGTATATATCATACCTTTAATTGATAATTATTTATATCCATCCAGTAATCCTTCATTCTCACGACTGACTTGTCTAGCTGAGTGAATATATATATATATAAATATATATATATATATATTATTTTGTTACATTACATAACATAGAAAGAAACATGAATTCTATATGTTATTTGGTGGATTATCATTCTCTATATTTTTTAAGGTAATTTTGTAGAATTCTTAAAATTTGAATTATTCAATTTTAAGATAATATTAAAATTTTGAAAAAATTTATCATGGAACTAGATTAGAAATTTTATAGTATCTTAATTAATTTTTATATATATTTTTTTATATTTGTTTATTTTATTTTTCCCCTAGTGTACATTAATTGCCTTTTAAATGGCCTAATTAATTAGCTGACAGTGCTAACGGCTAAGCTTATAGTTAAATGTCTCTCAACCTGAAATCCAAATGAAAGCAAATAATTAAGTAGAAGCAAATCTTTTTGGAGGTAAACAATTTTTGAGGGCCACACCTGTTGGCGAAGCTAGAATTTTATTTGATTCGTGTGAAGAGGACGTTTTGTATAGATCCAAAATTTTTTCAATAAAAATAAATACACGAAGTAGCCTTACCTTGAAAGATTTACTGCCGTATAAAAACACAAAAATTAAGAAGTAGACGTTAGATTTATTTACTTAATTTTATATTACTATCAACAGGATTTCGGATTACGTTGTACATATTTTTATCTATTATTCCCTTTACAAAAGAATTACTTATTTTTAGATTTTTTTAGAAAAATATTTAATAGGAGCGCCCATAATTTTCTGTTATATATAACTTCATTTTCAAGAGGTCTCTAATTCAATTTTTCCAAACTATCAATATATGTGATTGCGGGTTAAATATGCATAACATAAAAGTAATCATGATCATGTGAAAAAGGATTTTTTTTTTTTTTTTGGTGAGTTGTGAAAAAGGAAATTAAACACCAGAATCCATTAATAGGAAGCCGAACATTGTTTGAACACATGCATGTTTACCTGCTTCAAATTAAGACCCTTTCAGCAGCGCGCGGCGCGCCATCAATACTTCCATCCTTTACTGGCATTTCTATTCCAACAGTTCGGCAGTGCAACATATTAATCATGAAATTAATTAAAATCATTATGATATATATATTCGATCATTTTACATAATAAAATGAACTGGCCTGAACTGTGACATTTTCCAACTCCCAATATCTCTGCAAACGCAGAAGAAGAAAAGATTTGGAACTGGCTTCCATGCATATATATATAATTAGTCCTTAATATATAAGGTGCTCAAAGAGAAAGTAAAGGGGGTAGGGTTTTGGGGTGTACAGCAACGAAAAGCGTGTAATATTATAAATAATATAGAAGAAGGCGTTAATGCCTAACCTTTGAGGCAGACAATTGACAATCCCGCTAAAACACAATAATTTCACCCCAATACAAGGAAGTCGTATCAAAATACATGTGAGATTATGTACAATATTAATTATAATAAAACAAAATTTGAACGGTAAAATAAATGAAATGGAGAGAGATCCAGATCCCATTCCGTTTAGGAGTAACCTCCATTACTCTTTGGCAATGTTAATTAACTAACTTATGTGAAAAATTTCCCTTACTTTACTTTGATTTATCATTATACTTTCATTTTTATGAAATATTTTCAGGGGATAATAAAGGGCAAAAGTGTGTTGAGTGACTGACTTGACTATATGGGATTTGCTTAATATATTCTACCAGGAATAATAATATTCCGTCACTTTTTTTTTCACACTTTTGACAAAATACTATACTCTTAATTTGCAGGTGGCTGTATATATAAACTTATAACATCCTATTTTGTCCTTGATGTTAGGTAAGTAGTACGTATTTAATATAATCCCAAATGCTAATAATGGTACATAAGAAAAGGTATATATATATATATATATATATATATAAATTTTACCTTTGAATCCCCTTTGATTAGAAAAAAAAAAAAAAATCTTTACCTTTGAATAATTAATCTACGTGAATTAAGAAATCTTCACAATTTCCAGGCAAAAACAAGGAACTCCACCGGAAACAGAGTACCGGGAGAAACAAAGGGAACAATTGATTGTGACACTTCCACTTAAGAACCCTCCACCAACACTAATCACCTTCTTCTTTTATATTCCACATTATTATATAGGGGAAATTTCACAAACCCCCCCTGAACTGTCATGCCTTTTGCAATCCCCCCTCAAACTTCAAAACCTCTCAATTTAGTGTATTTAAGTTTCAATTTTTTGCAATCCCCCCCCTCCGTTAGTCAATTCTGTTAAGATAGACGGTCAAAGGGGTGAAATAACTTTTATGCCCCTAACTTTTTTTAAAAATTACCAATTTACCCTTATTTTCAAATAAAAAATTATTAAAAAAAAAAATTGTTTGGGTCAGACCCTGGGTCACGGGTGACCCAGCCGTGGGTCACCCGTGACCCACGCTGGGTCACAACGTGACCCAACGCGGGTCACGTTGTGATTGTGACCAGCGTTGGGTCACGCCGTGACCCAGCCGTGGGTCACCAGACCAACGGCGGGGTCAAACCAGACCCGCCGTGGGTCTGGTGACCCACGGCTGGGTCACGGCGTGACCCAGCTTGGGTCACGTCGCGACCCGCGTTGGGTCACGTTGTGACCAGCGTTGGGTCACCGCGTGACCCAGCGTTGGGGTCACGCCGTGACCCAGCCGTGGGTCAACCAGACCCACGGCGGGGTCACAACCAGACCCGCCGTTGGGTCTGGTGACCCACGGCTGGGTCACGGCGTGACCCAACGCTGGGTCACAACGTGACCCAGACGCGGGTCACGACGTGACCCAAGCTGGGTCACGTTGTGACCCAGCCGTGGGTCACTAGACCGCGCGGGGTCTGGTGGATCCCCGCCGTGGTCTGGTGACCCACGGCTGGGTCACGGTGTTGACCCAGCTTGGGTCACGTCGCGACCGCGTTGGGTCACGTTGTGACCCAGCGTTGGGGTCACGGCCGTGACCAGCGTTGGTCACGCCGTGACCCAGCCGTGGGTCACCAGACCACGGCGGGGTCACAACCAGACCCCGCCGTGGGTCTGGTTGACCCACGGCTGGGTCACAACGTGACCAGCGTGGGTCACGTTGGCCCACGGCTGCGTGGGTCGCGGCCTGACCCCACGTTTGGGTCAGGTGACCCAACGTGGGTCACTTTTTTTTAAAAAAAAAAATTTGAAAATGAAAATATTAAGGATAATTTGGTAATTTAACACCCTTTCAGTTAGGGATTTAACGAAAAATCCTAACGGGAGGGGGGGGATTGCAAAAAATTGAAACTTAAATACACTAAATTGAGAGGTTTTTGAAGTTTGAGGGGGGGGATTGCAAAAGCATGACAGTTCAGGGGGGTTTGTGAAATTTCCCCTTATTATTATATTATATATTTATCTCATCAGAATTCACTTAAAATTAATTTTCAATACTAGGGTTTCTTTCTCTCTCTCTCTTTATGCATGGCCAGTAATCTTTTCTAGGGCACTGTAAAACAGACAGCATCAAAAAAGAAGCTTACAGATTAAGAAACTTGTTCGTCCTCTTCAAACCCTAAAAATTTTTAATAAAACAAAAAAGTGGGGCGCGGGCCGGGGAAGAGAGAACAAAGAACAAAATAAATAAACACCCACCTCCTTTATCTTTCCGTCTCCTTCTGAATATCTCTCTTTCTCTTTCTCTCTTTCTCTGCAACTCCCTCTCCTTGATGTGATTCTCCACCAACAAACCTTTACAAAAGAGAAAGCTCTCTTAAGAGCCATGGTTTTCTCATCCGTTCCCGTCTATCTGGATCCACCCAACTGGCAACACCAGGTAAGCCCCGGGTTAATTAATTTGTTTCCTATTTTTTCTTTACTAGCTTCTTCAACAAAAAAGCTTAAAAAAAAAAAGAGAGATAAATATTCCTATTCTTTTCCTTTTAATCTCTTCTTGAATATACCAGATATTTGATTTTTCTTAGGCTTTTCAATTTTTGCAGCAACAAAATTATCAACAACCACCACCAGGTGGCCATGGAAGTCATGAGAATCCCCAGCTCCCACCTCCGCCGCCGCCACCTGTTGGAAGCGGAGGTGGCACCACAGGGTCGATCAGGCCAGGTTCGATGGCGGATCGAGCCCGGCAAGCGAAGATTCCACAGCCGGAGACGACCCTGAAATGCCCGAGATGCGAATCCACAAACACAAAGTTTTGCTACTTCAACAACTATAGCCTTACTCAGCCCCGTCACTTTTGCAAGACCTGTCGGCGATATTGGACAAGAGGAGGTGCACTAAGGAACGTGCCGGTTGGCGGTGGTTGTAGAAGAAACAAAAGAAGCAAAAGCAGTAGTAGATCGAAATCTCCGGCCACCGGCGGCGAGCGCCAACCTGGGTCTAGTAGTACTTCTGTTTCTTCCGCTGATATGTTAGGCCATTTCCCCCCTCCACCACCACCAAACTTGTCATTTTTGCCTCCTTTGCATCACCTCAGTGAATATGCTTCCGGGGACATTGGGTTAAATTTCGGCGGATTTCAGCCTCCTGTGGCGGCAACAGGCGGTGATGTTCAGTTTCAAACTGGTGGTAGGTCTTATTTATCAACTGGGTTTGCTGAGCAGTGGAGAATGCAACAAGTGCAGCAGTTTCCTTTCTTGGCAAATTTGGAACAACCAATTGGGTTGTTTCAATATGATGATAATCAGGGTGAGAATGTTGAGGCGACGAACTATGTAGGGGTAGCTGGGCAGCTCCGGTCTAAGCCGTTGGATTCAGAAATATCAGTGAAAATGGAAGAAAATCAAGGGCTGAATTTGTCAAGATCTCATTTGGGTAGTACTTCAGGAAATGATCAATACTCATGGGGTGGTGCCAATGGCAATGGCAATGGCAATATTGCATGGACTGATTTTTCTGCTTTCACCTGATCTTCCACCACCCATATGCTGTGATTTTTAGAGCGTTTTCAGCGTTTTATTCAACAACCCTAACTTCTCAATTTCCTATACAAAAAGAATCTAAGAAGGGTGAAATGGGAAGGCTAGCTGGAACAATTCCTTTGTGATGATGATCATCTACTCATCTACAAATTAGAAATGGTAGGCTTCGTGCATGTCTGAAATTTCTTTGAGGTTGTATTTTTTTTTTCTTGTATTCTATGGGTATGTTGACGAAGTAGGAGTGTGTTCATTGAGTCTTGTATCTGACATGAAAGCCTAAAATGCCATAACTTGATCAAATGCAGTACTGTATACTAAGTGATTTTCTTTAAATGATCATATGTGAAAATGTGTCCCCTTGCTTTTTCTTATTATTATTGTTATTATTATATTTACACATCACCACTAGTTCCATTGAGGTGAAGAAGAACAATGTGTGAGAAATTGTTCTTGATCAGCAGCATTATGCGTGAGAAATTCATGTCATTAATTGATTCAGTCACGCACAAATTATGCAAATAACTCTTAGGAAAGAGTTGAACTACTACTTATATGCAATTAATTACTTGGTTATTCTATTTTTGGCCAATAATAAAGTATGCAGATCGATTTCCTTTTCTGGTGGTTCTCAATGGTTCAATATTTTTTGCTTGCTCTTTCAGGCTTATGAAAGTGGTGATGTATATATATAGTTGACTTGCTTCACCACCGCCAATAGAGCCCTCAATTACTTCAATCATCTCTGTGGCAATTTCAAATTCCTAGATGTATCTGTTGCCCACATAATTTTAGGAATTTTACCCGAGGTTAGTTGTGTTTTACCCTTCCAAGAAAAAACAGTTCAAAGACTTATAAGTTTGTGCTCCATGCTACATAGCTAGCTTTTGGACCAAGTGTGAAAGTGAGATAGAGGGTTTTAATAATATATAATTTTTCTACTTCTAACTATGGGACGTACTTATTTGTTGTTTTGTGTGTGGAGACTAGAATGATTATGTAATTATAAGAAATTTGACCAAATGGGATCGATCGTACGAGTTTGTTGTATGTAAAACTGAGATGGAAAAGATATATATGCAGTTAAAGAAACGCCAAAACCCCACTCAAAACCATGCAAAGACCAAGTCAGATTCTCACTACCTAGGACCAAACCACACAAAGAGTCAAAAGTATAATCAGAAGAACCAAATACCCTCTTAACCTTTGTTTGTTTGGTTCCCTCCTTTTACTTTGGAACCAAAAGAAACCAAAAATTCAAGTCCATTTTGACCCATTTTTGTCATCAACAATGGTATCCTTTTCACACTCATTTATTTTTTATACTCATTTATCATATTGTCTAACATAACGTGTTTTAAGTAAATAACATAAAAAGTCACTTAAAATATATTAAGTTAGTTGGTTTGAAATACGTGTAATAAATAAATGTAAAGAGTGACATTAGTAGTACTTTTTTGTCATTGTTATATGACGATTATGTCATTATTGTAATTCTAATGGGATATTATTTGTTTAAGAATATGGAATTTGGGCTTTTGATTTGCTTTTGCAACACCCAAGATCAGTTGTTTTACTAAATACTAACATGGAATGGAATAAAGCAATCTCAATATTGTCACAAAAAAAAGCAGATCTGTCTGTCTAACAGTGAATGGTGGTTTTGTTGGTCGGTTGGTCGCCGAGTACTGATAGGATAGTGATCCCGAAATTGGCGATGGAAATGGGATAAAAGAAAAGAGAGAGAGAGAGAGAGAGAGAGAGAGGGAGAAAAAGAGAAATAGAAGGAGAAGAAGAAAGTCTGTGAGCTCGGAATTCCAAGCTGTTTATTTGTATTGTTGATGGCCACATGTATAGGCGTGAAGATGTTCTCTCTATTTCCATGGCAGCTTTCGCTTTTGTGACGTCCTTCCTTCTTATCTCTCTTTCCCCTTCTTTGATTCCTATCTATGCCCTTCTTGGTTCTCTGGCCTCACGTTCCTCCACATATGCTCAATCATATGTCGTAGATTCTTCCTCATTTCTATAGATATATATAATTAATCCCGACTATCAAAGTATGAACTTCATGCACGAAAACGAAAATAAGTATTATATTTTCATTAACTCTTTTATTAATTATGAAATGCCACGTCAGTTTTTATGAAAATTGTAGTAAAAGCATTTTTATTGCTTGATGGATTAATTTATCCAATGAATAGGGCCGGGGAATTCATGAATGGTTGCATTTGGAAACATGAATTAGATGTGAAGCGATTATCGTAATTTTGGCTCAAAAGAAAAGGTATTTATACTAATTTTTCATGAGTGTACTCAATATGTATAGCTATATAGCACAAAGAGAATGTTTAATTAATGGATGGGATATATATATATATGAACTTAATCTCATTTAAGTACTGATGATCTAGCTAGGATTAGATAGTCTTTGAATTGTTTCATAGAGTGGCAAAGGGAGGGGGACCAATGGAGTCATGGGCCCCTTGGCTTTTCAAATCTCTCCCTTTAGTCATGTTGTCACCATATCAGTGAGTGTATTAGTGATATCGATAATGATAACTTAGTAATAGCAATAACAACACGGCCTAGGTAATTTACTTAAGATTTATGTTACATACCACACAAATATTTTTGATCTTATAAAATTGATATGATAAGATTTATTAAATCTTATCATGTCACTTTTGTAAGATATTTACGAGATGTTTGTGTGGTATATATATATGTAGCATTACTATTTACCCAAACAGTAATGCTATATATATAGTACAATTTTATCCCACAATTATTTCACAATGTTAATGTAAAAATATAAATTAACCGTTGATTTTTTTTTATTTAAATAAAGATTGATCTAAAGATTGGTTAGATTAGAACTAATACATTAGCAGTAATGTGGAATAATTGTAAGATAAAAATATAGTTTCTACTTCTAGCATTAATACTCTTACTCAAAAGGGGCACTTAGGATAGGCCGGTAATGATGCTTTTCCAAAAGCTGTCCATGCTTTTTTTTATTTTTTTTTAATGTGAAAAAACACCAGTTTATTGTATCTTTATTTATCACACTCTAGGAAAAAAAATGCATTTTCTGCAACTGGTGACTAGGCATGGTGAATTCATGTAGAGTTCATGTCAAATTATTGTAGATATATAGTATTAAATTATGATATTTATCTTATAGACATGTTGCAGGAGAGGGGGCTTTTGAATGGCTTTGGCTCTTCACATAGAGGGAAAGGTAGCATTGGGTGGTTGATTTACCCTATGCTCTTTTAGTGCATATCATCTAATTAATGCACTAAATTATATATGGATGATTGCGTAATGAAGCACTAATTTTCATCCAAAACCATACTTTTTTCTGCGTCATATCACATCTTCCAATATATAACATCATCCTTGTCTTCGTAGGGAGAATTAAAGAGAGGTTTGACCTATCTCAAGAACTAAGAAACTTAGCCTTTATAAAAGTGAGGGAGGACCAATCCATTAACAAGGAAAAATAATATATCTTTTATAAAAGTGAGCGAGGATACACACACACACACACAATTTTGCCTAAATTTGATTAATCCAAATTGTGACACTATTGATCATGATGTCTTAAGCTTTGCTCAAGTTGACGAAGATATTGCTTGGATGTTTTCATATATTCTATAACGTACGTCGAAGAGATCTCATCTTGAGATTTTGATTTGAAGAAGACATGATATCAACCTTAAAATCAAAAAAGGGATTTCCCAAGGATATATGTAAAATCTTGTCTTAACTCTTTTCTCTCTCATGATAAGTAAATGTTCATCTTAATTCTGCTCTCATAGTTCCTTGTACTTGAATTAAAAAAGAAAAAAAGAAAAAAAGAAAAAAAACATTTTTAATCCCCTAGAGCCCATTGGCCTTGTATATATATCACAAAATATTGCATGAGATGCATGTATTCGATTGACCGAGCTTCCACTGAAGAAACTCAACCTGAGTCGATCGGTTGAGTACTCAACAAGGGTTCGGCTAGGTGCCCTAGTTGAGTTTGATCATGCATTCCGAGCCAAATCTAAAAATCCAATATCCGACTCAACTTGACATGATTAATTAAAACCCTAGTACCAGCACTTCACTATAGTTATTATTGACTCAGCACTTGCGATCAACTAATTGGATGCCACTAAGCAAACAAATGAGACTATAATTATATTCGCCCACCATTTTTGACTGAGATATAGACCATTAGAAAGCAAATTCTGTGGATGTATAGTTCTTAATTGTCATGTTGTTAAGAGTTTTTGATAAAGGCCGAAGAAAGAAGGCTTTCTTGCTGCGAAGGTGTTGTAACGTTACAGGCCCATGCAGACCACTCTATCCACGGTTTTTTAAGTTTTAACATAAATAATTACTCTATCTTATAAACATGAGGGTCCTACTTAATTATTTGCTTTTTTAATTGTGTCATGTCTGCACGCTTTAATCTTAAAGTTGATTAGCATTTGATTTGTGGTTAGATTGCAGAAATCATTTTGTCTCGAAAATGAACTCAGAAAGAGTTAAATAATTCTCTCAATCCGTCGTTACTTACGGGTTAAGACACACTTTAATTAGGTAATGCTTCTTTGTTCATACATTAGTGGCTACAGCCCATTTGACCATAAAACTATTTTTTTTTCTTAATTTTGAGTCATGACTCATAACGACAAATGATGTGCAAATAGTGATTTGAGAAAATGACGCCATTTTTTTTTTTTAGCAAAAACACAATGTGCCAATCCTTTTTTTTTTTTTTAATTAAACACAATGTGACAATCGATCACAGCAACATGCATGATCTCCTTTTTATTTTTTTAAATTAAAAAAACAGACTGAAGAAATTAATTATAACTATTTTATTTGAACGTGACAATATCTTTGGATTATTAGTTGCCGAGGATTCCGATCCAATGTAATGAGACTTTTTGCTTGAAATAATTAATGTAATACTTCAAATTAATTGGTAAAGGTCATGAGCTCCTAAGGAAAATGGAGTAGATCCTATTCTCTCTAAGTGAAGCCCGTTTGTGGTAATTTTTTATCACCGAAAAAGTCAAGTGGTAAAGGTGTTTTTTCTTTTTATGGAATACATCAAATTCCAAATACTGATGATATAAATAAGCCTGAGCTGATTGAACACTAAATCAGCTCAGACTTTTCCTTTTTATTTTCATGGGTCCACAATCAAATTTTAGAATTTTTTTTTTTTTTAATCTCAGATAGCCTGGGTTAATTTACTGTTCAATCAGCCCAGATTTATCTTTATCATTACTCAATTTCAAATGAGTAAGGCTAAAAACTCTATTTTTATTTCATCATTAATTCACTCTAATGACATTGCTGTCATAATTTTTTTTTAATAAAAGTTAATCCAAAAAATGATTGATTTTTATTTTTTATTTTTTTTGAAGTAGACTGATTGATATTGTCATGTCAATAAAATAAAATAAAATAAAATAAAAAGATTTCTAACATTACTACAATTCTTGCTGCATATATAGAGCCAGTATAAATACACCGTTTCGAGATTGTCCCCCTGGGACGACGGCCCAAGGGGTACCACGTCCCTCCTACACTAATGGGCTAACGAAGGAAAATGAGAAAAAAAGAAAAGAAAAAGAAAAAAAAGTTATTGGTGAGATAGAAGGCCCATCTACCACAAACGGGCTAAGCAAGGAGCAAATTCATCAATGAGTCAAAGCAACTTGAAAAAATCTTGGGTTTAATCTTGAGTCAAAGGCCCAACTAACCTGGACCGCAGGCTCTGCTCAACAAACCTCTGTGCATAAGGATTTTTCTCTTTTGTCGGTTTAAGCTTTATAAAATTTTGAACCTAAATTTTTAGGTCTAATAAATTGACATTTATATTTAGGATATGTGATTTTTATATGCATTTTAGATAATATAAATAGAGAGTGTGAAATTTATCTATTTTTGAAAATTGTATAATTTAATTAAAGATATATATCAATTTAATAAACTGAATTAAATGAATATTTTCTAACTTAATTTTGGAAAAACATTGTCCTTTTGGAATCATAATCTCTTTGTTACAATTTTTTCTAGAAATATGTTACACGTTATACTGTTTTCTATTTGCCGTTCATACTATTTTGCAATCCCAACATTAAAAATATACAAAAATTTAATAATTAATTTGCAAAAAAATATACAAAAATGTACAACAAACGTATCCAACAGCCTCTCGCCCGATTGACACTTAAAAAGGCCAAGATTGATTCGTGCAAGAGGCATTAATTGGGATACCAATTTAGAGGCTGGTGGTGGGAATCACATTACCATTCCCCCCCCCCTAAAAAAAAAATGGCGTTTAAAGCTTCACAAAACTTTTGCCCCAAATGTAGTCTGTGTCCCGCTTGTAACCATTTGTTGTCCCAAGGACGTTGCATTTTTCTTTTTGGAGCTTGTGTTGTGCTTAGTACAGTAATGTAGTTTTGAAAAAAAAAGTATTAGCCCTGACTTTGATATGTATAGATTTCCCTTTTTTAAAATGTACAATTAGATATCCCTGGTTTCTTTTGGGATGGACATCATGGACATTTCCCCCTCCCCCCCTCCTAAAAAAAAAAAAAAAAACTTTTAAGGGGTCCTTAGAGCATCAGCATTAAGCTTTCCAAAAATGAAGTTTAGCCAAATTTTGGCTAAAATTCACAAAACCCTCCATCAAGCTCGGCATTTCTTTCTCTATCTTAACTCCTGTAAGAACTCAAGTCAAATTTGCTGAACAAAATTTGTGCGCTATTCATTTCTTTGGCATTTTTAATTCAGACCGTTGCTCTCATTCTCTCTCTCTCTCTTTGTGAATCGAAGGAGAACAAAGAAAAACCAGATGAAGAAATATTGGTAGTGGGTCTTGAAAGAAAAAAATAGACTCTCTCATCCATTGCTCTCATTTCTTTGGGTAGGTGTTAATTTGACTCTCTCTCTATGGTTGGTCTCTCACTCTCTCTCACTCATCCATCGGTTTTTCTTTATTTCTTGGTATGGGTATGTGTTAATTTGATTTTTGAAGAAATATTGCTAGTGGGTCTTGATTCTCTTGAAAGACACCCAAATGGGTTGAATCAGATATTGGGTAACATATGTTGATATGATTTTGGGTGATTTTGTGAGATTGGGTTGTTTGATTCTCTTATGAGATGAACATTACGAGAATGAAAAAAATCAGAATATTCCATTAATATTTTCTTGTGAAATTGATTTGGGATTGGGTTGGTATTTTGATTTTGTTTTGGCTGATTCAGTGATTTTGTTTGTGTTTGGGGTTATCTTTTGCTGGTACTAACTTCTTCTTTTTGGTGTTTAAGGTTATCATCTATTGAAGCTTGAACGAGATAAGAAGATTAAAGATGAAGGGATTTCTTTCGATTACCATAACAATAAACTTTCCAAGTTCCATGAGAATAAAATAAAAAATAAAAATAAAAATTATATTTAAATAGAATAGAGATAAATTTAGAGAGTTTGTTGTGGGTGCTTTTGAAAAATTGATAGTTAAACTAAAAAAAGTAAGTTTTTTAGTCAAATTTTAGTTAAACTATAGAGAGCTCAATGAGAATGCTCTTAAGGCCTAATTTTAATCCAGGGTTGGCATATTATCCATAACCTCTTCTGTAAGCAAAAAACATTCTTACACATTAATAGGGTGGCTTGCTGTAGCCTCCATAAAATCAGAATGAGCAAGCCAAATGTGGCCACCCCCTTAACAACGGGATGACTCATAGGTATTCCCTTTAATTAAGTGCCTCGCTGTTGCCTCCTTAAAATTGGAGTGGGTGAGCCAACTGTGGTTAACCCTTAATAGCAGGATGACTCATGGCTATTCCTATGACTAGGTAGTTGTTAGCCTCCAATTCTTCTTCTTCTTTTTTCTTTTTTCTTTTTTTTTTTTCCTTTTTGTTTTTGTTTTTTTCATATGGAGAATTTAATGGTCTTTGCACAATCATTTTTGTTAAAAATTGTTGAAAATATTGACAAAAGTCTCCAATTTAGAATAAGCCTAAACTCAGAGTTTAAATTTATAAAATAAAAATTAAGATTTTAAAAGTTAAATTGACAAAAAGCACGTGTCTTAGACCTGATTTCTCCTAATCTTTATCTAAAATTTTGCAAATGATAATAATAATAAATCCACCTATATAGCAATATTGAATTATAATAGCTTGCAATGGGATTCTTAAACACCTTATGGTTTGGTTAGGTTTGCAATTTCAAAACATATAATTTAAAAACACAATTTTTAAAAATGCAGTTCAGTATTTGATGAAATTGTAATTATTAAAAATGTATCTTTTTCTTTGCAATTTGAAAACGCGAAATTTTTAATATTTTCAAATCATAATTTTTGAAAAACATGATCGCAAATAATATATTTTCTACGATTTGATTTAAAATCATTTTTTTTAATATGCAAAATTACACTGCGAAAGACACTATAAACCAAGAACAAATGCGTGCGTTTCTGCCTAAAATTGCCTATCGCTAGTTGGCCTGTCATTACCCTAATGTTCGTCTATAATTCCCAGGTGTTCCGTACGTTATCTAGGATTTGCAATAGGATATATTTCTTGTTGATCCCATCCACACGATAGCTCTATTTGAGTTTGGAAAATCATGTCGTCCTTATATATATGGTCCATCCAACTCCCACACACCCACCTTTAAACGCCAAATTTAGATTGATAGAATATTTGAGGGCTAACTTTCCTACCTACAAAAGAGACTTAAGGCTCATTTGAGCCATAACAAATCAGAGATAATAATCGAAGAAGGTACGTATTGTAGCACTTTCAACAAGGCAGGGGACACAAATCCCTCAATTTCAACTATGGATTTCCTTAATACAAGTCAATGCCCCCAATTGGCCACTAGTTATTTATGGAATATCCAACCTAATTTTTTGAACCATCAACTGCAAGTTTTAAGTCCTAAATGAAACCCATTCCCTTAAGGTTGTTAAAACAATTATATCCTCGCAAAGCAAGGTTGTTTCCTAATGAACTTGAAAAGAAAATGAATTATATCGAGGGATCGCCAGCTTTGTCTATAAATACTGATTGATTATTGTCCCAATTATTTGTAACTAGTTGAAGATGGCGTTATCGGCTTCTAAGGTCACTCTTTTCCTTAGAGTCCTTTACGTAGCTTTCCAATTAGCATCAATCATACTCCTTATTACCAATAAGAAGACGGCTCGGCCTGGGACAATAACGGCATAGTGCCGGCCTTCAACAATAACAGCATGATTGCCTTTGGCCCTAAGAATTTCACTAGTTACAGGTTTGTTCTGATACCATATTAAATCATACTACATATCTCAAAAGTATAAGTTGATAGAAAATTAATGTTGATTTAATTAATATTTCAACACTTTTGTCACTGATAACTTTCTCTTCATCGAATGAGGCCCTTGTAAGTTGTAATATTTATTTATTTTTATACCGGGAACTCCTTTAATGTAGGGTCACTTTGTGTACTCATCCTAACGTAGCGAAAGATTTGGTAAACAAATCAGAAGCATTTGCGTCTTCTGATTAAAAGATAAAACAAGCTCACATGCTTAAAAGTAACAAACTCCACAGAGTGTTTGAGAGAAATTCTCTGATTGTTAAATATTCAATTGTGTGATTGTTTACAATGCAGACTCACATATTTATACTAATAGGAAATCTTGAAAAACAAATAAACCTAGTCCTAATAAAACAAGTAAATCTAATCCTAGTAAGGAAATAAATAAATAAAAGTCTACAAATGAAAGGAAAAAGTAAATACAATCTTGAAAATGAAATAAATAAAGTTTTATTTTTTTATTTTTTTTCGTCCTACATCAATCTTCCCTTTTTGAAAATAACTTGTCCTCTAGTTAAATTCGGTCTTTGGTGGAAAATACTCAAAGATGTCTGCAACAAGAATATGGTTAACAATCAGTAGTGATCGTGACAAAATCTTTCCTTCTATACTTTCATTATCTGAATATGAACAAAAATCTTCTTAAATGACGCTTTCTTAATATATTATTTGTTTGTTTTCTTATTTCGAAATTTACCTAAAATATTGGTAAATTCCGTCCTACATTAGGCACCCTCACTTGAAAAAAACTTGTTATCGAGTTTTTTTTGTGATATGGCACGCGTGGCTTATCTGAAGAAAGATACTTGAAGAAATTTACGTAGATAGCTCTAAGACATGTCTTTTTTCTATTGTCTCATTCTATAAAAATTCCTCAAACAATTTCTTTTTGGATATCATCTTCAACTTTACTATATATTTTCTTCAAAGGAATCGCCGTTACTCTTTTCTTCCGTAATGATTGTGATAAGTTATGCCTGTGATGGAGGAGGTGCTGGACGTTCTTCCACTAGTGTAATCATTGGAACATTGGTGGACGTTCTAAATTAGGATCCAAATCATCTGTCCCTCGACGATCCAGTGAAAATTGCAAATGGCATCGCATGATCGTTAGACAACTTTTCATGCAAAATAGGGAGATTTTCGGCAAAAGTATGGCTTGAGAAGGGCGGCAAAGGGGATGGAGATGAAGAGAATATGTATTTTTGGTTTTCTGGCCTTACACTAATGGGAAGGGGTGAGGAGGTGTTGGAGGTGATGATGATAGAGAATTGAAGGATAACTATTTTTAATTTCCTCCATTGAAATTGATACGCAAATTAAGACAAATGCATGCACACTGTCTCCCTTGGAAAAATGGGGTGGGTAGCTATGCTCGTCTTAGACCAGTACTTTCCTCTTATTTTGTTTTTGTTTTGTTTGAATAGAGCAAGTCTCTTTCAAGACTATTCTCCTAGGATAGACCTATGGATTTCACCTCCCTCCTATATTAAAGGCACATTTAGTACACAGAATAATTATTCTTTTAAAAATAAGAATGGTATTACTAAAAATATAAAAAGTTGGAATAAAATGACTATTTATATTCTTTTATTTGGTAACAATACATATACCCTCACTGGAATTAAACCAAAAATCCTAAAATACTCAAAATTTCTATATAATTATTTTTTTTGAATATTCTATGGGTGGCTGCAACCACCTCACCGCCCTGATGTTTTGTTATGGTGGCTTGGGTTGGACCGCCACCCATAGAATATTAAAAAAAAAATTGGGTTAAAAAAATAAAAGAAAATTAATGTTGTTTTTTTAGAAAAACACTTCCTCCAAAAATGGCTATTCCTCTATTTAGCCATTTCCATCATAATGACGATTATGAGAAATAGTATACAACAAAATAAAGAAAATAGTTATTTTATAAGAATAGCCCTTTCATTTTATAGATCTATTTTGCATGCCGAACATGCTCTAAATAGCAAAAATGCTCAAGGAAAAAGAAAAAAAAAAAGGTTTATGGTGAGATAGAAGGTCCATCTACCACAAATGGGCTAAGCAAGGAGCAAATTCTCAATGAGTCGAAGCAACTTGAGAAAATCTTGGGGTTTAATCTTGAGTCAAAGGCCCAACTAACCTGGACCGCAGCCTCTGTTCAGCTAACCCCTGTGCATAAGAATTTTTCTCTTCTGTCGGTTTAAGCTTTATGAAATTTTGAACCTAAATTTTTACTTCCAATAAATTGACATTTATATTTAGAATATATGGTTTTTACATGCATTTTAGATAATATTAATAGAAAATTTAATATCTATTTATTTTTGAAAATTACATAATTTAATTAAATATATACGTCAATTTAATAAATTAAATTAAAATTTTTTTCTCTAATTTAGTTTTTTAAAAATATTGTCCTTTTGGAATCATAATCTCTTTGTTACAATTTTTTCTAAAAATATGTTACACATTATTCTACTATTTATTTGCCGTTCATCTCTTTTTGCAAATCAACTATTAAATTTGTGAGTTCTACGTGAAGGTTCTACAAATTCAATACTTGATTTACAAAACAGATATACAGAAATGTATAGCAGATGAACGGCAAAATAATTTGTAGCTTTTTTTTTTTTTTAATCCAACAGTCTACTGCCCGATTGACACTTAATCGGTCACAAGCAGGATCATTTGTTGTCCCAAGCACGTTGCATTTTCTTTTGGAGCTTGTGTTGTGCTTAGTACAAGTAATGTAGTTTTGAAAAAAAAAAAATGTATTAACCTTGACTTTGATATGTATAGATTTCCCTTTTTAAAATGTAAAATTAAATATTCTCTTAATTCAGGGTCGGCATGTTATCTATAACCTCTTATATAATTAAGCAAAATACATTCTTGCACATTAATAAAGTGGCTTGCTATCGCCTCCATAAAATTAGAGTGGACGAGCCAACTGTGGCCACTCCCTTAACGAAAATACTCATGACTATTCTTTCTAACTAGGTGGCTCACTGTTACCTCCTTAAAATCGAAGTGGGCGAACTACCTGTGGCCACCCTTTAATGGTGGGATGACTCATGACTATTTCCTTTGATGAGGTGGCCGCTAGCCTCCAATTCTTTTTTTTTTTCTAATTTTTTTATTTTTTTCATATGGAGACTTTAATGGTCTTTTCACAATCATTTTTATTAATTTTTTTTGAAAATATTGACAGAAGTCTCCAATTTAGAATAAACCTAAACTCAGAGTTTAAATTTATCAAATTAAAAAATTAAGATTTTAAAGTCAAATTGACAAAAAGCACGTGTCTTTGACCTGGTTTCCCCCAATCTCTATCTAAAACTTTACAAATAATAATAATATATCTACCTATATAGCAATATTGTTGCAATGGGATTCTTAAACAATTTATGGTTTGTTTAGGTTTGAAATTTTAAAATTTACGATTTAAAAATACAATTTTTAAAAATACAGTTCAATGTTTAAAGAAATCGCAATTTTTAAAAACGTACTCTATTAGAGCATCTCCAGCAAATGCTTTAAAAGTCTCATTTTAGTTAAATTTAGCTACTATGAGCATTTTTTGAGCTCCAACAAACACTTCAAAATAGAAGTTTTGCTAAAATTTGTTATAGTAAAATTTGCTATGAAAGTTTACTGTAACACATTTTAGGCTTAATTATTTTATTATTTTTTTTTCTCTTTCTCTCTCCCTCTCCGTCTCCGTCTCCCTCTCGGCTCTCCCCTTCACCGAAGCCTTGAACCCACCAAGCCATGGGTATGGCGTCCACCCACCTCTGCTGCGCCCACCCACCACACCCACCGTCGCCGCTGTAGCATCTCCACCACCAAACCCACTCTGTTGCCGTCCCTTTTCCATCTCCACCACCAAAACAAAAATCATTTTGGACATGAAAATGGAGCTCGATCAAGAAAGATGAAGGCTTGGTTTTGTAGCCCATATCTCCAACCCATCACGCCAAACACTACCAAAACCCCAAATCTTGATTTTTGTTGCTGATTTGATGGTTTGGTGCCGAGAGAGGGAGAGGAGAGAGATAAAAATATAATTTCCATATCTGATTTGATTTTCATTGCTGATTTGCAAATCCGTTGCTGATTTGGGTTTTGTTGCTGATTTGCAATGCTTCTTCTTCCTCTATCTATGGGTGATCCTTCTTCCATGATTCAAAGGCCAGCTGCGATGGGGTTGGAGAGAGAGACTGAAGAGAGAGAGAAAGAAAAGAAAATAATAAAAAAGTATTAAAATTAATATTTAAAGATATAGAGGGTGGAATAGAGAATGTCTGTTGGAGTGTAAAAAGAAAAATGAGTAGCTAAAATAAAAATTTGTAATTTTTCAGTAGCTATTTTAACTACTCTTGCTAGAGATGCTCTTATTTATAATTTGAAAACGCATATTTTTCTATATTTTCAAATCATAAGTTTTGAAAAACGCACTCACAAATTATACATTTTTTGTGATTTAATTTAAAATTTCTATTTTAATATATAAAATTGCAATTCCGAACACACTCTAAACCAAAAATAAATGCATGCGTTTCGGCCTAAATTTGCCTTTCTGATAGTTGGCATGTCATAATTACCCTAATGTTTGTCTATAATTCCCAGGTGTTCAGTACGTTATCTAGGATTTGCAATATATGGCTTGTTAATCCCATCCACATGATAGCTCTACATTTGAGTGTTGAAAATCATGTTGTCCATATATATGGTCCATCCAATTCCCACCCACCCACATTAATTTAAACACCAAATTTTGATTGATAGAATACTTGAGGGCTAATTTTCCTACCTACAAAAGAGACTTAAGGCTCAATATTTGAGCCATAACAAATCAGAGATAAGAATCGAAGAAGGTATTGTAACACTTTCAACAAGGCAGGGGATACAAATCCCTCAATTTCAACTATGGATTTCCTTAATACAAGTCAATGCCCTCAATTGGCCACTAGTTATTTATGGAACATCCAACCTAATTTTTTGAACCATATTCAACTGCAAGTTTTAAGTCCTAAATCAAACCCATTCCTTTAAGATTGTTTCCTAATGAAGTTGAAAAGACAATGAATTATATCGAGGGCAGACTGGCTTTGTCTATAAATACAGATTAAATATTGTCCCAATTATTTGTAACTAGTTGAAGATGGCGTTATCGAGTTCTATGGTCACTCTTTTATTGAGAGTCCTTTCTGTAGTTTTTCACTTAGCATCAATCATACTCCTTATTACTAATAAGACTAATGTTGTCTTTGGCCCTGATGCATTCACTGGCTACAGGTTTGTTATGATATCATGTTAAATTATATCATTTATCTTGATCAGAAGTATAAGTGGATAGAAAATTAATGTTGATTTAATTATTTAATTAATATTCCAACACTTTTGCCACTGATAACTTTCTCTTCATAACGAGGGAGGCCTTTGTAAGTTGTAATATTTATTTTTATTTTTTTGATACCGGAAAGTATCCCTTCAAGATAGGGTTATTTTGTGTACCCATTTTTGTCAAATAAACTCAAAATTCATGCCTTGCACCTCTTGAAATATTGGTAATTAACCCTAAATATTTCTTTTTCTATTATTTCTATCTTTGTTTTACTATTTAATTCACGTAAAACTTTTATAAACTGCAGATACATGTTTGGTACTAGTGTCATTGGTTGTGGATATAACATCTTGCATATAATTGCATGTGTACTCTTCCGGATCTTGACGAACAACGATAGCTACGTACACCGCCAAATTGAATTTTATGGTGACAAGGTACGTACAACAATCCCATTATTTTATTTTGTTTAAATTATCCATATCCTGCCACTAATTTTATCTAGATTCAATACTTCGAAGCCGATTTTGTGCTTAATAGATAGCTAATTATATTTTTAAACCAAAGACATAATTTAGTCTCTAAAAAATGCATGAAGTTCTAATTTAATCCTTGAAGCTTAAAAAGTTGTATCAAATAATCAACATTTAAAAAGTAGTATTTAGATCCTCTTGTCATTAAATGTGATAGAAAACAGTAGTAAATGTGGCAATTATATATCCAAGTGGTATTAGCCATGTCATCAAAAAAATATTTAAATCTTTATTATTAATTAAATTCAACAAGAATTAAATATATATTAATATGATACATAAATATAATCAAATCTCAACATTACGCATGATCACTTTTCGTGATCAGTCAAGCTAGCTACTGGAGAGACTTAACTACAATTTTTTAAACTATTTAAAAATTTGATTGCGATTTTTTAAGTTTTAGAGACCAAATTGAAAATCATATATTGTTACAGGGCGTTTGTATTTTTTTTTTTCTTCATTTAAAGAAGGAATTACACATTTCAACTTTCAAATTTGCAACTAAAAGTACTTCACTACCCAAAAAAAAAAAAAAAAGAGAAAAAGGGGGGGGGAGGGGTAGCCCGCTTTTTTAACATCGCTTTAGGATTCTAAAGCGATGTTAAAATTTTGGAAAATTTCACAGAAGCCTCCTAAACTTCACAGCGATTTAAAGAGCTCCCCCCAAACTTTGACTTCTCTCATTTTCACCCTCAAAACTTACAATTCTCTATCATAAGACCCTTCCGTTTGTTTTCACCGTTAATTTTTTGAAGTTTTAAAAATACCCTCATTTTAGGGTTTAAATTTTTTTTTATATTTTTTTTTGTTTAAAATACAGGGGTATTTTAGGATTTAAAAAAATTTTAATGGTGAAACAGACGGAATGGTCTTATGATAGAATGAAAGAGTTGGGGGTGAAAATGAGAGAAGTCAAAGTTTAGGGGATTCTTCAAATCGCGTGGAAGTTCAGGAGGCTTCTGTGAATTTTTTCCTAAAATTTTTACATTGCTTTTTTAACATCCCTTTAAAGAAGATATATAAAGTGAAGTTGCAAAAAAATTTTACCCATACTTTTGTCCAAAAGCGTAGTAAAAAATTTACATCGCTTTGGCAACAGCGTAGGTAATACCCGATTTTTTTTTTTTTTTTTTTTTGGGTAGTGCTTGCAACTTGCAAGAGTCAGCAGACTCACAGTAGAATGAAATTACTGAAATTTATTTTTTTTTAAAAAATGGCTTCCTCTATTTGTAAGGCCATGGCAGATTAAAAGTACGTACGTATTTGTAGCACTTTCAACAAGGCAGGGGGGAACACAAATCCCTCAATTTCAAACTATGGATTTAATTTCCTTAATACAAGTCAATGCCCCCAATTGGCCACTAGTTATTTATGGAATATCCAACCTAATTTTTTGAACCATCAACTGCGAGTTTTAAGTCCTAAATCAAACCCCTTTAGCCCTTTTTCCCCCATTCAATTAAAAAAAAAAAAAAAAAAGGTCCTAAATCAAACCCATTCCCTTAAGGTTGTTAAAAACATTATATATATCCTCGCAAAGCAAGGCTGTTTCCTAATGAACTTGAAAAGAAAATGAATTATATCGAGGGACCGCCAGCTTTGTCTATAAATACTGATTGATTATTGTCCCAATTATTTGTAACTAGTTGAAGATGGCATTATCAGCTTCTAAGGTCGCTCTTTTACTGAGAGTCCTTTCTGTAGCTTTTCAACTAGCATCAATCATACTCCTTATTACCAATAAGAAGACAGTGCCGGCCTCGGACAATAACGGCATAGCACCGGCCTCTGACAACAGTAGCACGATTGCCTTTGGCCCTAAGACTTTCACTAGCTACAGGTTTGTTTTGATACCATGTTAAATCGTATGATTTATATCACGTATCCCAAAAGTATAAGTTGATAGAAAATTAATGTTGATTTAATTAATATTCCAATACTTTTGTCACTGATAACTTTCTCTTCATCGAGAGTGGCCCTTGTAAGTTGTAATATTTATTATTTTTATATTGGAAATCCTTTTAAGGTAGGGTCACTCCGTAAAGAAAGATAATATTTTAATTTCTCAATAATTTATGAAATACTTTATTGGTAACATCTGATCTATCTTCTTTGGAAACTATTTTGGAATTTCAATAAGATCATACTTTCATGAGAGAGATCAAGGGCTTACAAGTCGTTGAGGCAAGAGCTCTAAATTAGGATCCGAATCATCCGGCTCTCGACGATCCAGTGAAATTGCAAATGGCCGCACCGCATCACTAGACAACTTTACATGCAAAAGAGGGAGATGCTCGGCCGACGTATGGCTTGAGAAGGGCGGCAAAGGGGATGGAGATGAAGAGAATATGTATTTTTGGTTTCCCGGCCCTACTCTAATGGGAAGGGTTGAGGAGGTGTTGGAGGTGATGATGATGGAGAATTGAAGGATAATTATTTTTAATTTCCTCCATTGAAATATTTGATACGCAAATTAAGACGAATGCATGCACGCTGTCTCCCTTGGAACGATGGGGAGGGTAGCTATGCTTGTCTTAAGACAAGTACTTTCCTGGGATTTTGTTTTGTTTGAATCATAGAGTGAGTCTCTTTCAAGATTGTTCTCATGGGACGGACATAAGGGTATCACCTCCCTCCTATACTAAAGGTAAGATTGGTACACAAAATAATGGCCCTTATACGAAAGGGTGGAATTGATGCCAAAGTTCATGGTAGAATTGATCGATCCTAATACGAAACGGTGGAAAATGGCCCTTATAATAGAGATTTTTCATAAAGATAAAAGAGGTGAATCTCATTTGCAAAATTTTCTAAGCCGCTACGGACAACAAGATGTAATGTGCTAGTGAGGAACATTTAATGAAGAATTCTTAGTTCGCAGTGCATACCATATGAAAAAAGAGCATCATGAGAGAGTCGGAGGTGAAAGCTCCAAAGCCCTAGGCTATATCAGACTTTAGAAAACCTTATAAAATTTGAAGGTAGCGAATCCTGTTAAAATGTTTTTCTGGTGAGCTTGTCATGACCTACTCCCAACAAAAGAGAACCTGAAAAAGGAAATGTATTATTCAGGACTCCTTGTGCATTTTTTGTCATTTGGAGTGTGAAAATACTATGCATATTTTGTAGAATTGCCCCTCATCCAATGATGTTTGGGGGGCTTGTATCTAGAACTAGAAGTGTACTAAAGAAGGAGAATATTTTCTAGATTTGTTGGAGGAATTGGTTGGAAGATGTACGGAGGACTTGGAGTTTTTTGCTGTGCTTGTTCGGAGTATTTGGCTCTGAAGAAATTAAAAAAAAAAAAACAAAAAACTTTTTATAGGGTCCTTAAGGCCTAATTTTAACTCAGAGTCGGCATGTTATCCATAGCCTCTTTTGTAAGCAAAAAAAAACATTCTCGCACATTAATAGGGTGTTTCATTGTTGCCTCCACAAAATTAGAGTGGGCGAGCCACTTGTGGCCACCTCCTTTAACTACATGATGACTCATGACTATTCCCTCTAACTAGGTGGTTTGATGTCACCTCCTTAAAATCGGAGTGGGTGAACCACCTGTGTCCACTCCTTAATAGCGAAATGACTGATAGCTATACTTTCCGATAAGATGGCTGCTAGCCTCCAATTTTATTTTTTTTTTTTCCTCATATGGAGAATTTAATGGTCTTTTCACAATCATTTTTATTAAAAATTGTTGAAAATATTGACAAAGTCTCCAATTTAGTATAAGCCTAAACTCAAAGTTTAAATTTATCAAATTAAAACTTAAGATTTTAAAGTCAACTTGACAAAAAGCACGTGTCTTAGACTCTTAGACCTGATTTCCCCTAATCTTTATCTAAAACTTTGCAAATAATAATAGTAATAAAAATAAATCTACCTAGCTATATAGCAATATTGAATTATAGTAGCTTACTCGCTTGCAATGGGATTCTTAAACATCTTATGGTTTGTTTGGGTTTGTAATTTCAAAACATAATATTTAAAAATACGATTTTTAAAAAATGTAGTTCAGTATTTGAAGAAATCTTAGTTTTAATAACGCACCCTTATACTTGTAATTTGAAAATGCGAAATTTTTTATATTTTTAAATAATAATTTTTGAAAAACACACTCGCAAACAATTTATTTTCTACAATTTAATTTAAAATCACTCTTTTAATATGCGAAATTGCATTACTAAACAAACTCTAAACCAAGAACAAATGCGTGCATTTCTGCCTAAAATTGCCTATCGATAGTTGGCCTGTCATTATCCTAATGTTTGTCTATAATTCCCAGGTGTTCCGTACGTTATCTAGGATTTGCAATAGGATATATTTCTTGTTGATCCCATCCACACGATAGCTCTATTTGAATGTGGAAAATCATGTCGTCCTTATATATATATATATGGTCCATCCAAATCCCACCCACCCACCTTTAAACACCAAATTTAGACTGATAGAATATTTGAGGGCTAATTTTCCTCCCTACAAAAGAGACTTAAGGCTCATTTGAGCCATAATTAACAAATCAGAGATAATAATTAATCGAAGAAGGTACGTACGTATTGTAGCACTTTCAACAAGGCAGGGGGGACACAAATCCCTCAATTTCAAACTATGGATTTAATTTCCTTAATACAAGTCAATGCCCCCAATTGGCCACTAGTTATTTATGGAATATCCAACCTAATTTTTTGAACCATCAACTGCGAGTTTTAAGTCCTAAATCAACCCCCTTTAGCCCTTTTTCCCCATTCAATTAAAAAAAAAAAAAAAAGTCCTAAATCAAACCCATTCCCTTAAGGTTGTTAAAACAATTATATATATCCTCGCAAAGCAAGGCTGTTTCCTAATGAACTTGAAAAGAAAATGAATTATATCGAGGGACCGCCAGCTTTGTCTATAAATACTGATTGATTATTGTCCCAATTATTTGTAACTAGTTGAAGATGGCATTATCAGCTTCTAAGGTCGCTCTTTTACTGAGAGTCCTTTCTGTAGCTTTTCAACTAGCATCAATCATACTCCTTATTACCAATAAGAAGACAGTGCCGGCCTCGGACAATAACGGCATAGCGCCGGCCTCTGACAATAGCAGCACGATTGCCTTTGGCCCTAAGACTTTCACTAGCTACAGGTTTGTTTTGATACCATGTTAAATCGTATGATTTATATCACGTATCCCAAAAGTATAAGTTGATAGAAAATTAATGTTGATTTAATTAATATTCCAATACTTTTGTCACTGATAACTTTCTCTTCATCGAGAGTGGCCCTTGTAAGTTGTAATATTTATTTATTTTTATATTGGAAATCCTTTTAAGGTAGGGTCACTTCGTGTACCCATTCCTGTCAGGTAAACCCGAAATCCATGCCTCGTACCCCTTGCAATTTGCAAATATTGGTAACCCTAGCTAAATCTTTCTTTTTGTATTATTTCTGTCTTTGTTTTACTATTTAATTAATTCACGTAAAACTTTTATAAACTGCAGATACATGTTTGGTGCCAGTGCCATTGGTGGTGGATATAACCTCTTGCAAATAATTTCATTTGTAATCTTCCGGATCTTGATGAACAACGATAGCTACGTATACTGCCTAATTGAATTTTATGGTGACAAGGTGCGTACGTACAACCATCCCATTAATTTATTTTGTTTAAATTATCCTTATCCTGCCATTAATTTTATCTAGATTCAATACTTCGAAGCCGATTTTGTGCTTAATACCTAATTATAATTTTAAACCAAATACATATTATTTTAGTCTCTAAAAAATGCATGAAGTTCAAATTTAATCCTTGAAGCTTAAAAAGTTGTATCAAATATTCAACATTTAAAAAGTAGCATTTAGATCCTTTTGTCAATTAAATGTGATAGAAAACAATAGTAAATGTGGCAATTATCCAAGTGCATGGTATTAGCCATGTCAACAAAACAATATTTAAATCTTTATTATTAATTAAATAAATTCAACAAGAATTAAATATATATTAATATGATACATTATCACTTTTCGTGATCAGTCAAGCTAGTATTGGAGAGACTTAACTACAATTTTTTAAACTATTTAAAAATTTGATTGTGATTTTTTAAGTTTTAGAGACCAAATTGAAAATCATATTGATCACGTAGTTTGTATTTTTTTTTTTTTTCATTTAAAGAAGGAATTTCACATTTGCAACTAAAAGCAATTGCAAGACTTACAATAGAATGAAATTACTGAAATTTGTTTCAATGGTCGTCTAAGTAATTTTTCGCTTGATATGCATAACATTAAAGCTTTTTTTTTTCCTTCTTTTTTGGGTAAGATAATATCTCATAAAAAAAATTGAAACAAAGTCCAAAGAAAAGGGAATCATCTTGAGAATAGCTAATATATACGTTCAATAATAGAAAGAAAAAAAAAATGGAACAAGCATATTGTCATCGTGATCATAACTATTATGTTTGAAATAACTATTTCGTTGCATTTTAATTGCAGAGTTTGACCATATAATCGCTTTTGCAGGCTATATCATACCTTTTAGCCACAGGATCAGCTGCAGGATTTGGCGCAACCAGAGATTTGAAGAAATACTTAAAAGCCGATAACATGGACAGTTTTTTCAAAATGGGATATGTATCAACTCTCCTCCTCTTCCTTGCATTCTTATGCACGGCAATATCGTCAATTTTGTCTTCCCATGCATTTCTAAAGAAAGCTCAGCTGTTAGCATCACACCCCAATCCCTATTAAGGGACTAAGGCAGTGATTTTGTGTTCTCTAGTGCGCACAATTATAAGATTTTAAAACAAATTTCATTAATTCAAGAGGGCTTTAATTTATTTCAAGCAAACCCTTAATCTATAACACCTAAAAAACAATCTTAACCACTGTAAATGAAAACACTTATTAACAACTCTATGTGCTACCAAGCACTTGTTCTAAAATCTCGACATGACTCATCTTCCCTACTGATTACTCTGGCCTTCTACATTCTGATCGATATCATCTGAAAAAAAGAAAAAAGAGTGATTATGGAAAACTCAAGAAATAGATACATTAAAAAAAAAAAAAAGATAATATTTTAATTTCTCAATAATTTATGAAAGACTTTATTGGTAAAATCTCTATCTTCTTTGGAAACTCTTTGAATTTCAATAAGATCATACTTTATTGGTAAAATCTCTATCTTCTTTGGAAACTCTTTGAATTTCAATAAGACCATACTTGCATATTAAAACCTCTTTCTTCTTGGAGAACTCTGCTGTAACTTGTAAAAGTACTTTACTTTATCTTTCACAAAACCGCTATTTAACTTTTCTTTTCTATAAGAGGGACACCTATAGAAACTCTTATTGAAAAATGTTCGGAGATAAATTTTGCTTTAAGAAAATGACCTTTTACTTTTTACATATTCATATAAAATTTTCTTTCCAAAATAATTCTCATTAAGCTGTCTTTTCATTTGCTTCGTAGCCTTACACACTATTATGCCCCGTGTCTTAGGGTTGTGTGATCCCTATGGATCCTGACTCAACCTGTGGCTACAGAAACAGACCTTTAATGGATGAGTATACCCAAGTAACTCTGGGTGCACTCGTAATAGAAACATCCGACAACATAAGATGCATTAGAAATATTAATGAGAGAGATCAAGGGCTTACAAGTCTTTGAGGCAAGAGCTCTAAATTAGGATCCAAATCATCTGTCTCTCGACGATCCAGTGAAATTGCAAATGGCACTTCATCACTAGACAACTTTACATGCAAAAGAGGGAGATTCTCGGCCGAAGTATAGCTTGAGAAGGGCGGCAAAGGGGATGGAGATGAAGTGAATATGTATTTTTGGTTTTCTGGCCTTCCAGTAATGGGAAGGGGTGAGGAGTTATTAGAGGTGATGATGGTGGAAAAGGATAACTAATTTTAGTTTCCTCCATTGAAATTGATACGCAAATTAAGACTAAGGCATGCACTTTGTCTCCCTTGGAACGATGGGGAGGGTAGCTATGCTTGTCTTAAGACAAGTACTTTCCTAGGATTTTGTTTTGTTTGAATCATAGAGTGAGTCTCTTTCAAGATTGTTCTCTTGGGATGGACCTAAGGGTATCACCTCCCTCCAANCTTCTTTGGAAACTATTTGAATTTCAGTAAGATCATACTTTATTGGTAAAATCTCTATCTTCTTTGGAAACTCTTTGAATTTCAATAAGATCATACTTTCATAGTAAAACCTCTTTCTTCTTGGAGAACTCTGCTGTAACTTGTAAAAGTACTGTACTTTATCTTTCACAAAACCGCTATTTAACTTTTCTTTTCTATAAAAGGGACACCTATAGAAACTCTTATTCAAAAATATTCGGAGATAAATTTTGCTTTAAGAAAATGACCTTTTAGGGTTGTGTGATCCCTATGGATCCTGACTCAACCTGTGGCTACAGAAAGAGACCTTTAGTGGATGAGTATACCCAAGTAACTCTGGGTGCACTCGTAATAGAAACATCCGACAATATAAGATGTATTAGAAATATTAATGAGAGAGATCAAGGGCTTACAAGTCTTTGAGGCAAGAGCTCTAAATTAGGATCCAAATCATCTGTCTCTCGACGATCCAGTGAAATTGCAAATGGCACTTCATCACTAGACAACTTTACATGCAAAAGAGGGAGATTCTCGGCCAAAGTATAGCTTGAGAAGGGCGGCAAAGGGGATGGAGATGAAGAGAATATGTATTTTTGGTTTTCTGGCCTTACAGTAATGGGAAGGGGTGAGAAGTTATTAGAGGTGATGATGGTGGAAAAGGATAACTAATTTTAGTTTCCTCCATTGAAATTGATACGCAAATTAAGACTAAGGCATGCACTTTGTCTCCCTTGGAACGATGGGGAGGGTAGCTATGCTTGTCTTAAGACAAGTACTTTCCTAGGATTTTGTTTTGTTTGAATCATAGAGTGAGTCTCTTGGGATGGACCTAAGGGTATCACCTCCCTCCTA